>JAKWJA010002489.1:34413528-35013528 GCA_027704765.1 Solanum habrochaites | reverse complement strand
TAAAATTCACCCACATCAAACCATCCAACCAGAGATTGACATTTCCTACCATAAAATGCTTCAAATGGTGCCATAGCAATACTGGAATGGTAGCTATTATTGTAGGAAAAGTCTATTAAAGATTGGTGGTCATCCTAATCACCTTTGAAGTCAATGACACACTCTCTTAACACATATTCTAGGGTTTGGATAGTGTGTTCCGCTTGACCATCCATTTGAGGGTGAAATGTGGTACTATGTTTCACTTGACTATCAAGTCCACTACAATATGACCTCCAAAAGTGAGAAGTAAATTGGGCACCTCTATCCAAAATAATCAACAAAGGGGGCCAAGAAACTTTACGGTCTCCTCAATGTAAACCTAGCATAATCTTCCGTCGAAAATAAAACTTTAACGGGAAGAAAAAGTGACATTTTAATCAATTTATCAACAATGACCCAAATGGAGTCATAATTCCTACAGATATAAGGAAAACCTACCACGAAGTCCATATTGACATCTTCCCACTTCCAAATGGGGATATAAATATCTTGAGTTAGACTCCCTGTCCTTAATGCTCGGCTTTGACTTGTTGGCAATTTGAGAATCTAGACACAAAGTTTTCTTTGTCTCTTTTAATTCAATTCCACCATTAAATCTCGCGTAAGTAACAATACAGTTTGGTGGCCCCCGGTCTCCGAATGGATGGAATATCGGGACCTATGGACCTCCTCTAAGCACCCCATCTTCTCCTTGAGAAAATGTTTTTATAGATTTGTTAAGAACTTACTCTTTTAATTCCATCAAGATGGGGCTAAGATGTTTCTTAGACTTTACATCAACAACAATGGAAGACTCTGAATTATGACGGATCATGACACCCCTGTTGGGGGAATATTATACTCGGACACCAACCAGGATAGCCTATTCACATCATGGACTAACTCCTTTTTCTCTTCTTCGATATGCGACACACTATCCATAGATACATGACTCAAGGTATCCACAACCACATTGGTTTTTCCAAGGTGGTAAAGGACACTCATGTCATTATCGTTCAAGAGTTCCAACCACCTCATTTGTTGGAGATTGAATTTTGTTTGCCAAAAATAGATGGAAGACTCTTGTGGTTGATAAACACATAGACATGTATCCCTTAAAGATAGTGTCTCCAAATCTTTGAAGCATAAACTACAGCCGCTAGTTCAAGGTTATGAGTTGGATAGTTCTTCTCATGAACCTTGAGTTGTCTTGAGGCATAAATTATTACCTTACAATGTTACATATGGACACAACCCAAACCCACTCGGGAAGCATCACAATAAACAACAAACCCTTTGGTACCCTCCGGCATATTCAACACCAGAGCGGTGGTGAGTTTACATTTCAATAAATAGAAGCTTTTACATGATTCTGAGATTTCAAATTTGGACTTCTTTTGGGTCAAGCTCGTTAATGGAGATGCGATAGATGAAAATCCCTCAATAATTCTCCTGTAATACCCAGCCAAACCCAAAAAGCTTCGGATGTCGGTAGGACTCAAAGGTCTAGGCCAACTTTTGACCGCATATTTCTTTGTCTGATCGACCTCTACACCCTCACTAGAGACAATGTGACCAAGAAATCCAACCGATCTCAACCAAAATTCATATTTACTAAATTTAGAAAAAAGTTGATGATCTCTGTGGACTTGAAAATCAACCCTCAAGTGACTTATATGAATCATTTTCACTCTTGGAGTATATCAAGATATCATCGATAAAGACAATCACAAAAGAGTCAAGATAATTTTTGAACACACAATTTATATGGTCCATGGAAGCCGCTGAGGCATTTGTGAGACCAAAAGTTCGGAAAGCCATTTTAGGAACATCTACACCCCTCATCCTAAGTTGGTGATAACCCGTCCTCAAGTCAATTTTTGAAAAGTAGCTCTCTCCTTGGAGTTGGTCAAACAAATCATCAATCATAGGGAGTGGATATTTATTCTTTACAGCGACTTATTCAATTGTAGGTAATTAATACACATACAAAAATACCCATCTTTCTTCTTTATAAATAACACTGGAGCAACCCATCGAGATATACTTGGTTGTATAAAACCTTTAACTAGCAAATCCTTGAGTTGAGCCTTTAGTTCCTTCAACTCGGTCGGGTCCATCAGGTAAGGAAGGACTGAGATGGGTTTTGTATCCGATAATAAATCAATGATGAAATCTATTTTCCGTTTAGAAGAAATTCTGGGGAAGTCATCGGGAAAGACTTTTGAAAAATCCTTCACTACAGGGACCGACTCTAAAAGAGGACTCTCGAACACAAGATCCTTGACCCTCACAATATGATAAAGACATCCTTTAGAAATCAACTTATGAGATTTTAGACATGAAATAATTCGACCTCTGTGGA
This sequence comes from Solanum habrochaites, assembly GCA_027704765.1. NCBI lineage: Eukaryota > Viridiplantae > Streptophyta > Magnoliopsida > Solanales > Solanaceae > Solanum > Solanum habrochaites. Next base: position 35,011,142 of record JAKWJA010002489.1, on the reverse strand, counting down.
TTAACTTTCCCCCCTTCTATTCTAAAACGGGTTCATTAGGAAATTGGAACTTCACAATTCGGGTCCTACAATCTATGGATGCAAAACAAGCATCAAACTAATCCATCCCCAATATGACATCAAAGTCTAACTTATCAAGTTTTAACAAATCAACCAATGTCACTTTATTGTGCAATGAAATGGGACATGCCCTATAAACTCTCTAGAAATTATGAAATCACCCGCCGGGGTACAAACCTAAAAGGGTTCATTTAAGACATCGGGAAGTATATAAAATTTCATAGCAACTAAAGGAGTTACAGAATACAAAATGGCACCGGCCTCCAATAATGCATAAACATTAATTGAAAATACTAGCAATATAATGGTAACAACATCTGTAGAGCTCTCTTGATCACATCCAGATTGGAGAGCATAGAGGTGATTCTTCTTAGGAGCATCGGGATTTGGAGCACTTGCTTGTGCTTGAGCATTTTCCCTTCTTTGAGCCTGTAACATAGGGCAATCCCTCTTCATGTGGCCACACTTACCACAACTCTAGCAATTACATGTGCCAACTAGGCACTAACATCATGTTTTCTACCGCACTTAGCACAAGTAGGCTTCTCAACATAAAAACCACCACCTCTTCCTTCTTGAGGATTGGGGGTAGAATTTTACCATTTTTGACCATTGGAGTGTTAAGAGGACCTTAGTTGGGGAACCTCTTCTTGAACCTTGCATTATCTTGCACCTAAAACCTATCCTCGAAAGAATTTTCATCTTCGTCCCTTGTCCTCTTCAACTCCCTACCAACTTGCTTAAGTTTTTTCTCCTAAATTTGTTCGCATGAAGCATGAGACGAGAGAAGTCCATTCAAGTAGTCAACATAGCCGATCTACATTCATTTACCACAAGATCGTATATCCCCACAACAAATTTGTTCATCTTGTCCCTAGAATTCGCCACCGTAGTAGGAGCATATTTCAATAGTTGAGTGAACTTGAGGCTATACTCCTTCAAGATCATACACCTTGAAAAAGATTAATAAATTCTTGCATTTCCCTCTCCTTAATTCCAAGGGGAAGAACCTACCAAGAAAATTAGTCTTGAATGATGTCCAACTAATTGGACCTTCTCTAATAGGCCTCTCCTTCATCCATTGTTCACACCAAACTTGAGTCACATGTTTGAGTTGATAGGAGGGTAGTTTTGCCTTTTATTGAGAAGACACATCCATAGCATCTAGCACCTTGAACACTTCATCAATGAACCCTTGCGGGTCCTCTTCCACTTTGGAGTTAAAGAAAGTAAGGGGATTCATCCTTGTGAAATCCCTAATCTTAGAATTGATAATTCTAGAATTAAGGTTCACTTGCACACTAGTGTCCCTAGCAACTTGAGTGGATAACACTTGAGTCAAGCTATGAATAGTTGCCCTTATCGCAACATTAGACATAGCCCCTTCTTCAATAGGAATTTGAGGGTTTTGAGGAGCTTGAGGGTAAACCGACTCATTCACATTCTCCTCATCATCTCTCCTAGCATTCGTCCCTCTTGTATTCCTTACCTATAAGCACAAGAGAAGATTAGAAAAAAAGACTAGATAGATTTAAGACTCTTAAGCACCACTAGTGAATATCAAAAAAGTGAAAGTTCAAAGCATCTCATAGCCTCTCATTCATAAGTGTGGCGTGTTTCACACCCATGAACAAAACTCTACTCGGCGTGGTATTTTGTGACATCAATCCTACATTATTCTCAACCTTATGCTCTAATACTAAGTTTGTAATAACCCGAGAGAACCCCTAGTCGTTACCCGCGTATTTGACCTCAAAGAGGTCTTGTACAAGCCCATAGCATTCGTCATAGCCTGTAAAACTTTTACTTTGGAAGTTCAACTTCACTTCATATATGAAAATAGAAACTAACTTCATCACAACGTACCATCTAGACATAGAAGAATAAAAATTTCGGACTTAGCCCTTACATCAATAAGAAGTCTATAAATAGGAAATACAACAATGTCTTTCAACATAAGCAAAGGAACTAAAAGCTAGAATATAAGGGGCTTGTCCTCAGACTTGAGGACTCACCAACTTGGAAAAGCAAATACAAGTGTCTTGAGAAATACTGTTGAAGTCTCCTCAAAGGCCCGTACCTAAAATTTTTGGGTAAAGGGAAAAAATATGGTTTAGTACATCACATGTACTAAGTATGGATATATGCCTAAAAACCATTCAAACATGCATGAAAGTACTATTTAGTCAAAACATGTTTTTTATCAAGTGAATCAAATATTCACATAAGTTAGGAATCATAAGACATCCCAATATAATATCATCTTAACATGTAGACAACCCAAACAATACTTTTGCAATGCAAAGAATAGAATTCACAACCCTATCCAAAGCTAAGTAACACATGACGTACTTACCTACATTCATAATCTCATATTTCATCATAACTTTCCATATTCATAAAGATCATACATATCTTAGCATACATAAATCAATATCAACATAATCACAAAAGAACACTACGACAAACATCTCTTGGTATCCCACAAGTGCAATGTGTTAGAGAAGTCTCATACCATCCCTCACACTATGTAGAACCCCGTAAGTAACCCCTAGTATGAGTTCATATATTTCATTTATTCATTTGCTTTTACAGTGGTGAAAGAGGTTACAATAACTGACATGAGACCATGAGAGGTACATGGAATCCGATGTTCTACTCCCATGCCGAAAAGAGAGGGTTAGCACTTGTCTCCGGTGTAACCTTTCGTACATAGCTATCTAGGTAGATCCACTAAGTTAGAGTCCTATGTAGGCACATAGATGAGATTTTTAGTAGAAACCCTAACTTGCTAAAGTCGGAGTTTCCATATCATGAGACAACACATATATTGGGAATTTGCACTAGCTAAACGTGAGGAAACCCATGTGGGAAGCCGGATTTACTAAACGTGAGACCCCATCTCATTTACATGCCCTTTCGGTGCTAAGAATCTATTCCATTTAGTAATCATCTTTATTCATCACATAAGTTCATATTAGCCTTTACTAGACTCTTACGTATACATCTTATCATAACAGCTCATAGGTGTTCATAAGTGAGAACAATCCTTTCACTTTAGAAACACTAGCAAGTGAGTAAACCTTTCACTTTAACATTTCATTATAATCATGATAACTACCTCTCAATCATATAAAAACATACCATATCATACATACATATTTAATAGCTAATTCAAGTGTATAGGGTTAAGGATGAGGGGACCTTGTCATCAACACCACAATAACACATTAGATATGGCATCATTACTATCAAAGTAATTCATCTTTCATACTTGAGTTCAAGGAAGAACCAAAATTCTTACGTTTTTTCCCTTTATGGGACTTCATTCTTCAATCACCCAACAATACATACCAAATAAATAAAACAAGGTAATTCATGAAGTTATCACACAACTAACATCAATATAAACAATTCATATATTTATCATCTTCAACCAATTTACCATATCAATTTCAAGATTTATGAAATTGGGGAAGAACAAGGGTCCAAAGGAATTTCAAGTGAATAACAACAATTATCCATCATTATACACTTAAAAACCTTAAGCAATCATAATCACAATAATTGATTCGTAATTTTTTTCAAAGAAGATCCATATGTAGAGAAAAACCTAGATTTTGGAGAATTTTGAAAACATCTTTGCAGGGACTTTTGGGGAAAGGAATCCCAAGAGTGAAATAAATCATACCTTATTGTAGACTTAGCACGAAATTTAGTTGAAATCTTTGAGAATTGATCTCTTCTTGGAGCTTCAAGGTCCTTCAATGGAGGTTTTGTTCAGAGAGACAATTTAGAGAGAGGTGAAAGCAATTGAGTTTTTATGTTGGGAATATGTTTTGGTGTAGGTTAAAAATGACTTAGTCACTGTATATTAAGACCCTAAAGAACCCAAAACACCCCTCACTTAGATGGACCTTTTAATTAAGTCAAACTTGACTTTAATTTTTGAAATTATCATCTCGGAACAAGTCCGCATAGGGGAGACACTTTTTGGTCTTGGTTGGATCAAGTCCGCAATGCGGAGCCACTCCCTCAAGTCTCTGCCAAATGTTTCTTTCTATGTTTGTTGTCTCTTAAACCTCTAAACTTCCACGATTCTTTCCCTAACACTATAGCATCTTAATTACCCCTTTTAGATCATAATTTATTAAGTTAAGCTCTAGCTTAGGTCATAGAATTGGGGGGGGGGGGGGGGGGGGGGGAGGGTGAACACCAAATTTCATAGTATGGTTGGGAGAAGTCTTGTGACTTATCTACTAAATGTCAGGACAGGTTGTTCAACCTGGGTATCTTAAAGACACATGGAGTGTCTCACCTCTTATATAAGTTTGCGGGAATGGCAGAGTTAGGTGGAGGATCGATTTTTTCGGGGAGGAAGTTGGTCTCTGTGATGGCGGGTTAGCGATTATGATGGTTTGTACGGCATGTCATCGCGTCCAACATTTATCAAAACGATAATTTGCTAGACAGGTGGCATATCTAGGTCATAAGCGCCGGCCAACAATGAGAACTCTTTTATTATCTACCACGATCGTGGAGTTTCTAATACCAAATTTGAAGGAAAATATTTTATTTATAAACTCAACAGTTCTTGAACCATAATTCTATTTCTCTCTATTTATTATAGATCTTTCTTTTCTGGATATTTCTATATAAGATGAAATATTAGGAAAATTGAAAGAACCTTGAATCATAAATGTTTTTTCATACTTGGATACCTTTAGATGCTAGGTGAGACATTCCTTAGTCAAATCCTGCACACAACATCCCCTCCAACACATTTTTCAGACCAGCTAAAATCGACATGGTAACACAAATAATAAGAATTTAATAGTAAAATTGTGAACATAAAGAAAATATCTACTTAAGATTTTCCTTAACCAACATTCTTATTTTTTCTACTTCTCTTTGTCGGGATAAAAACAAAGTCTTTGAACACTTCCCTTTGTCTGCTAACTCGCAAACAACTTTGTCTAATTTCTTATCAAGTTCTACTGTCCATTTCAGGTTTCATTTTTTCTTTTCTGTTCTTTGTATACTTATTTTTCGAAAGAAAAGAATGATCCTTCTCCTTTTCTGAAGGACCACTACGTTTAACTTGTGCATCCTCATTACTACTTTTGATTCTCTTAGACTTTTTTGCCCCATATTTTTCTATTAAAGAACCTACCTCTTGATCTTGATAAGTTTCAGAGCATTTCGCTATACTTTTTTCCTTTCTGTCTTGCATTTTCGTAGGACAAGATGTGTTGTACATCACATAAACTTGATTAGCCTTTTGGTGCTGTGTTTTTTCAATTTGCCTTATCATTGTGTCACTTCACATGCTTCCATACATCCTTGAGTTTCAATGATGAAATGAGCGAATTCTTAAAAATGTAGCATGTCCCTTGTGTTGGTGCTTCTTTTTCCATTTCGATAGTCACCTCTAGAGACATCACTAAGCCAAAAATAAAAATCAGAACGAAATATTAATGAAATAAGATATCTACGGTTGTGGAGAGAAGTTAGATATTCAAATTTATATATACCTTTTTGTCAGAAACTTATATAAATAAAGAATTTGAGTATATATATATATATTAGATATATATATACTACAAGTAACACTAATGTGTTAAAGAAATCAATTTTTTTATATTATAACTATAGTAGATAAAGGTCAACAATGATGTATTATATTAACATGTTTAAATATACTTTTGAATTAATGAATAGCACACACTAAATCAAACAAAATAATTAAGATTTTGGGGAAATGATCTTACAAAGTATAGATTTGTCTAGTGAACTTGATGAATTCAAGGTGGTCGATTCAAGCATGTTGGCATCCACCATAACCAAGTCGAATTGATCAATATGTTCCCCGAGAATGGATAGAGCAATAGTTGCTTGTTTGATCGCAGTTACTATAAACAAAAATCAAGCTCAAAAAATTATCAAAAAACATATGTATGTTATGAATATTTTCATAATAATCATGATACACCTTCCCTTTCCTTTATGTTATTACACAGATAAAGGTACTATGAATTGACTAATATTATTACATTAGAAGCATAGAAAGAAAAATTTAATTGATGCTAGGTGACTAATATAATTCAATTCTTTGATAAGTTAACTAATTCAATCTTATTTGGTAAGAATCCAACTGATTCTTTTTCCAATTAAAGTAAAACTCGACTAGGATGTTGATAAATTTGCAATTAAATGAATATATTTTCATAAGGTTTGATATATTGATAATCATTTACACTTGACAATAAATTTTATTTAGATATTTAATCCATAATATGCTTCCATTGAACATTTAAACAAATGATAAGTGTTCTTGTTAGACAATTCAAATTAAAATTTTAGAAAAATCTTTTGTTGCCAAACATCTATCAATATAGATTATTTAATGACAAAATTTAACTAGTCAGATCCATTTATTATGTTCACAAGCATCACAAACAAAAATTTCAACCATCAATGCTACTCTTTTAAAAAAACAACAATCTGACAAGCTATAGCATTGTTGTATTGTCGCATTCCATTTTTTGCAAAAAGGGAGTTTTGCAATTGCACGGACTCCTAACTTCTTTGGATTTTTTAATTGAAGAGTCGCAAACCTAATATAATGAATTAAGCGCGTTAGGGCACTTTAACTTAAACTAAGCTAACTACTAAGGTAACGAAGCAAGAGATTAGGGTTAAGGGTTCAAATTACCCTCGAGGAGAAGGTGTAGGAATCCCTCGAGGCCACAAGTGCTGGGCCGCAGACTCATGCAATATAGTGGGGATTACAATAGCAATTAAGGTCATTCTTTTATTATTTTATTTTAATCTTGCTAATGTGATAACAATATAAAAACAAAGTCTAATACTATTTTTTTTCATTAATTTGAGCATGAAGGATAGGTATTAGCAATAAATAAACAATCCAAGTTTATTTTTATTTAGCATATGAGACTAAGTTATAAAAAAAATTTGTAAAATATTACGCAATTAATATGTGACGACAAGTAAAGTTTTGAAACTTGAGCAAGTTTGAAGTGAAATTTTAATTGTATTTTTTTAAAAAAAATTTCTTTAGAGGATGACTGCCACGATATTCTTGATCGCGGCTCCTCACAATAGAAACAATTTTGATTTGAGGTCGGGCTAAACAATAGTGTATGTTTATTAAACTGATTTAAAAGATTTAGTTACATGTAGGAACATAAATATTTACGAAACTAAAATACAATAAGTACCTTTTGAAAAGCATGTGTAGGTGGTACTTCCGAGGATTGAATGCGTCTGTTTAATTTAAAAAAAATTGGAACTAGACCTCCCATTAGTTCTAATGTGTGCACTTTCCACTAAACGATAGAGTTAGGATATCAGTGCTTTAGAATATATTCAAACAAATAAATAAATGTCATAATCAATCCAAAATTTTAAAAGGAAGATTGAAATAATGACTTTTAAGAAAATTTGTTGCAAAACTTTGTAAAGCAAGAAAAAGCTAGTTCGTAGAGTATAGAACAATAATAAAGTTGCCATAATGAATCCGGAAAAGGGAAATTTCAAGAAGGACAAATAGGATTTAACTAATCAATATAACTAAATTTTGGTGAGGCGGAGGGAAGGCGGACACATACTATGTACAAACAAATTGTATTTTTATGGAGATGTTTTAAACAGTTAAACCTAGCGGACTGATTTTACTGGTTGTTCAAAAAAGAAAACAGAGGAGTAAAGTAACACATATCGGGATTGATTTTTAATCTAAATGATATGAAAGAGTTTTTTTAATCGTCCTTAGGCATTGTTTCTACGTGACAAGGACAATGAACTAACTAAGGTATAACACTATCGCCTACCTTAAATATTAGTGATTTGATGTTTTTTTAACATTCCAAACTTTAAGGAATCTAGTTATTTTTAAGACTTTTAACAACAAGGTCAAGAAAATTAAAAATTGGTTAGATTTGTAACCTACAAACAACAATTCTAGGTGGTAAAGATAAACTTATAGGCATGATTATAAAAAATTACAATGAACAAGTCAAAGCATATAAATACCCATCCCCTTAGACGATCCCCAAATAAAATTTATATATAAGTCTTTAGAGTTACAAATGTTACAAACCATTCGAATAAAATAAAATAAGAAAAAAAAAAATATATATATATAATATATATAGATTCAAATAAACAAGTAAATCTTCGTCAATTAACTTCAACTTGGGAATTCACGTTTGAAACCTGTCAAAGCAATCAAATAATACACAAGTAATCACACTTATTAGTCAAGGTGAGACAATATGCAATTGTTTAATGGCGGAATTCTACATAGAGAAAAAAAAAATAAAACAGACAATAGGTTCTTACTAAATGTGTGATGTAAAGATAGTTGGTAAATGTTAAGAACGAATGCTAACCAGTAAGCAAAACAATTGATTCAACTTTTACTCGACACAAAGGAGAAAAAAGAGAAGAAAAGAAAGAAAAAGGGGAGAAAGAAGGAGGTAAGATGAAGGACTGCGGTGTTTAGAGAGAAAAAGAGAAAGAGAGAAGGTAAGAGGAGGAGAAAAACGGGGGAGGGAGGAGGACTGAGTGAGAGGGGATGAAGGGGGAAGGGGAGGGGGGGGGGGGGGCGTCTTTTTTTTATATAGCAAAGGAGGGGCACACAATTAAGGGAGAAAAAGGTAGGAAAATAGTTAATAAGAGCATATTTGGCAAGGTTTCTTAAACAAATAATATAAGCAATCAACGGAGATCTTTTACCAAAAATAGGTGCCTAAAAATTCTTGGCTTATTTAACTACGGACAAAGGCCTTCTCTGAAGGAAAAGAAATATTTACCACAAGTGCACAATGATTAAAATGAATCCGAACCTAACTAAAGATTAGCAATATGGAGACTAGTAGATAGAATATTGAGGGCTAAATTGCATAATATTTTCCTTTTCGCAAGATACGCCAAATCAACACAATAATTTAACATCAACTAAGAATAAAAGGGGCCATTAGAAGAAAAAAAGATGACGGATTAGATGAGGGAGCAAATTCGGCCAACTCAATAATCAATGGGATTAAATCAAATGTTTAAACTACTTTATTATCGGGGATAGATATAACAGGTTGAGAAGCAGAAGCAAATTAAGGAATCTATAAATTGAAAGATTATCAATTTTCAGTGAATACATCAAATCAACCGTATGCAATGTAACTTTTATAATCAAGGGGTTTTTTTTGATGACAGGATATAAAAAACCAATATATTTAATAATTGAAACTAAGAACTGAATGATATAAATCACACAAGAAACATAACCTGGACAAAATCTGTTTAAGTCTTATTTTTTTAATAACTTGAAATCCTTGAAAAGTGATTCTCGCGGACGATTGCTGTAGGTCCCCCTTCAATACTATCACGGGGTTTTGTACAAGTGTGATAATCTTCCATCTTATACATAAACTCCTCCTTTTTGTTTCCCTGTCATCCCTTTGCTTTCTTTCCATTGTTCATGTCTTGCCTCGGTGTGTCGTATTCTATACTGGATAGTAACCTCCTAGCTAGGTGCTGTTGCTTTGTGTTTTCTAGCGCCCTCGACTGACCCCTACTGTCACACACCCAGCATGGAGTTGATGATCCATCGGAGCAGCTGCTCCGTTTTGCTGGTGTTAGCTGGGGAGAGGTGAGTACTTGGCAAAAGAAGTATGGTGGAAAAGAAAAGAAAGGGATCATATGAGACGACGTGAGAGGGGGGTGAGAAAGTACGCCTAGCCCAGGTAAAGCTAGGGGAGGCTGAGACACACCCGAGTGGCGACAGCGGAGTAAACGGAGGGAGGAAAGGGGAGGAAAGCCAAGGGAAGCCGCGAAGAAGCAGGGGAAAAAGGAGGAAGAGAAGACAAGAGGAGAGCGAAGGGAGGAGAGAAAGGAGGAGAGGGAAGGCGGGAGAGAAGAGAAGATATTAAATAGGAGGAAGCATGGAGGGTGAGGAAGCGGCGGGAAGAAGAAAAGGGCGTCGCCGGTCGGAGTGTAGCATCATCGTTGCTGCTATCTCGCTGATCGGTAGTTGGTCGGAAGCTCTGCCCTGCGTCCCTGCCAGAAGAACGAAAAAGATAAAACGAAAAATAACGAGGGAGACGAGAGGAGGGAGGAAGAGAGGTCGGGCCGGTGTGAGGAGACAGAAGAGAGAGAGGAGGAGAGAGGAGAGAGGGAGAGAAGAGAGGGAGAAAGAACCACGAGGAGATAGAAATGAAGGAGGAAGGAAAGAGCGGCGGGCGAGAGAGGCCAGTGCTGGTGGATGCTCTCGCCGGCGAGCGAATGGAAGAAGAGAGAGAGGGTTGGACTGGCGCTCAAGGAGAGGGGCGGGAGAAGAGAGGTTATAGGAGGATGAGAGAAAAAAAATTCTTAGGTAAGATAGTTTCAAAATACGGAAGAAGGATTTGATTCAACCCATTGATTGATAAGAGATGAAGGGTTTAAGTTGATTAATAATAGATGGATGAGATTAAAAGATGAGATGTATTGAATCTGATTGGATTGAATATGGAAGGCTATAATTGCCACTTAGAATTTGGCTAGAATTGAAAGGAAAGAGGGGCTATGATTGAAATAACTCTATTCAAGTGCTAGAATTGTGAAGAAATTATGTGATAGGAATATCGAGAATTAACATTTAAGGAAAGTGTAGGAATTACTATTAATTAAAATACTAACAGATATAAAAATATTTTATATAATGAAAAAATCATTTAAATTTTAAAACACTTGATAGTCAGGAAGAATTTGAAAAACTTTAATAATATTGACGGAAGCTTATAAAGTAAAAAATACTAAAATAATAATTTTCAAAGGCAAAGTCGACTAAAAATTCCTAAATTAAAAATACGAATTAATGAATGTATTCTACAATGGTTCAAAGGTCGGGTCAAAAATTGGTGTAACAGCTGCCCATTGGTTGATTGAGAATGAAGAAGAATGAATTGTTAGGCTAACCAAACGTTGATAGTAGACCGATTTTATCCGACCGACGAGAGATGTCTTGTCCGTTGGATCCAATTGAAACGAGATCGAGTGAAAAAGGGTACGACCGGACTTTGGTTTTAAGTCGGCCTTACATGTCTATGGTTAGAGATTATCAGGTCGTGTGTAGTCTGGATTCAAGAGCAAATGAAACTTCTAAAAGTTGAAGACGGTACGTATTCGGAAGGCACGATATCGCTTGAATGGACAAGATTAGGTAATGAGAAAAAAGAGATTGAGAGGAAAAGAGCCTGACCGGAAGCCAGAAGGGCATGATAGAGTAAGGCTATCAGCCTTTGAGCGAGGTTCAGAGTATGAGTAGCAAAGAATTAATAGGGTCTTTGTTGGGATAGATTATAGCATGATAATTGTAATCAGGGACAATCGGGCTAATATCTACAAATTCTAGATAAAATGTTAGCTTATAAATAGAAAAGTATGACCAATGATGATATAACAATAGAGTTCAATAATGACAAGAGGTGAGATAAGAAGCGGATCCCATCTCTGAAGAATAACGTTCAAAATCAACAGATGTGAAATATAGCGGATATAAAATAGACGAGAAGTATCGTAGTCAGGTTGGATATTTTATGTAAGCATGCCTGTTTAAGGTAGCAAAGTCTAAAATTGTATATTGTACGACAGACATGAGCCATGAACATCTATTTAAGCGGAAAGCCCTTAAACATCTATTGTAAGGCGGAGACGCATGATGTCATATTTGTAAGGCAGACGATGCCCTAAATATCATATTAAAGCGGACGAAATAAATGTCCTATGAGGCGGACAAGCCTAAATGTCCCTTTTAAGTAGACGACCAAATGTCCTATAAGATGGACAAACCTAATGTCGTTTTAAAGGCGACAAGCATAAAGTCTATTAGATACACGCAGAGTGGATGGACGACCCTAGACGTCGCAGTAAGGAGGACGAGCCTAAGATGTCATATGTAAGGAGGACGAGCTAGATGTCGTATTGTAAGGGCGACAGAGCGAATGTCGCAATTGTAAGGCGGACGAATGAGCCTAGATGAAGAGACAATAGGTCCAGTGGACGAGTTGAAGTACCCCCAACCAGATCCGAGAATATTATGATATCCTGAAAGATAGATGACTAGCAAAACGATAGGGCGCGTATGTAGTCAAGAATTTGCCGGAGCCTTTGTTTGTTTGTTTAAACAAGTGAACAGCCCGTTTCAAAAGGTGACTTTTGTATGTATAACAACATCTGTAAATTGTAATATGCCTAAATAGAGTATTTGAACATAACATCAAAAATAATATGGAAATGTAAACATTGATGCAATCCCCATGTGACCATGACTGTTGTCATAAGTCGTTAAAAGGACGTCTTAGCTATGATGTCTAGGGCACATGATATGCAGGCGTATCATCATGGTCATGAAAATGTTGTCTGTATCCATTGAAAAATGACCCTTTAGGACATGACACCTTCGGATATGATAGAGAAAAATTAAACCCTTAGGCCATGATATGACGCCGCAGGCCATGAAGCATGACGGGCCTTTCGAGAATGCCACCTTTGGGATTAAGTAAGGAGTAATGAGAGCGTATATATTTTTGGCATCCATTGATACTTATGACTTGATTTGATTCGGGCACATGTAAACTTCGAGCACGATGAATCTTGGCTTATCTGCAACTTGGGCACATGCAGTCTCGGGCACAATGCGATGGTGCATTTTCTTCGGGCACAGCAATATCGGGCACATGTAGTATCGCGCATATGTAATGCTGCATTTCTTCGGGCACATGCAATAATGCTCTCATTCGGGCACCTAATATATCGAGCGCATATGCACTAAGGCAATTCTTCGAGCAATTAAGTCTAAGACTTGGGAATATGCGATGATGTCGTTTCTTCGGCACATGCAATATCCGAGCACCTTGACTGATGCATGTCTCTCAGGACATGCAATATCAAGCACATGAAATGATGTGGTGTGTTTCGGCAAGTGTCTCGTGCAGTAATATAATGATGTAGTTCTTTGAGCTAGGCGATATCAGGCGAGGTGCCAATGACTGCAATAGCGGGAATAATGTAATTTGTCGCACAGCTAGTTCCGAGCTATGAGGGCATATAGTGCTTGGGCTCCGCCTATTGGAGGATCGAAGTGCAATTCGTCAGGCTCAAATGTACCACAAGAGCCCCCACCCCCCCCCCCCAACTGTATGTTAGATTGTTGAAGTTGACTTTATATATGTACAGTATTTTTTCCATTCAAAGAAAACATAGTAGTTTATAAGGGAGGAGTTGATCTGTATCCATGATTTGGCGCACGTGCGCTCCTTTGGGCTGACATATATACTTGAAGATTTTAAAATAACTAATTTCCTAAAAAGAAATAACTAAAAATTTAGATACATATTTCTTGAAGCTAGAATGTTAGAACAAAAAATTAATTAAAACATCTTAAAGAAAGAAGAAACATCCCACTAAAAAATAATTATTGAAGCGGCATGCCCTGTTTTTGGAGGTAGTTTTCAGATAAGTTAAGATATCAAATATATGAAGATAAGAAAAGACGAATAAGAATATTAAAAAATCTTATACCAGATTATATATATATATATTGAAAACATTTTTTTGTACAAAAACTAAATATTTGAAAAAACATTATAATGAAACGACGAATATATAAATGCTCTTTTTATTATTATTGGTGGCTAGAGTACACGGAATGGAAAGTGACATAGAAGAACATTAAATAAAAGAATAATGTATTTTTATGAATGTTATAAAGCAACTACGAATTTAAAAACAACAAATAGTAAAATCGACTTCATCAAGAATATAGACATGGAGATTTACAGATCCAAATAGAAAAGAAGAGATTCCAAAGAATAAACAAACCAGATAATACTATTAAGTGTAATTTTCTAGAACGGAAAAGTCATATAGTTAGCCATACAGAAGACCTCAATCTATTAGTCCCCTAAGAGACCTTATAATTAATAACCTCCACCGCGAAACAAAAATTAAAAGAATCAAAATAATAAAATTATAAAGATATTAATGTGAACAAGAAGAGAAAATACAAAATAAGCAAAAACAGCTTTTAGCAAAAATAGAAAATACTTTAGCTATTAAAAGAACAAGGAATAGCTTAAATAAAAAATTAAAGAATTTAATCCAGCTTCAAAATCAGTCAAGTTATTATACAACAGAATAATATAATATATCACTTTATTAGTACTAAAAAACAAGAACGATAAAAACTATAGAGAAAAATCGTGAGAGTAAGAATATAGATACAACTGGGAATAGGAGAAATTAATTGAAAAGATAAAATAAAATAGTAGGAAAAGACTCCCAGAACGAAAAAAAAATAAATTAAAAAATAGAAAAATGGACATTTTTCCAAATAGACTACAGAGAAAAAACGACAAGACCCAAGTATTCTAAAAATATGATAAGTCAATAACTTTATATCAAGAAGATTAAAATAGAAAAACAAAAGAAGAAAACTCAACATTCGGAGAAATAATGCTACAGACAAGGATATACAAATCTTTCACAAAATGCAAGAAATCTATTGAATCCCAACCGTAGTTACATACAAAATTCAAAAATCTCAACCTATACAGACATATAGAGAAGAACAATTATCAGTATTAGGAAAAAATTCCAGTATCGTACCACTATAATAAATGCGAAAATCTATAAAAGAAATACAATATGTTAAAAAAGACTAATGCATTAGGATTAATAGTTATAGGAATTAAAGATTAACAGAAAAAATTAGGAAACAAAGACCTAATCACCATATACGATAATAGATGGTCAGACATTAAAAAGGCAATTATATGATTAAACAGAAGTAGATAGACTAATTAAGGGGGAATTTCTACATAAGTCTAGACTTTATGAGGAATTTTAAAAAGGAATTTGGAACCCAAATAAGAATAGGAATACAAACTAAAGTGATATGAGAAATGCATAGGGTAGAACTATTAATGTGTGTTAGATGGTCTAGGAAAAAAGGACAGATAGTAGGAATTACTAGATTTAAATACAAATAAAAGGACCGTAGTAGACAAGTAATGGGAATAAAGGATAACGTAATAACCAAAAAATAGACCTTGAAGAATAGCAGGACTGAGAATGGAAATTAGGAGATTTTAAAGAAAAAAGAAGCAGTAACACCAGGATGCCATTTAATATAATGAACTCGAAAGAGCACCCAATTAGATACATATTACAATATTGAAAGCCCAAAAAGCACTTCGAAGAAGAAAAGCGTTGTTGTAGATGAAATGCCTTATAAGGAGGATATGAATATGGAAAATAACATTAGAAGAAGAATTTGCAGTAGAAAGTGCAATAGAACAACCTCTAAAGAAATAAAGTAGAAATAAATAGCAATAGATATTTTACATGTAAAGGAATGTAAAATAAAGACCCTAAATTTAAAACAAACTATAAATCATTTTAAAGTATGTAAACAAAGAAACTGATACTGAAAGGATACATGTAGAAAAGGATTTACAAGATAAATTAGAAAAGCACAAGATAATGACACAAATGACAAGCGATATAGTGAAATATTGAGTTTTAGATCTATACTTAGTCGAAAGAATAATGGAAACTGCTAGTTCCAGAGGCCAGTTCAAAGAACGAATGAACAAGGACATAGCTGCAGGACAATAACCAGGAAATATACCACGAAGAAGGGTCTATGAGGACCGGGATACTCAATAAGGAAGTTAGACCTATGAAAAGAAAAAGAATGCCTATAGACGAACCAATGTACTCCAAGAAGGAGGAAGTAAAGGAAAAATTGTAAATATAGCAGCCCAATGATCCACAAGATGGAACTTAGTAATAGACTTATGGAAAAGAATAGTAGTAGAAGATTTCATAAAAAATATACCAGAGAACACTGATTGCAGAAGAAACTATGTCTAATATTTAGAAAACTTTTTAGGAGACCTCCCGATTTATTAGAACTAAGGCCTTTATGGGAAGCTTATAAAGTGAATTCCCATCAGAATTTCAATATTTAAATCATCCAAGGACCTAGAGACACCATATAAATTTTACAAATAAAATACATACGTTATAAGGAGAAGACCCAAATAGTGGAGTAATAGCTGTACAAAGAAGAATTGCATAAAATTAGAAACAATTACGTATCGAAATTGGATTTATAAAAAAAAATTTAAATGACTTTTCTACTATTGTAGATTAGTGGACTGCCTTTTGACACGACTTAGGTTAAAAAATTATGTTTTTAATCGAGATGGAAAACAGAACTATATTAACTTTAAGACAGGAATACAAGAATAGGAGAAATAAAAAATCCGCAAGAAAAGACCTAGAGAATATAGTAAAAAGCTAGATCAAATAGAAATTAATAGGAGAAAGAAAAGCCATTAAAATATTGACACCAAATACAAGACGATGATAGTGAAATATAGAGCTTAGAATCTATTACTTAGTCAGAAAGAATTAATGGAAACGGCTGTTCCAGTAGTCCATTCAAAGAACGATTGAACAGACATACTGCAGACAATTAGCACGGAAATATACCACGAAGCAAGGGTTATATAGACAAGGGATACTCCAAACTAATGGAAGTTAGACCTATGGGAAAAAGAATGCCTAAAAGAACAAATAGTACTCACAAGAAGGAGGAAAGTAAAGGAAAAATTTTTAAAATAGCGCACATATCCACAAAGATGGAACTCAGTAATAGACTTATGGAAAGGTAATAGTGAGTAGCAGATTATAAACATTGTACAGAAAACGATGAGAAGAAACTTGTATAAATATTTGGAAAAGACTTTTTAGGGAATCGACTCAGGTTATGGGAAGACTTATAAAGTAGAATTCCCATCAGAATTTCAATATTTAATATAACTTAGGGAACACCGGCAGCGTGGCACATAACGTTACAAATAAAGACGTTAAGTAACAATAAGGGATTATTCTACCCCGATGACCAGCAAATCAGGAGAAGAAGGAAGACTCCCAAATAGTGGATAATGCTTTTACAAAGAAATGCAGTAGAGTAGTAATAAAATTAGAAACAATTAAGGTATAAGCACTTGTATATTATATAAAAAAAAATTAAATGACTAATTTATACTATTGTAACATTATTTGGTGGAAATGCCTTTGACACAAAGAATTAGGCTAAACAATTCTTGTAATAAATTACCAGGAGCGTTAGGTAGAGAAAATAGAAGAAAGATGGACTAACAGAAGAGAATGGCCCGGTCAGAAGACAGAGGAGAGAATGATAAAATATGGTAGGGATTTAGATATTGTAAAGATAGACATTTATTGTGTTAGGATTAGACTTCATACTATGTAATAAAGGAGGAACTTTAATAAAGCTGTCGGACGGTCATAATTTTTATGAAAAATACTCTTATACTTCCGTTTAAACTAATAAAATTGATACAAAATAGACATAAAGAACAAAATGGTTCGTGTCGCCCAAAAACACATGTCCAGTGGAACCCAGAATTATAATAGTACTAAAAATAATATGTAATATTTATATGAAACTATACTAGAAATAGGAGCAGAAGAGAAATAATAAGAAAAATTATGTTTTAATAGGGGTGGAATGAACTAAGAACTTTCTTTAAGCCGGAGGAATACAAAGGATAGGAGAAAGAGATGAAATAAAAAAACTCAGCAAGACTAGATAATATAGTAAAAATCTTAGATCAAATGACATACATAGGGGAAAAAAGAGGAAAGCCCTTAAAATAATGGGCAAAGATCATGAATATGTAATTAAATAAACTAAAACCCCGCTTATGGAAATATGTAACTAAACGAACAGCTCAATAGAAGCTACAAAATTAAGAGCACGAAGATTTTAACTAAAAGTTAAAGAATTATTAACTGAAGTACAGTAATAAGCAAGTCTACTTCAAAAATAGATCAACATCATTTATGGTGAGAAACCATATGAAATAATTAGAGAAAAAGCTTTAGATGAATGGTATAAATTATTTAAAGATTAAATATAATACTAGAACAGGTTGAATAACTCCCAGATTAAAAAAGCATTAATAAAATAGAAACAAGGAAAATAATTTTTAGTAAATTTGATTAGTAAATCAGGATATGCATAATACAATGCACCAAGGACCGTCTAGAATGGGACAACTTTAATGTCTGAAGGACATTTCGAAGGCTAGTAATGCCATTTGGGTTTTGTTAAAGACAGCACCTCCAATTTTCCAAGAAAAATGATAAAAATATTTGGGAATAGATATAAAGATTTGTTAGTATATGTAGAGGATTGTCGAATAGTCAGGAAATATTAGAAGAAACCCTTCGGACATTTAAACAGTTTTGTAGACTATTTGTTAATAAGGAATAATTAATTAGTAAAAAAAATGGAACTATGTAAAAATTCTATAAATTTTTTAGGAATTGTTTTAGGAGAGGGACAAAAGTCACGTAAGTTTACAACCTCATATAGCCAAAAAAGCTCTAGATATGCCAGACAAATTAAATAATTTAAAGGATTACAAAAATTCTTAGGAAATAATAAAATAGGCTAGACCTTTATTAAAGACTTAGGAAAAATAGCAGGATTTTATATTAAGATAGGAACTAAAGGACAACGAAACTTCAATATTGGAAGATTATAAAATTAGTACAAAAAAGTAATAAAAGAAAGAATAAAAAAAATTCCGGATCTAAATATGCACTAGAGCAACAGATTTCCATAATAGAAACAGACGAAAAGTTTTGAAGGTTGGGGTGCAGTTTTAAAATCCAGACCACCTAAAATAGTTTAAAACAAGAGAAACATTACATATGCGCCTATCACAGTGGAAAATTTAAAGAAAAAGGTAATAAAGCTGTATAGATGTTGAAATTTAGCTGTTGGTAATTCGGTTGTAAATAGTTTTAGAAATTTATGTTCTAAACAACCATAAATACTAATAAGAACATATTGTTGCAGCCATAGTAAAATTCCATCAAAAAATTAATGATAAAACTAGTCGTAGAAGAAAAGATGGTTTAAATTTTCTAGGAAAATTATATCTGTTATACTTCTATAATTTTTTGACAGCATATAAAAGGAAAAAAGACGCCGTCCCAACCATTTTCCAAATGTGTGGTAGTGAGTAAATTCTTCTTATTACGTCCTAGTCTAATAATTCTTTAACTTGTATTTTAAAATATTCGTGATCATGATTTATAGCTTCTATTGAGGCTGGTCTGTAACGATCCGTTTAGTCGTTTTGAAGCAGCAGATTTATTTCGGAAAAAAAAACGGTTGGTTGAGTCGAAGGACCCCACGATGTAACCGTTCATGGGCACGAGGACCGCGATGGGGGGCTGTCCAAAACAATTAGAAATAGCAATTTCGGTACTGAGAGCGACCTCTCTGAACGTCAGACGAAAATGGGCAGGAGACCGTCGCCGTCCAGGCACGACGGCCCGTCACAGACTTGTACTAAAATCAAGTCGATGAACTCTGTGGACGGAAGAAGCAGCAGGCAGGACCGTCGCAGGCGCGACGGGACGTCACAGGCTGCGTAATCCCAGGCATTTGGTGGTTCGGAATCTGTTAAGAATTAAGGGGCGTTTTTGAGATTTCCTACCGTAATTATTAAAGTAGTGGGTTAATGATAATAAGTCTAATTACTGCGGGGGGTAAAAGAGGGTAACCTTGAGTATTTCAGGGGTATTATTTCCATCTTTTATATTAAAATTGCTATTAGGGTAAAAGGAAAGAGGGTGAAAGAAGAAAAAAATAGAAAGAACATAGAGAGAGAGAGAATCGACGAGAAAGGGGAGGAACGAAGAGGGAAACAAAGCTTTGGGGAATTGCTTGTTGATCACCCAATTCTTCGGTGGAGGTAGGTTAGGGTTTTCAGCTATTCGTAGTTAAACTCTAATAGCGAATGATATGTACTTGCGGTAAGGAGTATTGTAAAACCCCTTCTATATGCTTAATGATGCTTGTATGAATTGATTACCCTTGTCCTAAAATAAGCATGCTGAAGCTATTGACTCTACTCTTGACCGAAATCCTAATCTTCCTTGTTTCATGGAATTGATGATGCCTTGGTTATAAAACACGGCTTGCTGTGAACGAAAGTGATGTGATTCGTGGAACGGTGTCACGAAAACCGACCATAGACTTCGGGGATCGGGGTGTTAACACGCACCGCCAGATTAAGAAGTGAACAAGGGAGAAATACTCGCGCATAGGACTGGCCGATAACGAAGGGGCGACCACGAGGACCCACACGTAGAATTAGGGGATCGGGGGTGTCACGACCCAACCCGTCGAATTCGGGGATCGGGGGCCTGTGCATGCAGCACAGAGGACTCGAGCGACACGCGCGGCACGGCTAGACGCTCATGCGGTCGAATGTACGGACGGACGGAGCGCACCACGTGACGGTCATAACCTGCCCACCATACGAAAGAAAGCCCCTCCACACGACCGCAGCACAGTTAGACCGAAAGAGGGTGTCTCGGGGCTCGGGTGTCACCCACCGAGGACACGTTCGCATTCGTGGCACGGGGTCCCGAACCGACACGTTAGAATTAGGGGGTGGGATCGGGGGCAAGAGGTCACGTTACCGGAAATCAAGAGAATAAACATAATGAATCTTGGAAAGCTGTTTAATATACCAATATAAGGAACCTAATCCCAAAGGGTATGGCATGAGGCTTGAGTCCTCATGGGTGAACTGGCGGTGCGTATACTAATGAGTATAGACTTGTTGTTGCCTACCATGTTAGTATTGTAGTTGATTTATCGATAGTATTTGATCATACTTGTTTTTATTTGAGTTGGCGAATGTACCTACTCAGTACTTGTTGTTTTGTACTGACCCCTACTTGTATGTTTCTTTCTTTGTTATATGTGGAGTGCAGCAAACATTACGTCGTCTTCAACTCAACGCCAACTCTATCCAGTCTGCATTTACCGGATATTCAGGGTGGCTAATGCTTCTAAGATTGGAACTGGATTTCTCCATCATGTCTTGATGCCTTCTGAAGTTTCGGCATGGACTAGCTTTGGTTATTTTAGCTTCTTCGAATACTCCTAGTTTAGTAATTGAATCATAGATATTCTTGTGGTGTGACTCCAGATTGGGAAATATAGAGCCCCCTTTAGTTATCTGTTGTTGAATTTTTTTTTTTTTTTTTTTTTAGACATTATTGAATTTTAGTTTTATCATGCGTTTAAGTCTTCCGCCATTACTTTTCTGTTGATATTATTATTGAAAAAAAAATAAAGAAAAAAAAAGTCAGGAGTATCCCCAGGGGTTTAGATTGGTTGGTTCGCTCACCTAGGAGGGTAAGTGTGGGTGGTTGCCGAGTCGCGGGTCCCGTTTTTGGTCGTGACAAACTTGGTATCCGAGCATTAGGGCTTCGGTTGGTCTCGATCACACAAGAACAGGTTCTAGTTAGAGTCTTAAGAACTGTAGGGGGACGCCTCTTAGTTTTCTGAGAGGCTAGAAGACTTTTAGGGAAAAACTCATTCTTTCTGTCTCTTCCTTTCGTGATAACTTGGATCCACTTGGTATCTAGGTGATACAAATTGGTTCTGACCATCTTCACATATTTCGATCACAGAGGTTTGTGTGTACTAAACGGAAGAAAAACAGCACAAACAAGGCTAAGCACAGAAACAACCACCCGAGAGCAGGGGGGAAGGACGAGCGGGGGGGCGGGAGCTGCGGGGAGGGCACAGAAGACAGGGGAGGGCGGCAGGGGGAGAAGGGGGGGGGCGAAGATGTGCGGCAGCAGCGAGCGGGGGGGGGGGGGGGGGGGGGGGGGGGGGGGGGGGGGGGGGGGGGGGGGGGGTCTGCGCCAACACCAACATCGGCCAAGACCAAGAAACGTCTGAGCCAGCCACGGGGCTTGTGTAGCTCGAAGAGGAGTAGTGGACAACGAGGACGTGGATAGAGAGTCGTGGAGGTGACGGTCCCTCTAGACGAAGAGGACGAGCACCTAGCCCATCGGGTACAGGGCGGTGAATCCTCCACACAAGAGGAAGTGGTAAGGAGGGTGAGATGGGAAACTGAACAAGTGCCCAAAATAAGGATTTCCACCCCAACCTCCCCAGAAATGATCAATGGTTCTTGCTTATCTTAGTGGGTTATATGATCGGGGCCAGACGCCCCAGAGTTTCTGACACAACACCCCATGCTCCGGAGGTTACAACATTGCAGCTACTATGGCTCCCCGCATGGATGCTCATTTGAAATAGGCAACGTTTCCCCGTCTGACCCCCACAGTACCTATAATGACATGAATGATCAGCATGAACTTTTCAGTAAGTTCTTGAAATTGAAACAATCCAGTCTTCCAAAGGTGTAGAATCTGAGGAGCCTACGATTTTGTGGTGACTGTCATGAGCTACTAATAAGTGGGTCAGTAGAACGGTTTGGTGTTGAGTTGATGACTTATCAGTTTCAAGGGAAGCAAAAGTCGGGTGGCAGTCACATGTTGATCTCAACCAACAGAGGCAACACCTATGAATTGGGCATCATTTTCTAGCTTGTTTATGGAAGAGGGATCTTCCTCGGACTTGAGAGATAGAAAAGAGATGAGTTCTTGAGCCTAGGACAAACGGTTAGGATGCGGTTAATGGCATATGAGGGCTAGTTTGCCGCATTCTCAGGTATATGCACCAAAATGTTTTCAGTCCACAAGAGAGGGTTCGAAGTTTTGTGTGAGGGGTAGTATAATTGCGGATATTTAGCCTGGACAAACGGGGGGGTAGAGGGCGACGGCAAAATCCTTTCGAGACGTGGTATATGTGTGATAGAGGTGGATAGGAGGAAGCCAGAGTGAATTCACCAAGTGGCGATTCCGACCCCCCCACCACAATCAAAAAGGTTTCGAAAGGGAGGTGAGTTTTAATGGTCTACTAAGAGGACAGGGCAGGAGGGTTACTCGGTACGACCATTCAGTCTTCACTTTAGACTGTAGTTGGGGGTCACACCGCGGACCGCGGTAACATTCAATGCGAGACACTATGCTTGACTCTACGGGGGGTTGTATGATGTGGGGAGGAGACTGGACATAAGGAGGAATTGTCCCAAACAAGAGTTTATAGACCCCAATAGAAGAGGTAGAGGTGGTCATGGTGTAGAGGCCGTTATTCTGGAGAACGCGGGATGGCCCGAGCGAGGTCATGGTGGTCACCAAAAACACTCCGGGAAACGGGCAACTAGAGCAACTACAGCACAACATGGTAGGGGCCAATGGGCAGAAAGGTGATAGGGCAAATACCATTGTTATGCTTTCCCTGAGCGGTTGAAGCGGAGACATCCGCTTTCTGTTATCCACAGGTAATCTTTTGGTCTTGTGATTGCTGGATTTTGTAATTATTTGGATCAGGGCTCCACATGTCTTATGTATCTTCCTCATTTGCTAATGGTCTTAATTACATTGTGAATTGTTGACAGGCCTATGCGTTGTTTCTACTAAGGTGGGTGAGTCTTGTCGGTGTGAAAAAGGTTTAAGGTCTTGTCTTGGTGAATTTTGTGGAGGAGCCCAATACTCATGTGATTTGGTTATCTTAGAAATGGTGATTTCGATTGTTGGTTAATTCGGGGTGATGACTTGCTGTCTCCCAAATTGCAATCTTGGATTGTAATGCTAAAACTGTGACGTTAGCCAAGCCTCGGACAGATTCCTTAGTGTGGGAGGGTGACTAATTCCAATCGGTTCGTATAGTCTCTTTCTTTATGCTAAGAGAATGGTTAGTACGGGTTGTTTAGCTTTCTTGGCAAAACTCCGGGATGATACTACCAAGTACCTTCATTGAGTCGGTTCGGATAGTCCGCGGGGTTGGGTTTTAGATGGGTTTCCTGCCGACCTTCCTGATGCCACCGATAGAGCTCTTGACTGCTCCATCGATCTTGAACGGTACTCGCCCCATTTAGTACCCCCTTTTATAGAATGTCTCCCGCTGGTTTAAGGGAGAGTTTAGTTAATTAAAGGCTCAACTCAAGACGTGTGAGCAAAGGCTTTTCATTAGCAAGTGCATCCCTTGGGGTGCTCCGATTTGTTGTGAAGAAGAAAAGATGGGAGTATTCGACTTGCCAGATTACAGGCAACTAAAAGTAACTGTTAAGAACAGTTATCCTCTTCCCGCATTGATGAGTTGTTCGACACAGTTACAGGTGCTTGTGTCTTCTCTAAGATTGACTGAGGTTTCTGGTTATCATCAATTGAAAAATCACGGGCAGAAGATGTGCAAAACCTATGCTTTGTCGAACAGGTATTGGCATTATGAATTTTGGGTAAGGTTCTTTTGACTAACGAATATGACCCGCTTCTTTCATGAGCTGGATGAACGGGATTTTTAAGACAATCTGGATCTCTCATTGTGATCGCTATTTATGATGATCTACTACTGATATATCCAAGAGTAAGAAGAACATGAGGAGCATTTGCGAATTGTCGGTGAAATGTTGAGGGCGAAGAAAAAGCTTTTTTGTATTGCCAACTTCTCCAAGGGTAAGTCTTTGCTTAGATTCAGTTGTCTTTCTTGGGCATGTGGCTTTCTAAGGATGGGGGATGGGGATCCCTCTAAGATCGAAGTTAAGTAGTGAAGAGATTGGGTAGTAACACCTACTTATGTGTCAGAAATAGAAAGCTTTGTTGGTGAGCCAGTTATTTTATTACCGTCGCATTGACTCCGATAGCAGGATAGGACTATTCTATTGCTTTCCCAATTGACGAACTGACTAAGCAGATGTTCCATTTGTTATGGTCGATGAATGTGAGGAATCGGAAAGATTTCAGAAACTCACGACCGTGGTTGACTTCCGCACCAGAACATACTACTGTTTTGGCTTGGTGGTTCCGTAGAGGGAGTAGACAAAGTAGAGGGTAAGAACTTCATTTTATATGTGCATTGCCAACCGATTCTAAGGTTGGGGGCTCTGCCCTCCCGCATGCCTAATGCAAGACGATAAACATTGTAATTCGGTTTTTATGCTTACGATAGGACAATTTAAGAGGTAGCCCAGTTGAATCCGTAACGGTCATTTAGTCCGACCCATACGGATTTTAGAGTTGGCTTTTATCTCTTGTGTGTTTTCGGTGGTTGCATTAAAGCCACGCTATGGCCTCACTTCCACTATCTATATGCGTGGTTCAAGTGTGAGTATATACGGATATCGTTAGCCTACCAGTACTCGGACCCATTTAAGCAGAGCGATTTGAATTTGAGACAGAGGAGGTGGTGGAACGACTGAAGGATTATGATTTACCATCTTGTATCACCCGGGGACCCAACACACCCTATTTTCGCCCCAACCATCGCCGCTCATGGTCCCACGCATTTCTTCACCCTTTTCCCCCCTTACAATTCAGGTCGCCGATCCATCTTCCCTCTTCCCACTATATAAGAACTCGACCCACCAAAGGTCGACGATGTGACTCCCCCCCCCTCCTCCATCCGACACGGACACATAACATTTGGAAGAATGGGATGGTAAGATTCTAACGGCTTCTATCTTATTATTTACTTGGCTTAGGATCCCAAATCCAACACCCAACCAAACTCTCTCCCCCAACACCAGCGCAGGCACGACCACACACTGCACATCACGATGAGCCGTATAAACCTAACGCACCCGCACCAAATGCACGCTTGCTTATAAGAGAACGAGGCAAGCAGAATGGAACCCACCACGCATCAAGGCTGAGGAGGGATCGAAAGGGAATTCCGCGCAAAGCATGTTATGAGCACTTGGTCTAGCGGATTGGGTGGCCGGGCTGGGGAAGTGGCTAAGGAGATGGGGGGGAAGTGTGGAGCCGACAGGCCGGAGACGCGGGGAGGGGAAACCCCACCACAGAGAGCGAGGTCAACGCCCTGGGCTTGGTACGTGTACTGAGGCCAAGATCCTGGACCGCGTACGAATTAAACCAAGTACCTTGTTCACAACGCATAGAAAGAGCAGGGCGGAGAATTACTGATGTGTAGTCTTAGTCACTTACGTTTTTACGTTTTCAACGACGATCTCCATAGATCCTGTACTCCCGTATTTTTAGTTTAAATGCCCAACCCACACCCCCCTTTGTGTGTCTTCGTCTGACCCCCCCCCCCACCACTTTTTATAGACCGATCCAATAGTGGATAGTTTTATTTTTGAGAGCTCCATCATCCTCGCCCACGCGACCCGCCCCAAAGGAATGACCAGACCGGAAAGAAAATCAGGCAGAGGCATCTAGCCATACGCAAGCAAGCGAGGACGCCAAAACCCACCCCGCTACCCAGGGGAGATAGGAAGGTGCGACCTAGACGAACTGTCCTTTCGACTATAGGGCGGCTGCAGATGGCCAGAACGCCTGACTCACTGAAACTAGCCGGATTACGCACCTACCCCCCTAAAAAGGCAAACATTAGACACTAAACGCCACCCTGCGAGCAACGACATGCGAAATCCCAGCAGGAAAGGCGAGCACCAGAAAGGGAGGAGTCGCCGGTCCCAAACAGGGGCTCGGAAGGACAGGGAAGGGTGGGCCAAAAGACCCAAAACACGGATAAAGAATCAGGAGGAAAACACTAAGCAGCGGGCCTCTCCCCCTCCCCCCCTCGCGTGGGGGAACTAAGGAGGGCCGGGGGGAGCGACAGGGGGGAGGAGGTCGGAGGAGCGAGGGGAGAGATCTTCTTTTCTTGACAAGCCATCCAAAACCTCGTTCCTACGGCTACTCATCATTATCCGCCCCTCCTCCTCGCGGCCAACAATCGGAGTGCCCGGGCCACACCGAACCCGGGACCACAGATGCAGGAATAGGAAGGGCCGGATGGAACAAACACTGGATGGGGAGTAACGCAAACAAACGTTAATTTGTGCTGGAGGAAGGGAGGACCGAGAGAGAAAGGGATAAAAGAATGGAGGGGAGGAGGGGAGGTAGGTGGAAGGGAGGGAGGGAGGAAACAAGGGCCGTTCGCGTGCTGGTGGGGTATGAGGAGGAGGAAAATAAAAGACGAATTCGGGGGACTATGGGATGGTTTTTTGCAACATGTGTTTGCGGAGTGCAAGGAGAGGGACGCTGACACCCGAAATCGAGGCCACACGGCGAAGCATAAATTTTCTTACACCGCCTGTAAAGACCAGACCCCTAAATAAGGGTCCCCTATGGAGGAAGGGTGTTTTGAGAATGTGTTTGTGATGTTTTGTTGATTTTGTTTTGAGAATTAGAAGGGGCAAAGGTAGGTACTGTGTGCCCGTGTGATGATTTTGGTTGATCCATCTATTCTTACAGAGGCTCAAGAAGTTCAGGAATCTACACATACTGGGGCAACCAAAAGATGTTACCGTGACCTAAGGCCAACATTTTTGAGGAAGCTAGACGCTTTTGTTTTTTTGTTTTTATTTTTATTTTTTTTTTGAGTGGCGAATTGTGAAGGTTGTGCCAAATGTCCAAATTGTCAGCAAAGTGGTAAATATGAACACTAGAGGCCCGGAGGAGGCCCGGAGGAAAAGGGGAGGAAACACTTCAGGAGGACTGCATATTCTTGAACATATCCGCCTCATGGAAGTTGAGTAAAGTGAGAGAGAGAGCATTGTTGAATGGAATTCGTGGTTGCGTTTCAAAAGACGTGGGCAAGTGTGTTTTGATTCTATTTGGGCCCGTTAATTGTGGTGGACATTATTAACTAAGTATGCTCATTTCATTCTGGTTAAGGAACTTACAATTTGGCAGGAAGAGAAAAGTTAGCCAAGGACTTCTCATCTCAGAAATTGTATCGGTTTGAATGGAGTTCCACATTTTTGCATCATATCAGATTAGATGAGTATCTAGAGGTAGTACGCAGTTTACTTCTAGGTTTTGGAGAAAGAAGAGAACATGCACGCAGAATATTAGGGTACTGTTGGACCTTAGTAATGCATTTCACCCTCAGACAGTATGATGGACGTCTGAATGGCGAACGATCAATTATTGTGACAAGATATGCTTTCGAGCAATGTGTGAATAGAATTCCCCCCGGTGGTCGTGGTGTGTCATGTGGATAACTTCTTACCCTTAGCGGAATTTCATACAAAATAGCTATCACTCAAGTATTGATATGGCTCCTTTCGAGGCCTTGTTTGGAGGAGCGGTAGGTCTCCCATTGGTTTGTTTGCATGCTTCGAGGTTAGACCTTGGGGTGGGTTTAATGACCTTTGGGAAGGAATTCGTTAGGATTAGAAACTTTTTTTAGAAAAGGTGAGTTGAATCTATTCAGAAAACTTTAGCTGGCCTCAAAGTAGGCAAGGAGTATGCAGATCGAACGGTTAAGCGTTGGCAGTTCATGGAGGTTGAGCAGGGTGGGGATGAGCAAGTCTGCTGAAGGTTTAACCATTGAAAGGGGGTGAGTGTTGTGCGTTTGGGGGTGATGCGGTTTTTTTTGTTGATTGAAGGGGGTGATTGATGCGGTTTTTGTTCGGTTTGTTTGGTAATAGAGGTTAATAAGCTAAGCCCAAGGTTTATATTGGTCAATTTGAGAGTTCTGATGATAAAGCGACGTTGAGTGCAGTAGGGGAAGGTGCTTATGAATTAGCCTTGCCTCCAGGGCCTGTCAGGAGTGCAACACGGCTTGGTAGGGTTACTAATGTTGTTATGTTTTTTTAAAACGGTTTTACCCATGGGGATGGAAACTACATCATTCGTTGAGGATTCAGTTCTGATGATGAGAACTTAGTTATGAGGAGAGGCCTGTTGCCATTTTAGGATAGAGACGTATGCACGTAAGGTTCGAGGGAGATGCATCCAAAGGTGCAATGGAAAGAAAGGAATCGACCAGGTGAAGCAATCCACTTGGAGAGAGAAGGAGGTTGATATGACAGAAAGATACCCTAAACCTGTGTACATATTAAGTACTCCTTTTACTCTTGTTGTTTTCTTCTCGTGACGTTCAGAGGACGAAAGATGGGTCTACAATTGGTTATCTATTTTGTAACGGACCCTGTTAGTGTTTGAGCAGCCGATTTTATTCGAGAAAAAAAAAACTGGCTGAAGTCGACGGACCCCACGATGTGAACTGTCATGGGCACGACGACCGTCGTAGGGGTCGGTCTCCGTCAAAAACATTAGACAATTAGAAATTTGGGTTATTGGGACGACTCTCCTGAAACGCAGAAGAAAATGTGCAGCCGGACCGTCGCAGGAACGCGGCCCCGTCACAGAACTTTTTTATTAAAATAAGTCGCTGAAATCTTGTGGAGCAGAAGCCAGCAAGGACGCGGACCGTCGCAGGCGCGACGGTCCCGTCACAGGCTGCGTAATCCCAGGGTGGGGTCGGAGTTATGTTACGTAATTTAGGGGCGTTTTTGACCTATTCCTGCTTAATTATAAAGTAGTGGGTTAAAGGGGTTTAATGATAATAAGTCTAATTACTTGGGGGTTTTAAAAGAGCGGTTAGGGTAACCTTGAAGCGTTCCTTGAGTAATTAGGGGTTATTATGGTAATCTTTTAACTTAATTATATGCTAATTAGGGTAAAAGGAAAGAGGTTGGTGATGAATAATAAGAAAATAGAAAGACAGCGAGAGAGAGAGAATCGAAAGAGACAGGGGAGAAAGAACTTCATGAAAGAGGAAACAAAGCTTTGGGGATTTGATTGTTGATCACCAATTCTTCGGTGGAAGGAGTTATGTTTTCATGCTATTGTAGTAAACTCTTAATAGCGAATGATAATGATATGTAGTTGGGTAGTATTTGTAAACCCTATATATGTTAATGTATAGGTTGTATGAATGTCGATCTCAGGACAATTGTGATCAACCCCCCCAACAGCATGATGAAGACACCATTGAATCTTAATCTTGAAAGAGAATCCCGAATTACCCCCCTTGTTAATGACAATTGATGATGCCTGTTGTATAAA
This sequence comes from Solanum habrochaites, assembly GCA_027704765.1. Lineage (NCBI taxonomy): Eukaryota > Viridiplantae > Streptophyta > Magnoliopsida > Solanales > Solanaceae > Solanum > Solanum habrochaites. The sequence continues at coordinate 34,981,214 of JAKWJA010002489.1, read as the reverse complement.
GGAAGGCTTGACTGAACTAACAGTGATGAGATTGTCTGAACGGGGGTGTGTCAGAACCGGGGGGGGGGGGGGGGGACACGATAGAATTAGAGGGATGGTGGGTGTCACGAACGACACGTTAAGAAGTAGGGGATTCGGGGTGTCACGAACCCGACACATGAATTATGGGATCCGGCGTTCATGAACGAACGTTAGAATTAGTGCGAAAGGTATTGGGTGTCACGAAACCGACCCGTAGAATTAGGGAATAGGGTGTCACGACCCGAACGTAAATTAGTGGAATTGGGCGTCACGAACCGCAAGAGACTTAGGGGGATCGGAGTAGTGTACGTACCGACAAAACAAGAGGAATAAAACATAATAAATCTTGAAAGAGGTTAAATATAGCCAATCTAATGAACCGAATTCCCAAATGGGTATGGCATGGGCTTGAGTCATCATGGGTGTAACTTGGCGCGTTTGCTATTAATGCAGTATCGAAACTTGTTGTTGCTACATGTGAGTATTTAGTTGATTTGTGATAATATTTGATATTACTCGTTTTCTATTTTGAGTTGGCCGATCGATACCTAATCAGTAATCGTGTTTCGTGTTTTATACTGACCCCTACTTGTATGTTTCTTTCTTTGTGTTATATGGGAAGTGGACAGCAAACATACAGCTCGTCTTCACAACGCAACTTGACAACTCTATAAGTCTTCATTACACGGATTTTCAGGGGAGCTAATGCTCTAGCTTGAGGATCTTCTCCCTCAGGTCTTGATGCCTTGAAGTTACAGCATGGATAGCTTTTGTTATTTTAGCTTCTTAGAATTTTAGCTCGTAGTTTAGTAATTGATCATAGTGTTCTTGTGGTGATGACTTACAGATTTGGGGAAATAATAGATGTTGAATTTAGAAGTCATTGAATTGCGTTTTTATTAAGAGTTAAATCTTCCGGCCATTACTTTCTGTTGATATTTATAATTGACATGCAGCAGGGTTTAGATTGGTTGGTTCGCTAAACATAGGAGGGTAAAGGAGGGGTTGCCAGTCGCGGCCCCCGTTTTGGGTGTGACACTGTATTATTACATAATTATCGGGTAATTATATTAATTTTACATATTCATGATTATTTTCCCAATATTTAAGGGCTTTTCTCCTAGTATTTCTATTTGATCGAAGGATTTTTACGTTATTATCTAGGTCTTGATGATTTTTTTTTCTCCTTAGTCTTGTATTCCCTGTCTGAAAGTTATATACGTTCCTGTTTCATACCTATTAAAACATAATTTGATTTTAATTATGTCGTTCTTCTTCTTTATTTCTAGATATTTTCAATAGATATGACAATTATTTTTTAGTACATTCTATTATTATTTTCACAGTTTTCACAACATTTTTCTTTAGGTCCTTTTTTAGTATCATTTTATTAGGTAAAACTGAAGTATACGGAGTATTTTCATAAAATTATTGGTCTCTAGTTATGAAAGTTTGCCTCCTTTAGTACATAGGATGAAGTCTAATTCCTAACACAAATATCGACGTTAATCTAAATCCCGTACCCATATGTTATCCATGTGATGAGGTAGGGTTTATAAAAATTGAACAAGTATTTAAACTTATTTGTGCTTATCTATGTAGGTTGTATATGTATGTGTGCCATCCATTGGATTGCTGCAAGTGGTTTTCTAAAAGTCTTTATAGTTCTGGAGGTATACCAATTGTTTGTTTTTTAAAATTACTTTTGGACATCCTAAATCTATTTAACGCTAAGTTTCTTTTCATATTTTTCAATTTGGAGTTTTGCTAATAATGTAAAACGTACTTTATATTTGGTCTTTATGAAAGATTAAAGTATTAGATTATCATATTAATTCTTGATATCTAAAAACGGGTTGTTCTTGTTCTAGATTTTACCTTTTTTAATCTACTATTCTTTCTTACTAATTCTTTTAATTTTGCTTCTAATACTATACTTTTTAATTTCTTTAACGGTTCATGTGTAATATTTTCTTTCTTTTTTCAGTTATTATTACAATTGTGTTCTATACAATTAGCCTACTTCTTATTAAAATTTATTAACTTTTGCTCTTTTATGTTACGGGAATACCATTTACACCAATTACCATAGGGTTACTATCTAATCATGTATCTTTTCAACAAATTATGTTCACATTTAATATATTCATAAAATTATTTTTAGTCATCTATTATTTAAGTCTTCTATTCCGATTTCATTAATTAATCTTCGCCTCTGAATTAGAAGAACTTCTTCTTTGTTTATTTTCGTTCTATATCAATACTTATATAGAGTAAATTTATCATTGCTGACATTATATTCATCTACATGTAATAATGCTTCATTAAATTCTTCGATTAGTTGAGCATTCTAGTTTAGCATTATATCTTTTGGGAAAGATTCTGCTAGGGTTAGATACTTCCACATGTAAAACATTCTAACGTTTTATAATTTCTACTGGTCCTATGGTCTAACATGGTCTAGCTGCTATTTAGATATGGCTTCCTTGCTGAGGATTTTTTCAAAGAAAATATACTTCTATTAATCTAGTAATTTTGGTGGATGGTATTTTTTAGACTTTTCTTTTTATATTGTCCGTCTTTTATCCATCCACTTGAGTTGGATATATTATGTCTTTATCAGAAATTCATGTCATTCTGTTTAGTTGCTTGGTATTTGTAGGTTAGTACATTTGTCTTGTGTATTTCCACTACATGTTGTATTCTATGTTCTATTGACCATTTTCTTGAGGATTTGGGCTACTCATTCTTTTAGTCCTCTGTATTCTATTCTCTACCTAAAGCTCCTGGTCAATTTATTAAAACATTTTTTACCTACGTCTGGTCCAGGGCATTTCCACGAATTGTTACAATGTCGAAATAGTCATTGAAAATTTTTTTATATAATACCAATTGCTTATACTTAATGTTATAATTTTATTACTGATTCTTTTTAAACGCTATGAATCCACTATTTGGGGTCTTCCTGTTATCTCAGTATGTATTTTTTATTTTCAAATTATATGGGTTAGGCCTCCTAATGATATTAAATGAAATTCGATGGATTCTACTTTATAAGCTTCCAGAAAGCCTTAGTCGATTCTCCGAAGAAAGTTTATAAATATGTATACATAGTGTCGCCCATCAGTTTCTGTTTAATTTTTTATGAAATCTTTCTATACCTATCTTTCCATAAGTCTATTACTGAGTTACCATCTTTGTGGATCATGTGCTGCTAGATTTAAAAGTTTTCTTTACTTCCTCCTTTTGGAGTACCTATTGGTTCGTCTATGGCAGTCTTTTTCCCATGGTTCTTTAATTCCATTATCGGAGTATCTCCTGTTTATATACCCTGATTCGTTTTATGGTATATTGCCTGTGCTATGTCTGCAGTATGTCCTGTTTCATCGTTCTTTGAAATGGACTATTGGACTAGCCTTTAGATACTCTTTCTGACTTAGTGAGATTCTAACTCAGAGATTTCACTATCATCGTCTTGTAGTTTGTGTCAATATTTTAAGGGCTTTCCCTATTTTTCTATTTGATCTAAGATTTTTACTTATTCATCTCAGGTCTTGCTGATTTTTTCTATTCTATATTCTTTGTATATTGTCATAAATAAAGTTATATAGTCTCTGTTTCCATCTCTATTAAAAATAATTTTTTACCTAAGTCTTGGTCCAAGGCAATTCCACTAATTGTACAAATGCTTAAGAAATCGTCATTTAAATTTTTTTTATTATTAAACCCTTCTTATCCTTAATTGTTCTTAATTTGATTATGGCATTTCTTTGTAAAGCTATTAATCCACTCTATTTGGTCTTCTCCGCGTTATTAAAGTATGTATTTTATTTGTAAAATATATGTGGTTAGGTCCTAATGATAGTAATTATTGAAAAATTCTGATGGGGGATTATACTTTATAGCTTCCATCGAAGCCTTAGTCGATTCTCCTAGAAAGTTTCTATAACTATTTATACATAGTTATGCATCAGTTTCTGGATAATTTTTTATGAAAACTGCTACTCTATTCCTTCCAAAGTCTATTACTGAGTTCGATTTAATAAATTACCAGGCGTTTAGGTAGAGAAGAAGAGGAAATAACTTAAGTACACTAAAAGGAGTGAGTAGCCCAAAGCCTCAAGCACAAAGGGTCAATAGGACATAGAATAAACATATTAATGGAAATACTACAAGAAAAATGACTAATCTACAAATACAAAAGCAACTAAACAGAGAATTGAAATGACTTTCTTGTAAAGACAGATATATAACTCAAAGTTATGATACTTAAAGACCAAATATAAAAAGGAACCAAAAGTTAAAAAATCCATCCACAAATATAATAAGAGATATAATAGGAACGGATATTTTCTTAGAAAATACTCAGCAAGTAAGCCATATCTAAATAGAGATAGACAGGTTAGAAAATACAGAACAGAAAGGAATTCATACAAATAATTTAGAATGTTTTGACATGTGGACGTATAGAACACTTAGCAAATAATTGTCCCAAAGATATAATGCTAAAACTAGAAATGCCTCAACTCAGTTAGAAGGAATTTAATGAAGCATTATTAAATATAGATGAATATATGTCAGAAATGAAGTATTTACTCTATAGTAAGTATTGATTATAGACGAAAATAACAAAGAAGAAGATCTTTTCCCTAATCGGAAGGAAGAGAAGAATTAATTATGAAATCGGAATAGAAGACTTAAATATAATAATCTAAAAATAATGTATGAATATATTAGAATGTGAACATTCATTTTGAAAAAAGATCCACGATGAGATCGTAATCCATGTAAGTGTTGCAAAATGGTATCAAAGTAAACATAAAAGAGCAAAAATGAATAATGTTTTATAGAAGGATGTAAAAGTTGTATAGAAACCCAATTAGGAAAATAAACTAGAACAGAAAAGAAAATATATACAAATGAACGTTACTAAATTTAAAAGTATTAGTATAGAAAGCAAAAGTAAAGAATTAGAAGAAGGATAGTAAGATTAGAAAAAGTATAAAATCTAGAACAAGAACAACCCGTAGATAATCAACGAATTAATGAATGAAGAATTAATACTTTAAATAGTAATGAAGAAAAAATATAAATACTTTAAAATATTAGCAAAACTCATAATTGGAAAATATCCCCCGCAAACCAGAAACTTCCTCCGCGTACTAGATTCAGGATGTACCAAAAGTATTTAAAAAAAAAAATTGTACCTCAGAACTACTAAGACTTTAGAAAAACCACTTGCAGAAAGCAAATGGATGAACACAGAACTATACAAAACATACTAGATAAAGACACAAATAAGTTTCTTAAATACTGTGTTCAAATTTTATTAAACCTATACCTATAAATGGATTAAATAATGGGTAAGAGATTTAGATATACAAGTTTGGATTTTGTGTTAAGATGAGCGTCTAATGGTAATATGTAAATCTTAATTAGAAGGATTTCCTTAGCAGTCGTATTATTAAAAGATGAGCATAATGGTGTTTGTTATGCGTTTCTTTTTCTTAAAATTAGCCTTTGTCCTTCTAATTCAATTCTAGTCCTGAATATTCTCAGTCTTTCTTTTTTTTTTATTTTTATTGGGTTTATTAACTTTATCATTTATTCACATTAATTCTACTACGTCTTTTATTTGTAATTTAAATCTAGTAAGTATTACGATGTATTCTGTCATTTTTTCTAGAAATCCACAAACATTCCTAAGTTCTAACCACTATGCATTTCTTCATATCCTTTAGTTTGTATTCCTATTTTTAGTGCGGTTCCAAATTCTTTTGTAAATTCATCATATAAAGTCTGGACTTATGTGAAAAATTCCTCCATATTAGTCATATCACTCTGTTAATCTATAAATGCCTTTTTAGAATGTCTGACCCAATCTATTATGTATTAATATAGGTGATTAAAGGTCCTGGATGGTTGCACGTGAATATACTTTGGAGTACCTGTGCAGGTTAACTTCGAGACAATGTTTTGGTAATCCACAGGATTGTTTCACAACTTACTTAGTTCGTCCGCTATATGCATTACGACGATCTTCTTTAACACATTATTGTAGTATTCTTTATAGATCTGATTTATTAGTGGCGTAATGAAGTAGCTGAATGGTAATTATCCTTTAGACAATTACTGAGGAGTGTTATTAATCTACTAGTGGTCATCGTGCGGGAAAAATTTACGGAATTTGGATTTGATGTATACAGTCACTGTGGGACGGTGATCGCATTCAATAGATTTAATTCGATTTTGTTAAAAAGAGTTGCGAATATCCCTGAGTGTGTAGTGCTAGTATCTCTCATGCCTAATTGTTGGAAATTATTTTTTCTTTTGGCTTTTTCTAGTTTAATGATTCTCATAGATATAAAGTTACTCTTAATTACTCGATCAATTTCGAATTTAGCTTGGAATCTTAGGTCCCTTTTTTTTACTTTATCGTACGAATTGAATATCAAAAAAAATGTCCACAATTCTTTCTGTTTTTAATTATTTTCTTTATGCTGGGGATCAGTTTAATCGTAGATTCTCGTGGGTTATTAGATTTTCAATTGTAGTTTCCTTTCCAGTTGATGCTACTGTGAGTCTTGACTCGCACCTGCCAATTATCTCTATAGTTGTTATAGGTCTTGTTATTTATTATCATTAAAAGTGATATTATTATATTTAATTTTGTTGTATAAATAATGATCTGATTTGAAGATGGATAAATTCTTTATAATGGGTTGGATGGCTATTCTTTGTTCTATTAATTTTGGTGCTTCTAGTATAGATTTCTGATTCATCATGGGAAAGAACTATTTTTGTAATTGATTCTAATTCTGTCTTTAATTCCCTTGTATATTTTCTTAATACATTTACTAATTTCTTCTTTAGTTTTATTTCTTAAATCGTTTAATTTTTTATTTAAGTCTATTCCTGGTTCTTTGTAAATTACTAAATTATTTATCTATTTTGCTTATAAAAAAGCTGTCTTGTTTTGCTTATTTTGTATTTCTTCTTGGTACTTCATATCTTTATATTTTATATTGATCTTTACTTTTTTCGCTGAGATTAATTATAGGTATATTAGGGTTATTATATTGAGGTCTTCTGTATGAAACCTATGACTTCCGTTTCCAAAATTACACTTAATAGTATTATCTGGTTTATTCTTGGAATCTCTTTATATATGTGGATCGGTAACCCCCACTATCGATAGTTATATTCTTTGATGAGAATTTTTAAGATTGTCTGTTTTTATCCTAAGGGTAGTTGCTTTAAACATTTCATTAAAAATATATTTATTCTTTTATGTATGATCTGTCACTTTCAATTCCGCCTTTTTGTTAGGTGCTACTTCCCCATTTTAAGGATTTAATATTATTTGTTCTTATAGTTTTTTCAAAATAGTTCTCCTATTTCCAGTTGTTCTATATTGTACATCTCGATTTTTCTCTAGAGTTTTATCTTGCCTGTTATGTAGTAATAATAAATGATATTCATCTATATTATTCTGTTGTATAATAACTTGCGTCTGATGGAAGATGGAATTAAATTCTTTCTAATCTTGGTTGGATGGCTATTCTTTTTTTATTTAATTTGTTTTTGTTCTTTATTAGATTTCTGATTCTATGCATGAAAAGAATATTTCTTGTATTTCTTCTAATTCGTCTTTAATTCTTGTTATTTCTTATTAATTATTACTAATTTCTTCTTTAGGTTTATTCTAACTAGTTTAATTTTTCTATTCCTTGTTCTTTTTTAAATGTCTAAATTATTTTCGATTGTGCTTTAAAAAGCTGTTTTTGGTATTTTGTATTTCTTCGTGTCAACTTAAATGATTTTATAATTTTTATTTGATTCTTTTAATTTGCGCGAGATTAAGTATAGGGCTATGGGATTATATGTGCTGAGGACAATCTTTTTTTTTTCGTAGGAAACTATGAACTTTCGTTTCCAAAATACACTTAATAGTATTATATGCTTTTTTCTTTGAATCTCTTTTCTATTTGGATATGGTAACTCTAGATAGTATATATTTTTGATGAAAGCTATTTTACTATTTGTTGTTTTTATCCTAAGGTAGTTGCTTTATAACATTATAAAAATATATTATTCTTTATTTATGGATTCTATGTCATTTCATTCCGTGTACTTCCCATTTTAACGGCATTTATAATTCTTCGTTCAGTTGAAGGGGGGGCAAAAGAGGGGAGGGGGGGACAAAAAAGGCGGGGGAGAGAGAGGAAGAAGAGAGAGAGAGAGGAGAGAGAGGGCGGAGTGAGAGATGAGAGGGTTGGATGAGAGAGGAAGAGAGAGAGAGAGAGAGAGAGAGAAGCGGCGAGAAGAGGCGGGCGGAGCAGGAGGAGGGGGCGGAGCGTGCGAGAGGCGCGGACGAGCGGAACGGAGGAGGAAAGCGGACAAGCCAAAAAGCAGTAAGTATTTTTTAGTGGGTGTTTCTTTCTTTCAGATGGTTTATTAATTTTTGTTCTNATGAATTAACAGATGCGATCATACCAGCAATAAAGACCGGGATACCATCAGAACTCAAGTTAGGGTTGCTTGGGGCGAGAGGTAGCTAGTAATAGGATGGGTAACACCCAATGGGAAGCCTGTGTATTTAGCAGTAACTCCTTTTTTGTTGAAATTTGGGATCTCGTATTGAAAAAAAAATATTACTCTTGATTATTTTTACGGAAAATTACGTTCGGGTTGATGACGTCATTAGGATAATGGATGGGTGGAGTCGGGGATGGGCGTGATGGGCGTCGTGTGCGTCGGTTATGCGTGGAGGGTTCAAAGAGGGGACGGGTAGGGCGTTGGGAGGAAGGTTGGTGTTTAAGAGATTTTAGCGTGCCAATTGATGGACGGATGCGATCATACCAGCAATAGCACGGGATATATCAGGAACTCCGAAGTTAAGCGTGCTTGGGCGAGAGTAGTACTAGGATGGGTGACCCCCTGGGAAGTCCTCGTGTTGCATCCCTCCTTTTTGTTGAAATTTGATCTCGTAATTGAAAAAAAAAATATACACATTTATTTATTTTTGCGGAAAATATGTTCGGGTTGAGACGTCATTAGGATATGGGATGGTGGCGTCGGGGATGGGCGTGATGGGCGTCATCGTGCGGTCGGGTGCATGGAGGGTTTTTAACGGCGGGGGGGGGACGGGCCAGGGCGTTGGGAGGAGGACGGTTGTGTTTAATAGATTAGAGTGCAATGAATGACGGAGACCGATCATACAAGCACTAACGCACAGTATCCCATCAGAAATCCAAAGTTTTAAGCGTGCTTGGGCGAGAGTAGAGTTACTAGGATGGGTGACCCCCTGGGGAAGTCCTCGTGTTTTGCATCCCTCTTTTTGTGAAATTGATCTCGTAATGAAAAAAAAATATACACAGTTAGTTATTTTTTGCGGAAAATATGTTCAGGTTGTAGGTTTTGAGACGTAAATAGAATATGGGATGTGGAGTCGGGGTATGAGCTGATGGGGGTCGTCGTGGTCACGGTGCAGGAGGGTTTTAAAGCGGATGGGGGCGGGGCCAGGGGGCGTGGGAGGAAGCAGTGTGTTTAATAGGATGTTAGAGGCAGATGAATGAGGGATAGCGACTCATACCAGCACTAACGCACCGGACTCCATCAGAAACTCCGAAGTTAAGCGCGACTTGGGGAGAGTAGTACTAGGATGGGAACCAATGGGAAGTTCACTGGTTGAATCCCTCCTTTTTTGTTGAAATTGATCTCGTAATTGAAAAAAAAAAAATATGATCTCATTTATTTATTTGCGGAAAATACGTGTCCGGGTTGAGACGTCATTCGGATACTATGGATGGGGTGGTCATGTCCGGGGGGTTATGGGATGGCGCGTGACGGAAGTTCGATCGTATGTGCGTCGGTGGTGGAGGGTTTTTAAAGACGTGGGTGACGGCTAGGGCATGGGAGGGGAAGGTTGTAGTGTGTTTAATAGATTTAGAGTGCAATGATGAAGGATGCGAATCATACCAGCAATAAAGCAAACGGATACCCCCCCCCCATTCCCAGAATTCAAGTTAAGAGTGCTGCTTGAGGCGACGAGTTGAAGTACTAGGAATGGTTAACCAATGGGCGAGTTCCCGTGTTGCATCCTCCTTTGTGAAATTTGATCTCGGTAATTGAAAAAAAAATATTACTCATTTTATTTATTTTTTACGGAAATACGTCGGGTTGAGCGTCATTGGATATGGGATGGTGGCGTCGGGGATGGGCGTTGACGGGCTGTCGTCGTGCGTGGTGCGTGGAGGGTTCAAAGCGGGGGGCGGGCTAGGGCGGGCTAGGGCGTTGGGAGGAAGGTTTGTGTTTAATAGATTTGAGAGTGCAAATGACTGACGGTGCGCTTCATACAAGCACTAACCCACAGGATCCTATCAGAAACTCCGAAGTTAAGCGTGCGATTGGGCGAGAGTAGTACTGGATGGGTGACCCCCTGGAAAGGTCTCGTGTTGCATCCCTCCTTTGTGTTTAAATTGGATCTCGAATTGAAAAAAAAAATTAACTCACAGTTATTTATTTTTGCAGAGGTTCTGTGTTTAATAGATTGTAGAGTTGTAATGAAGAGGATACGATCATTACCAGCACTAACGCAAGGGGGGGGGGGGAGGGGACTCCCATCAGTAAATACAAGTTCAAGCGTGCTGGGCGACGAGTAGTACTAGGATGGGTGACACCATGGGAAGTCATCGTGTGCATCCCTCCTGTTTGTTGAAATTTGATCTCGTTTAAGTGAACAAAAAATATACTCCATTTTATATTTCTTGCGGAAAAAAATACGTTCGGTTTTGAGAGTTTTTTTCCATTAGGATAGGGGATGGTGTCGTCGGGGATGGGCGTGAATGGCTGCGTTCGTCGTGTGCGTCGATGAATGGACGGGGTTTTAAAGCGGGGGCGGGTGAGGGCGTTGGGGAGGAAAGTCTGTGTTTAATAGATTTAGAGTGCAATGAATGACGGATGCATCATACCAGCATAACGACCGGATCCACATCAGATTTCGAAGTTAAGGTGCTGGGCGAGAGTAGTATAGGATGGGTAACCCAATGGGAAGTCCTCGTGTTGCATCCTCCTTTTGTGAAATTTGATCTCGTAATGAAAAAAATATATACTCATTTGATTATTTTTACGAAAAATAAGTCTCGGGGTGAGACGTATTAGGATATGAGATGGTGCGTCGGGATGGGCGTGACGGGCGGGCATGTCGTTGCGTCGGGCATGAGGGTTTTGAAAGAGGGGGGGCGGGCTAGGGCGTTGGGAGGAAGGAAGGTTTGTGGTTAATAGATTTTAGACGGCAATGAATGATGGAAGCATCAGTACCAGCACTAACGCACGGACCATCAGAACTCCGAAGTTAAGCGTGCTGGGCGAAGAGGAAGAAACAAGTAGAGTAGTACTAGGATGGGTTTACACCATGGAAGTCCTGTGTGCAAATCCCTCCTTTTTGGTCGAAATTTGATCTCGTAATTTGAAAAAAATACATATACTCATGTTATTTATTTAGGCGATCTGAAAAATAAATAGGATTGAGAAGTCATTAGGATAGGGGATGGTTGCGTGGGGATGGGTGAGGGAGGGGGGTGGGGGGGGGGGGGGGGGGGGGGTGGGGGGTGGGGGGGGGTGGGGGCGGGGGGGGGGGGGGGGTGGGTGGGGGGGGCGTGGGGCGGGGGGGGGGGGGGGGGGGTGGGGGGGGGGGGGGGGGGGTGGGTGGGGGGGGGGGGGGGGGGGAGGGGGGGGGGGTGCGGGGGGGGGGGGCGGGGGGGGGGGGGGGGTGGGGGTGGTGGGGGCGGGGTGGGGGGGGGGTGGGGGGGGGGGGGGGGGGGGTGGGGGGGGGGGGGTGGGGGGGGGGGGGGGGGGGGGGGGGGTGGGGAGGGGGGTGGGGAAGGGGGTGGGGGGGGGGGGGGGGGGGGGGGGGTGGGGGGGGGGGTGGGGGGGGGGGGGGGTGGGGGGGGTGGGGGGGGGGGGGGGGGGGGGGGGGGGGGGGGTCGGGGGGGGCGGGGGGGGTTGGGGGGGGGGGGGGGGGGTGGGGGGGGGGAGGGTGGGGCGGGGGGGGGGTCGGGGGGGGGTGGGGGGGGGGGGGGGGGGGTGGGGGGGGGGGGGGTGGGGGGGGGGGTGGGGGGGGGGGGGGTGGGTTGGGGGCGGGGGGGGGGGGGGGGGGGGGGGGGGGGGGGGGGGGGGGGGGGGGGGGGGAGGGGGGGGGGGGGGGGGGGGGGGGGGGGGGGGGGCGTCGAGTGCGTCGGTGCGGGGATGGGTTTTAAAGCGGGGGGCGGGCTCGGGGTTGGGAGGAAAGGTTGTTGTTAAATAGATTTTAGAGTGCAACAGGAATGACGGATGCGATCATACCAGCACTAACGCACCGGATCCATCAGAGCTCGAAAGTTAGTTTTTAGCGTGCTTGGGCGAGATAGTACTAGGATGGGTTACCCCTGGGAAAGTCCCTGTGTTGAATCCCTCCTTTGATTGAATCTTTGATCTCGATTGAAATAAAAAGTATACTCATTTATTATTTTTTTGCAAAAAATAGTTTCGGATTGAGACGTCATTAGGATATGAGGTGTGGCGTCGGGGCAGGGGGTGATGGGCGTAGTCGTGCGTCGGTGCGTGGAGGGTTTAAAGAGGGGGGGGGGCGGGTAGGGCGTTGGCGGGAAGGTTGTTTCTTGTTAAGGAGATTTGAGAGATGCAATGAATGACCGGAGCGATTCATACAGCATACCGAACCGGATCCCATCAGAAACTCGGAAAGTCAAGCTGCTTGGGCGAGGAGTAGTACAGGCGTGGGTGATCCCCTTGGAAGTCCTCGTGTTGCATCCCTCCCTTTTTCGTTGAAATTGATCTCGTAATTGAAACAAATAACTCATTATTTAGTTTGCTGAAAATACGTTCGGATGAGACGGCATTAGGATATGGATGGTGGCGTCGGGAATGGGCGTGACGGGCCGTCGTCGTGCGTCGGTGCGTGGCGGGTTAAAGAGGGGGGAGGGCTCTTAGTCGGTGGGGAGGAAGGAAGGTTGTGTTTAAAGATTTTAGAGTTGCAATGAATGAGGATGAATCATTATCAGAACCTACGTACCGGATTCCCATTCAGAAATCCGAAGTTAGCGTGTTTGGGCGAAAGTGTACTAGGATGGGGACCCCCTGGGAAAGTCATAGCTTGATGAATCCCTCCTTTTTGTTGAAATTTGATATCGTAATTGAAAGAAAAATAATAATTTATTTATTTTTTGAAGGAAAATCCGTAGGATTGAGAAGTCATTAGGGATAGGCTAGGTTTGGACGTAGGGGAAGGATGGGCGTACGTCGTGACGGGCGTCGTGAGTGCGTCGGTTGCGCTGGAGGGTTTTTTTTTAAAGCGGGGGGAGGGGATAGGCGTGTGGCGGAAGGTTGTGTTTAAATAGATTTTAGAGTGCAATGAAATGACGGAGCGACTCATACCAGCATCTAACGCCACGGATCCCAATCAGAACTCCAAAGTTAAGGTGCTTGGCGAGAGTAGTACTAGGTGTGGGTGACCCCGGGGGGAAATCCTCGGGTTTACAGCTCCTTTTTGTTGAAATTGATCTCAGTAATTGAAAAAAAAAAAACTTCATTATTTATTTTTGCTGATGAATGAAAAAATACGTTTCGGATTGAGACGTCATAGATATGGGATGGGTGCGTCGGGATGGGCGTGTGATGGGCGTCGTCGGATGCGTCGGGGTGGCGGGTTTTAAAGCGGGGGGGTGGGGGGGGGGGGGGGGGGGGGGGGGCGTGGGGCTAGGGCGGGGGGAGGTGGTGTTTAATAGATTTTAGAAGCAATGAATGGAACGGATGCGATCATACCAAGCACTAACGAAACCGGATTCCCATCAGAAACGCGGAAGTCAAGCGTGCATTGGCGTGTAGGAGTAGTATAGGATTGGAGGGATCCCTTGGAAGTCCTCGTGTGCAGCCCTCCGTTTGTGAAATTTGATTCGTAATTGAAAAAAAAATGATACTCATTTATTATTGTGTACTGTGGAAATGATGATGAAAATACGTTCGGGATTGAGACGTCATTAGGATATGGGATGGTGGCGTCGGGGATGGGCGTGACGGGCGTCGTCGTGCGTCGGTGCGTGGAGGGTTTTAAAGCGGGGGGCGGGCTAGGGCGTTGGGAGGAAGGTTGTGTTTAATAGATTTTAGAGTGCAATGAATGATGGATGCAATCATACCAGCACTAACGTACCGGATCCCATTAGAACTCCGAAGTTAAGCGTGTTTGGGCGAAAGTAGTACTAGGATGGGTGACCCCCTGGGAAGTCCTCGTGTTGCATCCCTCCTTTTTGTTGAAATTTGATCTCGTAATTGAAATAAAATATACTCATTTATTTATTTTTGCAGAAAATACGTTCGGATTGGAGAAGTCATTAGGTATCGGATGGGGGTGGCGTCGGGGATGGCGTGACGGGTCGTCGTAGTGCGTCGGTGCGTGGAGGGTTTTAAAGCGGGGGAGGGATATGGAGTGGGAGAAGGTTGTGTTTAGATAGATTTAGAGGCAATGATGACGGATGCGATCATACCAGAATAAGGCATCGGATTTCCATCAGAAACTCCAAAGTTTACAGCGTGCTGGGCGAGAGTAGTACTAGGTTGGGTGACCCTGGGAAATCTCGTGTTACATCCCCTCTGTTGTTGAAATTTGATATCGTAATTGAAAAAAAAACTATACTACATTTATTTATTTTTGCTGAAATGATAAAATCGTTCGGATTGAGACGTCATTGGATATGGATCGGGGCGTCGGAGATGGGCGTGACGGGCGGTGTCGTGCGTCGGGTGCGTGGACGTTTTTTAAAGTGGGGGGCGGGCTTAGAGCGCGGGAGGAGGTTTGTTTTAATAGAGTTAGCAGTGTAATAAATGACGGATGCGATCATATCAGCATTAATGCACCGGATCCCTTTAGAACTCCGAAGGTAAGCGTGCTTGGGCGAGAGTAGTACTAAGATAGATGACCCCTTAGGAAGTCCTCGTGTTGCGTCCCTCCTTTTTGTTGAATTTTGATATTGTAATTTAAAAAAATATACTTTTTATTTATTTTTGAAGAAAATAAGTTCGGATTGAGACGTCATTAGGATATAAGATAGGGGCGGCAGGGATGGGCGTGATGGGCATCGTCGCGCGTCGATGCTTGGAGGGTTTTAAAGTGGGGGAATGCTAGGGTGTTGGGAGGAAGGTTGTGTTTAATAGAATTTAGAGTGTAATGAATGATGGATGAGATCATACCAGCACTAACCCACCGGATTCGATTAGAATTCCGAAGTTAAGCGTGCTTGGGCGAGAGTAGTACTAGGATGGATGACCCCCTAGAAAGTCCTCGTGTGGATCTCTCCTTTTGGTGAAAATTGAATCGCGGAATTGAAAAAAATTATATATTTTTTATTTTGTGAAATACTGTTCGGGATTGGACGTCCTAATTAGGATATGGGATGGGGGGGCGTCGGGGGAATGGGCGTGACAGGCGTGTGTCGCGCATGATGCGTGCGGTGTTATAATGGGAGGCGGTTCTAGGGCTTTGGGAGCAAACGAGAAGAATGTGTGTTTAATAGAATTTAGAGTGAATTGAATGATGGATGCAATTATTACCAGCAACGAACGCGCCCAGATCCCATCAGAACTTGAAGTTTTAAAAGTGCGTTGGGCGAGGAGTATCTACTACGTGGGTGGAACCCATTGGGAAGAGTCCTAGGTGCATCCCTTATCTTTGTTGAATTTGATCTCGTAATTGATTAAAAAAAATTACTTTATGTATTTTAATCTTTTAGAAATACGTTCGATTAGACGCATTAGGATATGGTATGGGCTGGCGTCGGGGATAGCTTGACGGGCGTCATCGAAAGCCATTGCCTCGTTGCGTGAAAAGGGTTTGGTTTTAAGAAGGGGGTTGGGCTAGGGAGTGTGAAGGAAGGTTATGTTTAATAAATTTAAGAGTGCCATGAATGTGGATGCGATCATTATAAGCTAATAATGCACCGGGATCAGCAGAACTCGAAGAGATAAGGTGGCTTGGGTGAGAGTACTACGAGGTGGGCCCCCCTAGGAAGTCCACGTGTTGATTCCTCCATTGTGTTTTGAAAATTTGATCTCGTATTGAAAACAAAATATACTTATTTATTTGTTTTTTCAAGGAATATACTTTCGGGGATTGATGACGTCATAGGATATAGAGGGGGGTCGAGATTAGGCAGTGTACGAGCGTTCTAGTGACGTACGTTCGTGGAGGTTTTAAATTGGGGGCGGGAGCTAGGGGTTGGAAGAAAAGAAGGTTGTGTTTAATAGATTTTAGAGGGCCAATGGGATGGCAGATGCGTCATTGACCAGCACTAACTACCGGGAATCCAATCAGAACTCGTAAGTGAAGCGTTGTTAGGGCGAGAGTTGAGAGTCGTACTAAGATGGGTGAATCTCCTAGGAAAGTCCGCGTGTTGCATCCCTCCTTTGTTGAAATTGATTTCGTAATTGACACAAATATACTTATTTATGTTATTTTGGAAAAAATATGTGGATTGAGAAGAGGAAGTCATTAGGATATGGAGGGGCGTTCGGGGGAAGGGCGTGAGGGCGTGACGGGCGTCATTGTGGTCGTTGCGTGAGGGTTTTAAAGTGAAGGGGGCTAGGCGGTGGGTAAAATTAAAAGGTTGTGTTAATAGATTGTAGAGTGCAATGAATTGACGGATGAGAGGTAGAAGGAGGATGGGGATAAAACGAGTAAGGGGAGGCAAGGAAGGGATGGAGGGGAGGATTTGGAGGATTGATCCAAAAGGGATGCGCATCAAAAAATCCAGCACCTAAAGCACCGGATCCATCAGAACTCCGAAGGTAAGGCGTGTGTTTGGCGAGAGTAGGTAGTACGTAGGATGGTTGGACCATTGGGAAGTCATAGTGTTGGCAGCCCTCTCATTTTTGTTGAAATTTGATCTCGTCATTGAAAAAATTATAATTATTATTATTTTTTACTAAAAATACATTCAGATTGAGACTTCATTAGGATATGGGCTGGGGGAGTCGTGGGGCACCACAAACAAATGGCGTGGGACGAGCGTCGTTGTGCGTCTGTGCGTGGAGTGTTTTAAAGTAGGGGCGGGCTAGGGCGTTTGGAAGAAGGTTGTCTTTAATAGAATGTAGAGTACAATGAATGATGGATGCGATAATACCTGCACTAATACACCGGATCCCATCAGAACTCCAAATTTAAGTGTGCTTAAGTGAGAGTAGTACTAGGATTGGTGACCCCCTGGGAAGTCCTCGTGTTGCATCCCTCCTTTTAGTTAAAATTTGATCTCGTAATTGAAAAATATACTATTTTATTTCTTTTCGCAGAAAATACGTTAGGATTGAGACGTCGTTAGGATATGGCATGGGGGCGTAGGGGATGGGAGTGAAGGGCGTCATCGTGCGTCGGTGCGTGGAGGGTTTTAAAGTGGGGGGCGGGCTAGTGTGTCAGGATGAAGGTTGCGTTTAAAGTGGGGAGAGGGCTAGTGTGTCGGTATGAAGGTTGCGTTTAACAGAATTTAGAGTGCAATGAATGACGGATGCGATCATACCAGCACTAACGCACCGGATCCCATCAGAACTCCGAAGTTAAGCGTGCTTGGGCGAGAGTAGTACTAGGATGGGTGACCCCCTAGGAAGTCCTCGTGTTGCATCCCTCCTTTTTGTTGAAATTTGATCTCGTAATTGAAAAAATATACTCATTTATTTATTTTTGCGGAAAATACGTTCGGGTTGAGACGTCATTAGGATATGGGATGGTGGCGTCGGGGATGGGCGTGACGGGCGTCGTCGTGCGTCGGTGCGTGGAGGGTTTTAAAGCGGGGGGCGGGCTAGGGCGTTGGGAGGAAGGTTGTGTTTAATAGATTTTAGAGTGCAATGAATGACGGATGCGATCATACCAGCACTAACGCACCAGATCCCATCAGAACTCCGAAGTTAAGCGTGCTTGGGCGAGAGTAGTACTAGGATGGGTGACCCCCTAGGAAGTCCTCGTGTTGCATCCCTCCTTTTTTTTGAAATTTGATCTCGTAATAGAAAAAAATATACTTATTAATTTTTTCGCAGAAAATACGTTCGGATTGAGACGTCATTAGGATATGGGATGGTGGCGTCGGGGATGGGCGTGACGGGCGTCGTCGTGCGTCGGTGCGTGGAGGGTTTTAAAGCGGGGGGCGGGCTAGGGCGTTGGGAGGAAGGTTGTGTTTAATAGATTTTAGAGTGCAATGAATGACGGATGCGATCATACCAGCACTAACGCACCGGATCCCATCAGAACTCCGAAGTTAAGCGTGCTTGGGCGAGAGTAGTACTAGGATGGGTGACCCCCTGGGAAGTCCTCGTGTTGCATCCCTCCTTTTTGTTGAAATTTGATCTCGTAATTGAAAAAAATATACTTATTTATTTATTTTTGCAGAAAATACGTTCGGATTGAGACGTCATTAGGATATGGGATGGGGGCGTCGGGGATGGGCGTGACGAGCGTCGTCGTGTGTTGGTGCGTGGAGGGTTTTAAAGTGGGGGGCGGGCTAGGGCGTTGGGAGAAAGGTTGTGTTTAATAGAATTTAGAGTGCAATGAATGATTGATGTGTCATACTAGAACTAACGCACCGGATCCCATCAGAACATCAAAGTTAAGCGTGCTTTGACGAGAGTAGTATTAGGATGGTTGACCCCTTGGAAAGTCCTCGTGTTGCATCCCTCATTTTTGTTTAAATTTTATCTCGCAATTGAATAAATTATATTATTTATTATTTGTGCGAAAAATACATTCGTATTGAGACGTCATTAGGATTGGGATGGAGCGTTGCGGGGGATGGGGGCGTTGAGGGCGTCGTCGTGCGTCGGTGAGTGGAGCGTGGAGGGTCTAAAAGTGGGGGGCGGCTGGCATTGGAGGAAGGTTGTGTTTATAGAATTTAGGGTGAAAGGAATTATGGATGCCGATCATACCAGCACTAACACACGGAAATACAAATCAGATCTTCGGAAGTTAGCGTTTGCTTATAAGCTAGGAGTATTACAGGATGGGTGACCCCCTGGGAAGTCCTCGTGTTACTATCCCTTTTTGTTGAAAAATTTGATCTCGTAATTGAAAAAAAATATATTCTATTATTTTTACAGAAAATAGGTGGGAGATTGAGACGTCATTAGGATATTAGAGGGAGCGTACGGGGATTGGTGTGACCAGCCGGCGTAGTGCGTCGGTGCGTAGAGTGTTTTAAAGCGGGGGGGGGGCGGGGTTTAGGGCGTTCGGAGGAAGGTTATGTTTAATATATTTTAGAGTACAATGAATGACGTATGCGATCATACCAGCACTAACGCACCGGATCTCATCAGTACTCCAAATTTAAGCGTTCTTAAGCGAGACTAGTACTAGAATGGGTGACCATCTGCAAAGTCCTCGTGTTGCATCCGTCATTGTTGTTGAAATTTGATCTCATCATGAAAAAAGATACTTATTATTATATTGCCAGAAAAAAGTTCGGATTGAGACGTCATAGGATATGGGATGGGAGCGTCAGGGATGAGCGTGCGGAGTTGTCGTGGCGGCGGTTTGCGTAGGGGTTTAAAGTGGGGGTGGGACTAGTAGTGCGGTTGGATGAAGGTTGTTTTAACAGAATTAGAGTGCAAATGAATGATGGCATGATCCAGACCAGAAACAATACGCACCGGATCCCATTCAGAAACTCCGAAGTTAAGCGTGCTTGGGCGAGGTAGTAGTACTAGGATGGTTGACCCCCATGGGACAGTCCTAGTGTTGCATCATTCATTTTTGTTGAAATTGATCTCGTAATTTAAACAAATATTACTTATTTATTTATTTTTGCAGAAATAAGTTCGGATATTGAGATGTAATTAGGATATGGGATGGGGGGGCGTCGGAGATGGGAGGGACAGGCTGTCGTCGTGTGTCGGGCCGTGGAGGGGGTTTAAGTGGGGGGCGGGCGTAGGACGTTGAGGGAAGGTTGTGTTTAAGAAAATTTAGAGTGAATGAATGAATTATGTGATTAATACCAGCACTAACGCACCGAATCCCATAAGAACTGCGAAAGTTAAGAGTGCTTGCGGCGAGAGTAGTTAGTAATAGGATGGTGACACCCGGAAAGTCTGTGTTGCAATCCTCATTTTTTTATGAAATTTGATATCGTAATTGAAAAAAATATACTAATTTATTTATTTTTGCAGAAAATACGTTCGGATTGAGACGTCAGTTGGATATGGGATGGGATCGTCGGGGATGGGCGTGACGGGCGTTGTCGTGTGTCAGTGCGTAGAAGGTTTTAAAGTGGGGGGCGGGCTAGGGCGTTAGGAGGAAGGTTGTGTTTACTAAAATTTTGAGTGCAATGAATGATTGATGCGATAATACCAGCACTAACGCACCGAATCTCATAAGAACTGCGAAGTTAAGCATGCTTGGGCGAGAGTAGTACTAGGATGGTTGACCCCATGGAAATTTCTCGTGTTGCATCCCTCATTTTTGGTTGAAATTTGTTCTCGTAATTGAAAAAAATATTCTAATTTATTTATTTTTGCAGAAAATACGTTTGGATTGAGAAGTCATTAGGATATGGGATGGGGGTGTCCGGGATGGGCGTGACGGGCGTCGTCGTGCGTCGGTGCGTGAAGGGTTTTAAAGTGGGGGGGGGGGGGGGATCTAGGGCTTTGGGAGGAAGGTTGTATTTAATAGCATTTAGAGTGAAATAAGTGATTGATGCGATCATAAATGCACTAACGCACCAGATCCCATCAGAACTTCGAAGTAAAGCGTGTTTGGGCGAGAGTAGTATTAGTATGGGTAACCCTCTGGGAAGTCTTCGTGTTGCATTCTTCCTTTTTGTTGAAATTTGATCTCGTAATTGAAAAAAATATACATATTTATTTATTTTGCATAAAATACGTTCGGATTGAGACGTCATTAGTATATGGGATGGGGGCGTTTAGGATTTGCGTGAAGGTTGTCGCAGTGAGTCAATGCTTGGAGCATTTTAAAGTGGGGGGCGGGCTAGGGCATTGGGAGGAAGGATGTGTTTAATAGAATTTAGAGTGCAATGAATGATGGATGCGATCATACCAGCACTAGCGCGACGGATCCCATTTGAACTTCGAAGTTAAGAGTGCTTGGCTAGAGTAGTACTAGGATGGGTGACACCCTGGGAAATCCTCATGTTGCATCCCTTCTTTTTTTTGAAATTCGATCTCGTAATTAAAAAAATATACTTATTTATTTTCACAGAAATTACATTCGGATTGAGACGTCATTAGGATATGGGTGGGGGCGTTAAGGATGGGCGTGACGGGCGTTATCGTGTGTCGGTGTTTGGAGGGTTTTAAAGTGGGGGCGGGATAGGTAATTGGGAGGAAGAATGTGTTTAATAGAATTTAGAGTGCAGTGAATGATGGATGCAATCATACCAGCACTTACGCACTAGATCCCATCAGAACTCCGAAGTTAAGCAAGCTTGGGCGAGAGTAGTACTAGTAATGGTGAACCCTTGGGAAGTCCTCGTGTTGCATCCTTACTTTTTATTAAAATTCGGTCTTGTAATTGAAAAAAATATACTTATTTCTTTATTTTTGCAAAAAATACGTTCGAATTGAGACGTCATTAGGATATGGGATGGGAGCGTTGAGGATTGGCGTGACAGGGGCGTCATGTGTCGGTGCGTGGAGGGTTTTAAAGTAGTGGGCGATCTAGGGCGTACGAAGAAAGGATATGTTTAATAGAATCTAGAATGCAACGAATAATGGATATGATCATACAAGCACTAACGAAACTGATTCCATTAGAACTCCGAGGTTAAGCGTTCTTGGGTGTGAGTAGTACTAGGATGGGTGACCCCATGGGAACTCCTCGAGTTGCATCCCTCCTTTTTGTTGAAATTTGGTCTTGTAATTGAAAAAAATATACTTATTTATTTATTTTTACAGAAAATACGTAGGTATGAGACATCATTAGGATATGGGTCAGGGCGTTGAGGATGGGCGTGACATCATTAGGATATGGGTCAGGGCGTTGAGGATGGGCGTGACGAGCGGCGTCGTGCGTCGGTGCGTGGAGGGTTTTAAAGTGGGGGGCGGGCTAGGTTATTGGGAGGAAGGATGCGTTTATTAGAATTTAGATTGCAATAAATGATGGATGCGATCATATCAGCACTAACGTACCGGATCCCATCAGAACTTCAAAGTTAATTGTGCTTGGGCGAGAGTAGTACTAGTATGGGTGACCCCCTAGGAAGTCCTCGTGTGCATCCATCCTTTTTGGTTAAATTTTGGTCTTGAATTGAAAAATATATACTTATTATTTATTTTATGAAACAACATACGTTCCGCTTGTGACGTCTTGAGAATATGGGATGGTGGCCGTTGGCGGCGGGGCGTGACAGGCGATACTGCCGGCGGGTTGCTGTGGGAGGGTTTTAAAGCGGGGTGCGGGCTTGCTAGGCATTGGGAAGTAAAGTAGGATGGTGTAATAGTGAGCTAGAGTGCAATATAAATGCTGGATACGATCCATAACAGCAATAAGACGGATCACATCGGATCTCCGAAGTTAAGCGTGCCGGGGCAGAGAGTTAGTACACGGAATGAGTGGACCCTTGGGAAGTCCTTGTGTTGCATTCTTCCTTTTTGCCGAAATTCAGTCTTGTAATTGATAAAAATATACTTATTTACTTATTTTTGCAGAAAATACTTTCGGATTGAGACGTCATTAAGATATGAGATGGGGTCGTTGACGATGGGCGTGGCGTGCGGTGTCATGCATTTGTTCGTGGAGGTTTTAAAGTGGGAGGGGGGCTAAGTCATTGGGAGAAAGGATGTGTTTAATAGAATTTAGAGTGCAATGAATGATGGATGCGATCATACCAGCACTAACGCACTGGATCCCATCAGAAGTCCAAAGTTAAGCGTGCTTGGAGGAGAGTAGTACTAGGATGGGTGACCCCCTGGGATGTCCTCGTGTTGCATCCTTTCTTTTTGTTGAAATTCAATCTCATAATTGAAAAAAATATACTTATTTATTTATTTTTGCAGAAAATACATTCGGATTGAGACGTCATTAGGATATGGGATGGGGGCGTTGAGTATGGGCATGACGGGCGTCGTCCTGTGTCGGTGCGCGAAGAGTTTTAAATTAGGGGGTGGGATAGGGAGTTGGGAGGAAGAATGTGTTTAATTGAATTTAGAGTGCAATGAATGATGGATACGATCATACCAGCACTAACGCACTAGAGCCCATCAGTTTTGAAGTTAAGCGTGCTTGGGCGAGAGTAGTACTAGGATGGGTGACCCCCTGGGAAGTCCTCATGTTGCATCCCTTCTTTTTATTGAAACTCTGTCTTGTAATTGAAAAAAATATACTTATTTATTTTTGTAGAAAATACGTTCGGATTGAGACGTCATTAGAATATGGAATGGGGGCGTTGAGGATGGGCGTGAAGGGAGGCGTTCATGCAGTGTGCGGGTGTTTGGATGGGGTGAAAGTGGGGGGAGGGACTAGGGTCGATGGCAGGAAGGCATCCCTTCTGTTTAATAGAATTTGGAGTGCAATGAATGATGAATGCGATCATACCAGCACAAACGCACCTGATCCTATCAGAATTTCGTAGTTAAGCGTATTTGGGAAAGAGTAGTACTAGGATAGGTAATCCCCTGGAAAAGTCTCGTGTTGCTATCTCCTTTTTGTTGAAATTTGGTCTTGAAATTGAAAAAAAATAAACTTATTTATTTATTTTTGCAAACAATACGTTCGGATAAGATGGTCATTTAGAATATGGGATGGGGCGTTGAGGCGGAGGGTGGGTGTGATGGGCGTCATAATGTCGGTGTTTTGTAAGGAGGGTTTTAAAGTTGGAGGGCGGGATGGGAGGGGGGGGATAGGGAGTTGGGAGGGATTGTGTTTACTAGAATTTGAGTTGCAATGACTGATGGCATGCGATCATACTATTACTAATGCACCAGATCGCATCAGAACTCCGAAGGTTAAGGGTGCTTGGGTGAGAAGTATATTACAAGGATGGATTGAACCCAACAAGGAAAGCCTGGTGTTTGATCCCTCTTTTTTGTTGAAATTCGGTGTTTTAATTGAAAAAAGTATTTATTTATTTATTTTTGCAAAAAATACGTTCGGAGAGAGACGTCATTAGGATATGGATGGGGGCGTTGAGCATCTGCGTGACGGGCGGCGTCAGCGTCGGTGCGTGGAGGGTTTTAAAATAGAGGGTGAGCTAAGGCGTAGGGAGGAAGGAAGGATATGTTTAATATAATTTGGAATGCAATGAATGATGGATATGATCATACCAGCATTAACGGA
Organism: Solanum habrochaites; assembly: GCA_027704765.1. NCBI lineage: Eukaryota > Viridiplantae > Streptophyta > Magnoliopsida > Solanales > Solanaceae > Solanum > Solanum habrochaites. The sequence continues at coordinate 34,956,877 of JAKWJA010002489.1, read as the reverse complement.
ACGGATTCCATCAGAACTCCGAAGTTAAGAGTGTTTGAGTGAGAGTAGTTCTAGGATGGGTGACCCCTTGTGAAGTCCTGGTGTTGCATCCCTCATTTTTGTTGAAACTCGGTCTTGTAATTGGAAAAAATATACTTATTTATTTATTTATTTTGTGTAGAAAATACGTTTGGATTGAGATGTCATTAGGATATGGAAGGGGGCGTTGAGGATGGGCGTGAAGGGAGGCGTCATGCGTAGTTGCGTGGAGGGTTCTAAAGTGGGGGGGGCTATAGCCCAAGGTTGTTGCGGAAGAGGAGGGAAGCATGTGTTTTGTGTTTAGTAGAATTTGGAGTGCAATGAATGATGAATGCGATCATACCAGCACTAACACACCGGATCCTATCAAAACTTTGAAGTTAAGCGTGTTTGGGCGAGAGTAGTACTATAATAGGTAACCCCCTGGGAAGTCCTCGTGTTGCATATCTCCTTTTTGTTGAAATTCGGTTTTGTGATTAAAAAAATATATTTGTTTATTTATTTTTGCAAAAAATACGTTCGGATTAGACGTCATTAGAATATGGGATGGGGGCATTGAGGATGGGCGTGACGGGCGTTGTCATGTGTCGGTGCGAGGAGGGTAATAAAGTGGGGGGCGGGCTAGGGCGTTGGGAGGATGAATGTGTTTAATAGAATCTAGAGTGAAATGAATGATGGATACGATCATACCATCACTAATGCACCAGATCGCATCAGAAATCCGAAGTTAAGCAAGCTTGGACGAGAGTAGTACAAGGATGGGTGACCCCCAAAGAAAAAAGTCCGTGTGGTGTTGAATACCCTTCTTTTTGTGAAATGGTCTTAATTGAAAAAATTATTCTTATTTATTTATTTATGAAAAAAATACGTTCGGATTGACACGTCATTAAGATATGAGATGGGGCCGTTGACGATGGGTGTGGCGTGCGGTGTCATTCGTCGGTTTGTGGAGGTTTTAAAGTGGGGGCGGGGATTAAAAACTTGGGACAAAGGCATGTGTTTACTAGAATGTAGAGTTGCAATGAATGATGAATGCGATCCATACCAGCACTACGCCTGGATCCATCAGAAGCCAAAGTGTACAAGGGGCTTGTAAGAGAGTAGAGTAAGACTAGGATGGGGACCCCCTGGAAGTCGTCCGAGTTGCATTCCTTCTTTTGTTGAAAAACCGACTCGTAATTGAAAAAAATATACTATTATTATTTTTGAGAAAAATACGTCGGCTTGATACGTAATAGGATAGGGATGGTGGCGTTGAGGATGGGCTGGACGGAGTCATAGGGGTTGGTGCGTGAGAGGGGTTTTTTTTTTGTTTTTTAAATTTGGGGCGATGGCTACTAGTTGGGGTGGGAGGAAGGATGTGTTTATGAATTGCGAGTGCAATTGAAGGATGAATGAGATTATACCAGCACTTAATAAGCCATCAGATTCCATCAAAACCGAAGTTAAGCGTGCTTGGGAGAGAGTAGAGGTCGTAATGGATGGTGAACCCGGAAAGTCATAGTGCTTGCATCTATACTTTTGTTGAAATTTCGGTCTTGTAATTGAAAAAAAAAGACTTATTTATTTAATTTTGTAGAAAATACGTTCGGATTGAGACATCAATAAGATATGTGATGGGGGCGTTGAGGATAGGCGTGACGAGCGGCGTCATGCGTCAGTGCGTGGAGGGTTTTAATTTGGGGGCGGGCTAGGGCATTGGGAGGAAGGATGTGTTTAATATAATTCAGAGTACAATGAATGATGGATGCGATTATACCAATACTAACACATCAGATCCCATTAGAAATCCTAAGTTAAGCGTGCTTGGGCGAGAGTAGTATTAGGATGGGTGACCCCCTGGGAAGTCCTCGTGTTGCATTTTTCCTTTTTGTCGAAATTCGGTCTTGCAATTCAAAAAAATATACTTATTTACTTATTTTTGCAGAAAATACCTTCGGATTGAGAAGACATTAGGATATAGGATAGGGGTGTTGAGGATGGGCGTGACGGGAGGCGTCAGGCGTCGGTGGGTGGAGGGTTCTAAAGTGGAGGGCAAGCTAGGGCGTTGGAAGGAAGGATGTGTTTAATAGAATTTAAAGTGCAATGAATGATAGATGCGATCATACCAGCACTAACGCATCAGATCCCATCAAAACTCCGAAGTTAGGCGTGCTTGGATGAAAGGAGTACAAGGATGGGTGACCTCCTTGGAAGTCCTCATGTTGCATCCCTCCTTTTTGTTGTAATTCTGTCTTGTAATTGAAAAAATATACTTATTTATTTATTTTTTCAGATATGTTCGGATTGAGACGTTATTAGGATATGGGATGCGAGGAAAGATGTGTTTAATAGAATTTAGAATGCAACGAATGATGGATGCGATTATGTCCGCACTAATACACCAGATCCCATCAAAACTCCAAAGTTAAGCATGCTTGGGCGGGAGTAGTACTGGGATGGGCGACCCCTTAGGAAGTACTCGTGTTGCATCCCTTCTTTTGGTCGAAATTCAGTCTTGTAATTGAATAAAATATACTTATTTATTTATTTTTGCAGAAAATACGTTCGGATTGAGACATCATTAGGATATGGAATGCGGGCGTTGAGGATAGGATGACAGGCTGCCTCATGTGTCGATGCGTGGAGGGTTTTAAAGTAGGGGGGCAGGCCTACGTGGGAGAAGGAAAGATGTGTAATAGAATGTAGAGTGCACTGATGATGATGCGATAATACCAGGCACTACACACATCGGATTCCCATCAAAACTTCATAAGGTAAGCGTGCTTAGGCGAGAGGAGTACTAGGATGGGTGAGCCCTGGGAAGTCATAGTGTTGCTCCTTCCTTTTTGTCAAAATTGGTCTTGTAATTGAAAAAAATATACTTATTTATTTATTTTTACAGAACGTTCGGATTGACACGTCATTAGGATATAGGATAGGGGTATTGAGGATGGGCGTGACGGGAGGCGTCAAGCGTCGGTGGGTGGAGGGTTTTAAAGTGAAGGGCGAGCTAGGGCGTTGGGAGGAAGGATGTGTTTGATAGAATTTGAAGTGCAATGAATGATGGATGCGATTATACCAGCACTAACGCATCTGATCCCATCAAAACTCCGAAGATAAGCGTGCTTGGGCGAGAGGAGTACAAGGTTGGGTGAACTCCTGGAAGTCCTCGTGTTGCATCCCTCCATTTGTGTAAATCAGTCTTGTAATTGAAAAAATATACTTATTTACTTATTTTTTCAGAAAATACTTTGGTTGAGGACGAATTAGGAGGAAATGGGAAAGGGGGGGTTAGGGTCGTTAAGGACGCGCGTGACGGGCGGCGTCATGCGTCGGTAGAGTGGTTTTTTTTTTAAAGTGGGGAGGGCTCACAGAGTTGGGGGAAGGATGTTGTTTAATAGAATTTAGACGTGCAAACGAATGATTGATTCATATGACCTCACCTAAAAAATCGTTGATCCCATCAGAATTCGAAGTAAGTTAAGCGTGTTTGGGCGGGAGTAGTACTAGGATGGGTGACCCCTTAGGAAGTCCTCGTGTTGCATCCCTTCTTTTTGTCGAAATTTGGTCTTGTAATTGAATAAAATGTACTTATTTATTTATTTTTGCGGAAAATATGTTCGGATTGAGACATCATTAAGATATGGGATAGAGGCGTTAAGGATGGGCGTGACGGGCGGCGTTATGCGTCGGTGTATGGAGCGTTTCAAAGTGGGGGACGTTCTAGGGCGTTGGGACGAAGGAATGGTTTAATAGAATTTAGACTCTAATGAATGATGGATGAAATCATACCAGCACTAAAGCACGGATCCCATCAGAACTCCGATGTTAAGCGTGCTTGAGCGAGAGTAGTACTAGGATGGGTGACCCCCCGAGAAGTCCTCGTGTTGCATCCCTTCTTTTTGTCGAAATTCGGTCTTGTAATTGAAAAATAATTCTTATTTATTTTTTTTTTTTGCAGAAAATGCATTCGAATTGAGACCTCATTAGGATATATGATGGGGGCGTTGAGGATGGGCGTGATGGGCGGCGTTATGCGTCGGTGTGTGGACAGTTTTAAAGTGCGGGGCGGGATGAGGCATTGGGAGGAAGGATGTTTTTAATCAAATTTAGAATGAAATGAATGGTGAATGTGATCATACCAGCACTTACGAACCGGATCCCATTAGAACTCATAGTTAAGCGTGCTTGAGCAAGAGTAGTACTAGGATGGTGGGTGACCCCTTGGGAAGTCCTCGTGTTGCATCTCTCTATTTCGTCAAAATTCGGTCGTGTAATTGAAAAAAATACAATTATTTATTTATTTTACAGAAACAACGTTCGGATTGAGATGTCATTAGGGGATGGGATGGGGCGTTGAGGATGGGCGTGACGAGTGACGTCATGCGTTAGTACGTGGAGGGTTTTAAAGTAGGGGGCAGGCTAGGGCGTTGGGAGAAAGATATGTTTAATAGAATTTAGAGTGCAATGAATAATGGATGCGATTATACCAACACTAATGCACCGGTCCCATTAGAACTCTGAAGTTAAGCGTGCTTGGGCAATATAGTACTAGGATGGGTGAACCTCTGGAAAGTCCTCGTGTCGCATCCCTCCTTTTTATCGAAATTCAGTCATGTAGTTGTAAAAAAATATTTATTTACTTATTTATGTGGAAACAATATTCAAATTGAGACGTCATTAGGAGATGGAATGGGAGTGTTGAGGATAGGCGTGACGGGCGTCGTCATGCGTTAGTGCATGGAGGGTTTTAAAGCGGGGGGCAACATAGGGTGTTGGGTGGAAGGATGTTTTTCATAGAATTTAGAGTAAAATGAATGATGGATGCGATCATACCAGCACTAACGCATCGGATCCCATCAAAACTCCGAAGTTAAGCGTGCATGGGTGAAAGTGGTACTGGGATGGCTGACCCCGTGTGAAGTCCTCGTGTTGCATCACTTCTTTTCGTTAGAAATTTGGTCGTATAGTTGAAAAATTATACTTATTTATTTATTTATAGAAACGACGTTCAAATTAAGACGTCATAAGAATATGGGATGGGGACGTTGAGGATTGGCGTGATGGGCGACATCACATATCGGTGCGTGGAAAGTTTTAAAGTATGTGTGTGAGGGGGGGGGGAGAGATTAGGACGTTCGGAGGAAGGATGTATCTAATAGAATTTTGAGTGCAATGAATGAGGGATACGGCCATACCAGCACTAACGCACCGGATCCCATCAGAGAACTACGAAGTTAAAGCTCTTGGGCGAGAGTTAGTACTGGATGGTGATACACCCCTTGGGAAGTAGTCCTCATCGTCTGCAATCCTCCATTTTGTCGACATTAGGACTTGTAATAAAAAAACGTGCTACTTATTATTTATTTGGCAGAAAATACGTTCAGCATTGATTGAGGAGTCATTAGGATATGGAGTGGGGGCGTTGAGGAGGGGGTCGTGCACGGGGGCGGCGTCAAGGCGTCAGGAGTGGAGGGATTGAAGTGGGGAAGGGAACTAAGGGTTGTTGGGAGGAAGATTGGTGTTTAATAGAATTTAGAGTGCAATGAATGATGGATGCGATTATATCAGCACTAACGCATCGGATCCCATCAAACTCTTAAGTTAAGCGTGTTTGAGCGAGAGTAGTACTACGATGGGTGACCCCCTGGGAAGTCTTCGTGTTGCATCCCTCATTTTGGTCAAATTCGATCTTGTAATTAAAATATATGATCACTTTTTATAGACCTACTTCTGGGAATAGGGACGTTGCGCTTTACCCGCGGGCGGGGGTAACTTTCCGGTGTCTGCGTCTTTCGTACCCTTTGGTTACGTATTATTTTTTCAAAAAATACGTTTGGATTGAGACATCATTAGGATATGGGATAGGGGCGTTGAGGATGGGTGTGACGGGAGTCGTCATGCGTCGGTGCGTGGAGGGTATTAAAGTTGGGGGCGGGCTAGGGTGTTGGAAGGAAGAATGTGTTTAATAGAATTTAGAGTGCAATGAATGATGGATGCGATCATACCATCACTAATGCACCGGATCCCATCAGAACTCTTAAGAGAAACGTGCTTGGGCGAGAGTAGTACTAGGTTGGGTGACCCCCTGAGAAGTCCTCATGTTGCATCCCTCCTTTTTGTCAAAATTTGATCTTGTAATTGAAAAAAATATACTTAGTATTCATTTTTTGCGACACATACGTTCGGATTGACGACGTATAGTTGGAGATGGGGTGTAGGGCGTGGTAAGGGGTCATGGGCGTGAGGTTCGCGGCGCTCATGCGTCGGTGCGTGGAGGATTTTAAAGTTGGGGGCGGGTTAGGGCGTTAGGATGAAGGCTGTATTTAATTGAATTTAGAGTTCAATGAATGATGGATGCGATCATACCAGCACTAACGCGTCGGGTCCCATCAGAACTCCTAAGTTAAGCGTGCTTGGACGAGAGTAGTATTATGATGGGTGACCCCCTCGGATGTCCTTATGTTGCATCCCTTCTTTTTTTCAAAATCAGTCGTGTAATTGGAAAATATTTTTATTTATTTATTTTTGCAGATACGACGTTCGAATTGGGACATCATTAGGATATGGAATGGGGGCGTTGAGGATGGGCGTGACGGGTGGCGTCATGCATCGGTGCGTGGAGGGTTTTAAAGTATGGGGCAGGCTAGGGCGTTGGGATGAAGGATGTGTTTAATAGAATTTTGAGTGCAATGAATGATGAATAAGATTATACCTGGACTACGACTTGTCAACATTGAACGTTAATATTTTCTTAAAAGAAAACAATGACCAATGGAGAATTGGGGATTGGGGAATGTCGAATCGGGAATGGGAATTGGGATGGGACAGTTGGCAGGGTGCAGGCGGGTAGCAGGCTTTTCAGCCTTTCAAAAAAGCTGCCAACTATGACAGTGGGAAATATTTTTTAAAAATATAAATTAATTAATAAAAAATAATTAATCAAAATCAAACTGAAATGCGATCGAATTAGAATGGAATCGGAATAAACCGATATAAACTAGTACTGGTACACTAGTATGTGATACCGTTCCGTTTCATATACCGATTCAAGGTGTCCCGTTCCGTCCCGAAGATCACCGGATCGGAACGAACCGAAATGGTATCGAAACGTTACCGGACCAATACTAGTACAACCCGATCCGGTGCCAATCTTAATAGCAATTATCAAGTTGTGCAACTTATTACATGTCTAAGTGAATATTTCAAATATAAAGTTAATTTTTGATGAGTAGAATATCTCCCACAATTTAGTTTTTATTAAAATGCCCAGAAAGGGCAACTACGAAATATTTTCTATTTCAGGAGGTCACTACGAAATATGGAAAATTTTTGTCATTAAATAAGTTTGGTTATAAAAATTTCAAATTAAGGTACGTGAATGTAATATCTAAAACTAAAAGAGAAGTAAATATTATAAGGCCAACAAAAAGGGAGGTTTTCGAAATTATATCAAACTATAATACCAAAGTATATAGCAAACTACCCTTTGCTTCTCAAGCCTTTACCTCAATATAGTTTTGCTATTTTTTACTTGTTCAGTGAAGGCAGAAAGAAATCATGTCCCAAATACTGAAGAGTCTCAAGGTGCCACCAAACTCCGCCAGTTTAGAAGAAGCTCGCACTCGGACCTTTGAATTCTTCCGTATGTGCTGTAGATCCATCCCTCATGTAATGGAAATCTACAACTTGCACGATGTCGTTACACCATCCCAACTCCGTTCTGCCGCTGCCGCCGAAGTTCGCAAGAATGCCAATATTACTAACCCTAAGGTATCAATCTGAAATATAACCTCTTCCTTTTCGGATTTGAAATCTAATTTGCTTTTGAATTAGGCGATATCCGATTCAATTAGAAAAAATCTTGTTTGTTGTGAATTGGGGTATTCAAAATTGAATGCTTTCTTTTAGTAATCTGATTGGAAATTACGGTGGAGCAGAGTTTGATTAGATTAGATTGTGCGATAATATTTTTGTTCTGGAAAGAGAAAGACCAGGAAAAAATTGAATCGGAGTACAAAAGTTTTTTTGTTTACTTCTGATTTACTGTGGCATTTTGTTTAACATTTGCATTTCGCGAGAAAGCTATGACCTTTCAGAAACAGCCTCTCTGCCTCCATGAGGTAGTGGTATGGCTGTATGGTACACTGTACCCTAGCCAAACCCCACTTATAGGATTTCACTGGCTATGTTGATGTTGTTGATTTGTGTTGATTCATGGAGAGGGGAGGGGTGGGGTGTGAGGGAAGAGGATTTAGGAATAGGCGCTGGAAGATGGATTTTTTGCTGGACTTTTATTCCACCGTTTTGATACAATTGAAATGGACATTCCTCTTAACATCTTTCTTGAAGAGAGATTAGATTTACAGCGTTTTGAGAAAAAAATCATTTCTCTTTGCAGTTGTGCGTTTTATTGAATAGGAATTTCCAAAATGAGATGCTAATGCTCAATATTTGAAGTTGAGAATTATGAATTGTGCTAATCTGAATTAACTTTATTTTAAAGTTGGTCTTGAATTGGATTCAAATATAGGATTTAAATCTTAATCTTTTGTTTAACTGATAGACAGATGATTCAAGTGCAATTAAGTAGTTGTGCTGACACGCCATAAATTTGGTGATTATTCATTTGGATCAAAATCATGTTTGAGTTTTTCTTACACTTATTACTGCTACATAAGGTTTTGGTGAAATTAATTTGTTTAGATGGCTGATGAAGTCTAATTTAGTTAGTTATCGGAGATGCTAATTGTCGAATTACTTGAACTTTATTATTTAATATCATGAGATTTAGTTATTTCCAGCTACATATGATGGACCAAGGTCATATATGGGCTTGGACTGATGTTAGAACTGAAAAACTGTGGATTAGGGACTGGTTTAAGGTCTTGAAACAGTAAAATTTGCCACCTTACATTGAAATGTGTCTACAGCTGTTCTTCCTTGTAAGAAGACATTTTTTTGGGTAACTATGTGTATAGGGTAAAATCTGTGCATGTGCAAAAACCTAAGAGCCAAATAACAATAGGCTTTAGAAAAACTTAATCAAAACTGCCTATTTAACCTCTCATCTACGACATCTTATTACAGCCTCACTCAACTAGGATAATAGTTCAACTGTTAGCTGTCTTGCTAGTTTTGCACATTGGGCTCTTCTGATATGAACTTCCTGCTCGATCTTTCGACTGACCTGTTGCTTTCTACTCCTCTTTCCTTGGAATTGTCTTTGGTTTCCTTCTTTCCATGTATGATAAACACATGCCCCCAATACCAACATATTGACTTCTGCTTTGACCTTTTCTCCCTTAGCTCAAGTAACGGCCCATCCAATCTCCTGTTGCCAACCTATTGGATGCCTTTCAATGTTCTCTGCCAGTAGTAAGGAAACATGTACTCAGTAGAAAAATGATTCATGTTTAGCAAAAGCAATTGGTGGCCTACGAAATAAGCTTAGGCTATTTTGTTGTTTAGATTAAGACCTTGTTAATAAGCCAACAGACAAGTTCCGGCTACTCTTTGTGCATCCTCGTGATGCCATTCTGAGTGGTATCTTCTAATCAACAACTCTTTTATTATTACTTGCCTCCCAGGGCTTGGTTCATTCTTGCTTTATGATTGTATTGCATCTCTTGATTTTAGTATTTTATCATCTCTTTGGGAAGTGGATACAAGCAAAATAGCAGGCAATGTTATATAATGATCATTCTCAACCAATGATAAAGAATCTATTCTTCCTAGGGGACGAGAAGAGTCAAATATTAAGGCAGAGTTTGCTTCAAAAATATAAAGAAGAGTTCTTGCAGAAAACTTTCTAATGTTTTGCAAGAACTGTTTCTCAACCAAACAGTCTGTCATGGATTTACTTCAAGAGGTTCTCTTTTTCCCAGGTTAAAGATGTTTTTTTTTTAAAAAAATTCAGAGGCATTTGGATATAAGAAGTTCCCTAAACAATTGAAGAAGTTTTTGGTGGAAGTGTTTAAAAGGTTTTTCCAAAAGGAGCTCCATTTTTTTGTTTGAAGAGTCTAAATGCACTTTTTGAACTAAAAACACTTCTGCTCTTGAGAAGAGCCGACAAAAGATGTATTGTTGAAGACAAAATAACTTTTCTCCCAGGCACATTCCCCAGCACTTGTCTCTCCTACTTTTCTAGGATGGGAGAACCCTCTTTCCGGCCATCTTCAACCTGAAACACCCTTTCCTTATGTTATCACCTTCTGTGGTATTATTAACCTGTCTTCTCGTTTTTTTATCCGACCAGTCATCTCATCCATTGAAGGAAAACAGAATTTATTTCAGTGCAGGGTTTATCTTTTGAGATTACCCGATGGACATTTGACAGCGATAATATTTGGTTGAAAGGGGTCTAGAGAAGTCGTAACGTGATGAGAAGATCAACCATGACCGTTATGGTTATGATCTGGACCTGCAGTATCCTCAAGGAAGCTTCTAAAGACGGGAAGAAGATGATCAGGAGGTGGAAAACTGGGGAGAAACAATCTGAACTCTTTTGTTCCAGGAAAGATATTGAGCACGGCAGGCATATGAGTGTATTCTCGCTCCACAGAATGGAAAGCTCGGTTATTATAATCCCAAAATGGTTTTAAGTATAGGATGGAATGAGATAGGTTTTAAGAGAGAGAGGTTTATTAACTGCTCCAACCAACAGATGATTGAAGAATCTCCCAGAATATTTAAAGAGGATTACCCTTTTGCCTGAGCAGTATGTGAGAGTAAATGGCAATCCAAAACCTTCCGCAAATAAATAACCACGTCTAATTTAGGAGCTTTTCGCATCACATAGCTTCCCGGGGAAAGGACAATGGTATATTCAAAAGATGCATTGTTGGATCTTTTCATGAGGGAAATACGGAGGTACCGACTCTGTCAAACATCAGAAAATGGACTACTCTCATATGGAAAGTTGTGCTCTAGATTAATATGCATGAGATGGATGACAGTATGTTCTTGTTTGAGCTCCCTAACAGAAATGATTTTTCAGGAGGACCGGATATGGAAGAAGGCCAAGTTTTTAATTTTCAATGGTGGAGCCCCATCGTCAGATGCGCTCCATACTCTCAGAACTCAAGCACTACATGCAATCGAGCGCTCGACATCCCTCTTCACGATTGGTCACAGAAGATTTTCATCGAAATTGGGAATGTTTGTGGTGGATGGGTAATTCACAGAACAAGAGAGAACTGAAAAAACATTTATAATGGGCAAGAATACAACTCTAAGGTGATGGAGACTTGCCCTAATGTGGTGACAATAGAAAGAGATGGATTCAAGTTTTATATTCCTATTTGGATAGAGCAAAAAGTTCAATTTGAACTTGTATCGCCGTAGATGGTGAACTCCATTGAAGAGTCTTGGTTTCAAATCCTTCTTTAGCCCGAAGGATAAATGTAATCACAAAGAAGAAAAGGAATGGGGAGCATGCAAACTTCTGATGCGGTACAATAAGAGGACATGAGGTGCCCAAGAAACATGTCAAAAATTAAAATTGGAGCAGAGGTCAAATGCATAGGAGATAGAGGCATGTAAAGTCTTCTTTCTGTAATTAGAACTACAATAGGACCAAAGTCTTGAAATGGTTTGGGCTTGACAGAGCAGCCCAAGTCATTTATAATGATTTAAAGGTGTCACAATTTGTAGGAACCTTAGATCCTTTCGCAGAAGAAGCAAAGAACTTCGATACTCAGGCAATATTTTCTGTTGTAGTGGCAGAGAGGAACTCAGTATTTGACACAACATAAAATTGCTGGGGAAAAGCTCTAGATGTAGGCAAAGAAGACATGCAAGACAAGGAGACCTTGAATAACATCGCGATAACTTTGAATGATGATTTTTAGCAGATGGGGCACAAGTACCAAAAGGGCAACACATCACAGCGATAACAAGAAAGACAGATTGAAGATTGAGTGGTGGAAGATGATGAACCAATTCAACATGATCTGAGCTTAATTCTTCAAAATGAGAGGGTGACAGCTACCTAAGTACTGCAAGACATGATTAAAATGGGAAACTCTTGGAGTCAACTTCTAAGGATGAAGAAGAAATGCTTGAACTATTAATGTAAATAGATAGCTGCAGGCAGTTGTGGAAGATGGAGATTAAGAGCCTGTTTGGATCAAACTTATTTTAAGTGCTAAAAGCCAAATAACTTTTAAGCAGTTGTAGTGTTTGGGTTAAACACTAGTTTTTAACCCAAAATAACAAAAGTAAGCCTTAAGCCCATCCAAACGGGCTCTAAGGTCTTAATCAAGAGGCCTAGATACAAAAGTACCAGGAACCCAAGGGGCCTACTTCTTTTGATGTTAATTTTTTAAGTGATGTGAAGAGGGTTGGGGGGAAGAACGAGATCTTTTGTAAGGACTTTCAAATTGGTGTCATTGAATGTAAGAGGATTAAACAGGACGGACAAAAGAAGAATTGAGAAAGAGTGGGAGGAGAAGTAGGAGCACTACCTACCACTTATTTAGGAATGCCTTTAGATGCCAAATCAAGATCCAAGAATATTTGGATTCAGTAGTTGAATTACTAGATAAAAATCACAATATCTGTCACTAGGGGGTTGATTTACTCTCATTAGTTCAGTACTGGATGCACTCCTAACATATGTGATGTCCATCTTTCTCATACCAGATGAGATTGTACAGAGACTAGACAAGCTCAGGAGGATTTTCTTTGGCTAGGAAACAAGGACAGAAAAATATTCTATTTTGTAAAATGAAGTAACCTAAAGTGGAATACTACGCATCAGAAATTAAAAGTTGAAGAGTAAGGCTCTTAGATTGAAGTGGTTGTGAGGTACTAACAAGCACCTCAATCCTACTTGGGAAGTATTATTGAGGCAAAATAAGGTGAGGACAACAAATGGATGACCCTAGGCGGTTCATACTCCATGCAGGTAGGTTGGTAGTCTGTTGATTTTCATAAGAATACTTTGGTCTTTCATGAAAAATCGTACAATTTTCAAGGTGAGCAATGGGGGTCACTTCTTCCTGGGAAGATAAGTGCTAAGGGCTCTGGATGTGAAAGGACCTATTTCCTGACATCTATGAGCTGATTTGTGCAGCAAAAGAAGAAAGTAGTTGAAACTTGGACCCCCCAAGGGTGAAACATTCAGTGTAGGAGGAATTTTATTGATTGGGAAATAGCAATGCTGACTGAGATCTATAGGCATTGGAAGGATTTTAAAGGCATTTCAGGAAGGAGTAGACTAATTATGGTGGAAAGAAGACAGCAGGGGTATTTTTAAGGTGAGCTCAACATACAAATTCTTGATCCAAGGCAATCAAAAGTTGCACCAATGTCATTGAAGCACATGTGGGAGGTGAAGATACCACTAAAGTTGCATGCTTCACTTGGCTATTGGCAAGGGAAAGTTATTTGATTCAAGAAAAACTCCAAAAGGAAAAATATTTGTCTGTGTTCTAGATGTTACCTATGTGGTGAAGCGAAGAGGCTGAGACAGTCAGTCAACTGTTTATAGAATGCAAGATTATAGCCCAGTTTGGGGAGTATTTGTTAATCTTAGAGGCATTGAATGGGTTATGCCAAATAAGATTACACTTGTATTACATAGCTGAGATGAGGCCAGAGCAGGAGCTTGGATTGTCCATATCTGGTGCAGAATACAAGGGAAGAGAGAAATTTCAGGTTTTTTTTTTGAAGACAATAGCAATACAATACAAAAGATCAGAAACTGAATTGCATTAGACTTTTTTTGTTTCTGGTGCAAATAGATTTACCTGGGGTACACTGATTCTATCATAGATATCCCAGGTTGTTGTTAGATTTTGGATCAGTTTTCTTCTCTGTGATATGATATAAATATGGTTTCTGGTACTACCTATGTAGCTGTTTTAGTCAAATATACACAAGTGTTGCCTTCTCAAACCAAAAAAAAGAAACTTCTGCACTCTCAAAATTCATGGAACTTCAGAAGAACTAAAACTATCTAAACACATCTCTTTTCCACGAAGATTTTTTTTCCCCAAAACACTTATTTCAACATATAATCCTTGATGGCTTAACATGTGGACATGCAAGATATCAATTCTATCCACACTTTATCAACCATTACACTGCCCTTGATTCCTAATTGGCGTCATATTGAAGAAGCTCTTGATTGCACAATCTGTGACTTCTGCACCTTGGTCTCCCATACAACAATATCCAGCTCCTTAACCCTGAAAAGTAAAATAAGGAAAACAAAACCAAAGATGTTCCAGGAACAGTTTACACCTCTTAACTCATACTTCTATATTTTTCTGGAAGTTGGACCCTCGTGATTTTCTCGTCAAGGCACTCAGTGCTAGTTATTGTACTTCCATGTAAATCCATTTGTATGCTTATAGCGTTTCATTCATATTACTATTCGTGAGGCAGTTCCATACCTTTTCCTCATTATACTCATCTTTATACAGGTAATTGACATGCTGCTGTTCAAGGGCATGGAAGAGTTGATGAACATTGTGAACCAGTCAAAGCAGAGGCACCACATTGTTGGGCAATATGTTGTAGGTAACCAAGGTCTTGTTCAGGACGTCTCAGCCAAAGATCGGGATGCATCCAATTTCCTGAAAAAATTCTATAGCAGCAACTACTCCTAGATCACCGTATGAACTATGCCATTTGGACATTTCTGTTGGGTAAAATTCACAATAAAGATGAACATGTTCTTGCATCTTACAATTGGATGCACATTTGTCTTTTTTTTTGTCTCTTTGATTGGAAAGGATGTTCCTAGTCAAGAACCACCAATTGACAATTTCCTTTTTTTTGATTGGTAAAGGTGTTCTATTACTATACGGCAAGGCTCTGAGAGTATTTACTAGGGCCACTAATTGACAATTATTCTGTTGCATTTACTCTCTATGTTTTGTTGCATGCTCTGTTTAAGGGGTCAGCTTTACTATCACCCCATCACTTAATAGTTGTGACTTGTGTCATTACTGCACTAAAGGTGTAATACCTCGCAGTCCCTAAAGTGGGTGAAAATCATGCGAGACGTTTCAAATCTTTTAATAGAAACAAAAAACTAAACATTCCCTTTCTGTCGTCCTAAGCCTTGAAGGATAACATTATATGTTATTTGTGTTGCTGTCAAGTAGCAGCTACACAATGCAATAGTCGTGGTGTGAGCAAGCACCATTGCTATCGAAAAAAGTAGTAATAGTTGTTTCAGTATTGTCATAAATTCTGTAAGGTAGAACTTGCCGTACTGCACAGGGTAGACAAGTTTCACTAATAATTTCTCAAGTCAGAAGACTATGCAGTTGCTTGATGGCTTGGGAGTTGATAGTTGTTGGTGACTCTGCTCATCTGAAAGGAGGACGTAGATCAATGAACACATTCAGCTACCTTCGTCCACTTTTATTTTTCATGTTGTGTTTTTCGAAAGTCAATTAAATTAAATTACATTAATTTGATATTTTAAACAAAAAATTTAGATGTTCAAAAATTATATGAAAAATATTATAAATTGCAATTTTTTTGCATATCAAGATGAAAAAATATCTCTTAAAATGTTAGTTAAAGTTTTTTCTATTTGGCTCTAAAAATAGAAACCATTACAATTAAAAGTGGATGAATCGAGTATAAGTTTGATGATTGAACTTCTTGGAGTAAAATCACTCTCTACTGTAATGAGAATTTTGATTAAAAGGGGTAGTTGAGTCTCCCAACAAAGAGACCCCACAATTTTTATTTCTATTTTAGTTTTTCATACGGTGTCTTGAGTCTGCATTGATATTTCAATTAATCTGGATCGCAAATTATTAAATCCATTTAGGGGTGACGCTCTCAACGATATTTCCCACATTCTTATATCAAAGGTGAGAGACGTCTTCCAGATTTATAGCATGCTACACAACATAGAAAATCTCTAAAAGAGAGCCTTTTAGTAAGCTACAAGGACTTGGTAAGATCACTGACCTGCCCCTTGTTATACCCCGCAATGAAAGTCACAAAAAATAAATGCATGAAAGCAAATACAATAATAGCATGTTCAAATAAATAATACACATCACATGTAAATATCTCAACCAACAATATCACGTATGCATTTTAGTAAACTATCAATCATGCAAACCATTGTCTAGGTTGGACTATGCATCCATAGCCAACACTTATCTCATAATGTGGCTGTCTAGAAGTTTACGTCTATCACAACAAATGTGCATATAGAAAATTATATACATTGCAACTATGCAGGCTCTAATATGTTTTTAGAAAAACAAACACAAAAAAGTTCAAATGTCTTACATACATCGAAATCTACAAGTTTCCTAACTTCTAATGATCACATCCAATATAATTTTCTGTGGACTCAATCGATGCAAAATATTGATTAAATACGCCAATTATACCCTATTCTGATCATTTCAATCAATCCTAAATCAAAGACAAATTAATTATAAAATTGGATTACCCATTAATTCACGAGTCCAAATCAATGCTTAGACTTTCATTTAGAGTCCAATTACTTAGTCATCCCCAAATAACTCAATTAGGAAGTTGGGGAAAATTACACCGTCAATCTCATGTTTGTATGGTTAAAATTTCACTAATCATTGAATGTTGTAGAATTATTATCTTAGTTGTTTACATTTAGGTTGAAATCACTCAATTGCAAAATCTAAGTAATATGGCATGCGCGGTGTACAAACAAACCAACAAACTCAGTCAAATGTCAATCCCCTGCCCGTGCGATGGACATGCGTGATGCTGACACATCCACAAAATCACAAGCTGCAATTTTAAATTTTCGACATAAACCAATTGATGTTGATATCCTAAGAGAACCTTAGTTCTTAACCCAAACCATACCAACAATTCGAGAAGGCATAATACATAAATATAACCTTCAATTTGGTTTCAGTGGACAAGTACTCCAACTCTGGAAGTGCACATAGGCATCTAAACTTATATAACATTGAACAAGTAGACACATGTATCCTACATGACATAATACATTTCGGACGCCTCGTAGGACACAAATTTGTAGGGTGCCATGTAGGATGAATATGTTTAATTGTTCAATTTATACAAAGTTTAAGTGCCTACTTGTAGACACACTAAGTTAAAGGTCACACTTGTCAACTGAAGCCAAATTAAGAGTCATGTTTATGTATTATGTCATTACAAAATTATTATAAAAACTCATACACGTTTGAAGTACAATTTGATTAACAAATGTATAAAACAAGGGTTTGAATTGTTACACAGGTTATGGGTTCCTTAGTAGCAAAGTTTTTGGGTAAGTTAAAATTAATTGATTGTTAACATTTTAGGGTTTAGGATTATAGGGTGCGTTTGGCATTTCAGGGTCGGCAGTTTGGGTCAAATCTCAGGTTCAGATTTTGGAACGGTCATTGGAGTAGTGTACTAGTTCGGATGTTAGGGTCACAACCTAGATTGATTATCAGAGTTGATTTGTGGGTCATAAGTTATTTTTCTCAAGTATATTTTCTAGTCTCAAGCCAAAAATAATTTTTTTATTGTGAAAAATATTTTTTTCATTTACCAACCAAACATTAAAAATATTTTATACTCACGAACCAAACATGAGATAAGTTAGAAATTCACTCGTTTCCCAAAAAAATATTTTAAAGGAAAACATTTTCAATCATACCAAATACACCCTAATTGTTGATAAAAAATAATAACGAATCCTTGTGCTTCCAAGACTTCGCCAATGTCTAAATCCTGTGTCAGATAAAAGTTCCTTCAAAACTGCGCTTTTGATGTATTTATACCTATTAAAAGCGATCTAGGATTAAATTTTTTGAACTTCTACTCATATTTGGAAGTTTCAAAGTTTACATTTTGCCTCGAAAATACTTCTTGGCTCGGAATAAAATTTTATCAACAAAAGACATATAATAAGTATATTGTTATAAACATATTTGTATTATAGTGAATGTCTAATTATGTGAAGTCCTTTTATGATATGATTAGGAATTCTACTTAGGACCAAGTTAGGTTTCCTTACAAATGAAGGGGTTTTTCCTTCATAGAAAGAAGATACATGGAATCATTGAATATCACTTCCAAGATAATAAAAGTCTTTATTTCGCCCTACTTTATTCTTCTAATTTAGTTATAGTTTCATAGCACGTTATCCGCACGATGTCCGTTCTAAATTATTATGCTGAAGACGGGGAAAGGAAAATTGCAAAAACAGATCTAGCATAGTTATACATAATAATTTTTCTATCTGTAAGGTAATGATTTCTCTTTACTTGTAGTTTATAATTATTTATGTGACAATTTGTACTATTACCAGCTAGATAAGATGTTAAGAGATCTATCAACTTTTTGTATGTTTTATGTTAACCGATTGAGAAGGGAATTCTTTAATTTATTTTAATAACTAAATGAACATAATTTGGTGAAAGATATGTTTTCAACCTTTATATGAGGTATGTATTAATCTATACTTATTAACTACTAATAATGATTATAATAAATCAGTAATCTCAATTTTGTGTGTAGTTATAATGTACGATTATATTATTGATCATCAAAAGTGATAAAATTACGATTATTTTGAAGGCTTGAGGTTAAGGAGCCTCATTGTAGGTAAGACGATATATTTAAGTTTTATCGCACCAAAAAAAAAGATGATGCATTTACGTTAAAATCGCACCAAGAGTATAAGACATTGAGTCAAAGTCTTGGTGCACCATGATGAGAAGATATTAGGTTCAAGTTCCATCGATTTATGGTCTAATACATTTTTATATGGATAATACATTGAATTTGAGTCTTAATGCACCATATTGATGATATAATAATGAATAAAGAAAAACTAATGTGCTTTTGATGAGAAGTCATGAAATTTATTGAATTTGCTCTATTACTAAAGTGAATGTGGTAGTGGTAGTAGTGCATAATATGTCCGAAAGAAGACAAGTGATTAAATAGTGTACATAAATATGGAATGAGGTACTGAAGCTATCATAATTTGATATGCTCACGTGTTTGTTTCACGAAGAATGAGAACTTTTGAAAAATGCTAAAAATATAGGCCATTCTCTAATAGGAAAGAGGTGTAAGCCACCATGTTAGGCGTGAAAAAGATTGCGACCTTCGGTCAATAATGTGGTATCACTAAGAATGTCTCTAAGAAGACATGTTTTATAGAAAAGTTTTATACTTTATCTTCAGGCTTGTATTGGAAAAAAAATAGTGCAATTGAGGAACATTCTATTGTAAATAAGAAGTTTACTAATTCGAATATTTTCTTAATTTGACATGATTGTCTGGGACATCATTAGTCTATAATGTTTAGACGAATTATGTAAAATTAAAATGGACATTCATTGAAGAACCTAATTTTTTTTAAAGCAAGACAAGTTAATTGTGAGACCATCATAAACGAAAGTTGAAATTGAATCCCTTGCGTCTAGGAACGTATACAAATATTTGTGGACCTTTACATCCACCTATTGCATTGTTTAGATACTTAATGGTCCTAATAGATATTTCTTCTCATGTGTGCCGATTGTGATCTCACAACTTGATGTTTGCAAAAGTGTTGACACGAATAATACGATTACATGCACAATTTTTCTGATAATCAGAGTAGTCCATTCAATAATGGGATCAAGACTCACCCCTCTAGACGGAGTAGAGTAATTGTGAAAAAAAATAAATTTGAAATATACTCCCGGAGTATTAAAATTAAAATTTACTCATATAATATAATTAGAAATGACTAAATCCCAAAGAAACATGACATAGTTAAACTTGGGAGTGCCAAAACTCATAATTTATGAGTTACATGAATTAATTTAGTTCATCTCAACAGATGTGCATACGAATAATATCCATACGTTGAATAACTAGAAAATCATTATTGAATCTTTATGTGCTTGTTCTAGTGATAAGTTGATTGGATCAACTAAAGTTGAGACTACATCCCTAAATTCTGAAAAGTATTAAAGGTGAATATGGGCCCGTTCACCTATCATGTGATATGATAAAAATACATCT
Source organism: Solanum habrochaites (assembly GCA_027704765.1). Lineage (NCBI taxonomy): Eukaryota > Viridiplantae > Streptophyta > Magnoliopsida > Solanales > Solanaceae > Solanum > Solanum habrochaites. Next base: position 34,936,870 of record JAKWJA010002489.1, on the reverse strand, counting down.
ATAAGATAATCACATGTGCGTTTGCTGTCAATCTGTAGTTTGGCATTCACAAAATTGTTTGTGCAAGATAATTGAGTTAAGAGTACAACTTTTAGAATACGTAATCAAGATAATTTATCTTGATAATATTGATAATACTCAAGATGTTGTGACATTAAATGTCTGAGATAATGAAATCATTACTTGAGAAACTGTATGCAATGATCTGAAATATGATACCGCATACAAAAGTAATTTTATGCATCAGACCAATAAATTATGATAAAATTTTTCTGTCAATTGATTTATGGTCAAGACCAAATATTTTTTATCTGATTATTTTGATATGTGGTATATAATCAATGAATATATAATGATGCAACAAGGAGGAATTCCCAAATAATTGACCGGCGATAATTGTTATTTGTCTAGATAGGGGGAGATAGAAGCAAAACATAAGGTTTGTAAATACTCCTATGGATGTCCCTTCAGGATAGAGTTATGGAATGCATGAAGATATAGAATAATACATTCTATTAAAGTAATCCTTAAACAAACGGGGAGGATCAAAGAATCAAAAGGATCATAATATAAAGAGAAAATTGTCTCATGGAGTCTACGGACATACTACTTTATGAAACTTCATGAGAAGGGTAGGCTACCTGAAAAAATAATAAAGTGATGAGATAATAAGTTATATTACCATAGTGAATCCAATACCCCCCCCCCCCAATGGTATATTGTTAACATATCTTGTAATTACAATAACGCGCCAAAATTATAAAGATTATGATGATATTAAATTCTACGAATATTTAAAAGCATGTTGGCATGTCATAAAATAATTTCAGTGAAAAGTGGAATTGATGCATCTTGGTAAGTGTTTACAACTTATTTGACTGTAAAAGATATGCATCGGAAGATGTTCAAACAATTCTAATATTGAATGTTGTCACTTGACCAAAGTTGATATGAAAATATTCCAATGCGTTTCATACCTAAAAAACATATAAAAGTTTTAAATGTAAAACTGGCATATAATCCTCATATATAGATTAAAATAACCGAGAATCTTTTGTATTGTTATGCATGTTGATGACTTGAATTGAAACTCTAGAAGAGTTTTCAAAAGGCAACGGATTATTTGCTTAGGTGCTTGCAGAAATCTTTGATCTTAAAGGGAAGATTCATAAAAAGAGATAGATGGAAGCATATTTTATCAAAGTTTTTCTACACTCATGAGGTCCTAAGAATGGTGATTTCAACATTCAATAGGTTTGTTCAAGTAATACTATAATTGATTTATTTACAAGTTCTCTACCATACAACAACTTTTCAAAAGATTTGGTGACACAAGTTTAAAATGAGATTCAAACGTCTCCTTGATTGATGTTCTAATTAGGGGGATGTTAAGTTAGTACGTTAGTTAATTACATGCTGTAACTCTTTTTCATCAAAAAGTTTTGTCCAATTGGGTTTTCTTTGTAAGGTTTTAATGAGGCATCCATAATGCGTATTATTATATATGTGTACTCTTTTTCCTTCATTAGAGTTTTTTTCCACTAGGTTTTATCTAGTAATGTTATAACGAGGCACAAAATCAATCGACATTCAAGGGGGAGTGTTATAAATGTATTTGTATTAAAGTGATGTCTAATTATGTGAAGTCCTTTTAGGATATGGTTCGGAATCCTACTAGGTGACCAAGTTAGGTTTGTCCTATAAATGAAGGGGTTTTCCTTCATTGTAAAGAAGATCCATGAATCATCAATATATTTCAAGATAAAAAAGAAGTACTTACTCTTATCCCTACTTTATTCTTCATAATTTATATAATTTCATAACATATATAAAATAAATTATTAGTTATAGCTCAGATATGATTAATGTGTAGCCTTGGGACTCGCGAATAAAGTTAAAATAATAACAAAAAAAAGGGGTTCCTATTTTTACTATCATCCATTTACGAGAAAAAATTAGTTGGTATGAAAATCTGTCTTATTTTATGAAAAGCATCATTTTGTATTTAAAGGCTTTTTTGATACTGATTGAAGTCTTTATACGCGGATTTATATTTTGTTACTAGTTATATTTTTACACTGCGGGATAGTATTTGTCAGTTTTGCTGGACAAGTTCTCTCAAATAAAAGTTCTTCTATTAGATAGATTTTTTTCTTCTGATTTACATGCCTAAAAATTTGCTATATATCCCTAAATATATGTTATTCCTAATTATAATATCTTTGAAAATATGCTAAATTGATCTATGCTATCTCCTATCATCATTAATTAAATATTAGAATTATTACATAGATATGTACATATATTTAGAATCTGTCTAATCATGCTAACATCCCCCCTCAAATTGATGCCGGTGGATCAAAAAGCATCGATTTGCCTACGAGAAACTAATGAAGTTGTGGGTACATAGACTTTGAAAACACATCAACTATTTGAAGATCACTAGATACACGTGGAAGAGTAATGATTCTATTATCTATAACTTCTCTTATATAATAAAAATCCACTTCAATATTTTGTGTTCTTTCTTGATAAACTGGATTAGTAGCAATCTGAATAGCACTTGTGTTGTCAGCATGGAGAGGAGTGAAATTATATTGAGGAAATCCAATTTCTAAAACAATCACAGAGCAAGCAGTAGACATTGCTCGATATTTAGATTCGGCAGAATTTTTGATACACGGTCTTGCCTCTTGCTCTTCCAAGATATCAAGGAATCTCCAAGAAACATACACCAACCTGTGATGGAGCGACGAGACAGGGACACTAACATGCATAATCGAAAAATCTCAGATGTCACCAAGATGATACAGATGATGTGACAGACAACCACCAAATGTACATGGCAGGGAGCTTGCATAAATTGACTCACTTGTTGAACTGCAAAAGAGATAAGTAATAGTAAAATAATTTAGGCTCCCAAATAATTGCCGATACAAAGTTGGATCAAGAACAATATCTCCTTACGCACGATAGTACTTACATTCAATTCCAAGAAAGTATTTACAGGGAAGATTATTGAAGACCAGCCAAAGCAATCAAGTTTTGAGTATATTTGTATTGGTTCAATAACAAATCTAAAGAATTATAATGAACTTCTAGCCCCAAAAAGTATGTAAGAATACCAAGATCTATCATATGAAAGGAATCCTTCACCTGCTGCTGAAGGCTAGTGATTAGTAAAGAATCAATTCATGTGATAGGTATATCATTTACATACACTAATATAAAAACACAACATGCAGATGTTTTTTTGAAGAAACAAAGACGAGTCATGTTATACCTCGAAAATCCAAGGACCTAGGCTAGAGCCTCACCTAAGGAATAATGTTTAAAATGGTGTTTCCAGGCCTAAAAAAATGTAATTAAGTTGATTTGGAATTATTAAAGCCTAAACGTCAAGAAACGACCATGACGCTCGAAGACTAGTGAAAGTGATCTAGTGTGTCTTTAGGTCTTGGAAGGGGTTTGAAGAGTTGTATGGAGGCTAAAACTTGTAAAAATGCTTAGAGTATATATTAGTTCATGTTTAGGGCCAAAACGACCAGGGCGACTCCCCAAGGACCACTCTAAGAACTTGAGGAAGACCCAAAAGCTGTCAAAAACAGCATGCACTTGACGAGTGTAAATGACTCCCCGTCAATGGAAGTCGTGAGTACACACTTAGAACTGTGAAAGTGATCTAGTGTTCCTTTAGGTCTTGGAAGGAGTTTGAAGAGTCGTGTGGAGGTTAAACCTCGTAAAAATGCTTAGAGTATATACTAGTTCATGTTTAGGGACAAAACGTTCGGGTACGACTCCCCAAGGGCCACCCTAAGATCCCTCGAGGAGGACCCAAACATTTGACCCAAAAGCTGTCAAAAACAGCATGCACTTGACTAGTGCAAAGGACGCCCCATCAATGGACTCACGCTCCGTCAATAGAAGTTGTGAGTCCACACTTAGAATTATAAAGCCATGGCTCCATTTAATCACTCTATGAACCAATCAACGGAGTGCCAGGACGGTCCCCGTTCATGGATTGATGGACTGTCAATCAAATTATTCAAATAGGGTCTGCACAGTTGTGCAAGACACGACCAAACCAAGGGTGGTTTTGGTAAATTTCACTCTTGGACATTTAAATGAGGGGTAGGTTTAATTTAGTTATTTTAGATTTATTAATATATTTTAGAACATAAAACAATTCTTCCCACTTCAAAATCCCAAAACCCCAAAGACTCTCACTTCTATCTAGAATACTGTCAACTCAAGACCCCATTGAAGAAGAAGACCAATTTTTCTCTAGGGCTTCAAGAACAAGGACTTTTTTCACAATTCTCTAAGGATTTATAAGGTATGGAGACTCTCACTCTTGGGAATCCTTTCACCAAAAGGTTCTTTAAAAAATAAATTTAAATGTTCTACCAATTTCTAGATTTCACTTAATTTCGTGGGTCACCCTTCAAACTTTATTAATTTGGTCTTGATTTGATTAATAGTGATGAATAATGAATTTTTATGAGTAAATTGATGTGTTACCTTAGTCTTTGAACTAATTCCTTAATAGACTCATGAATATCCTTTTCTCCTAACCTTAATTGATGAATAAAGATGATGTAGTTAAGTGTGTTCTTGTAAAATTTCCTATCATATGATGATGATAATTGAATTTTTGGGTAAATATCATTGATTTGGTGGTGAATTCTTGAATAGGGTCTTCTTGGAGGCCATTGGTAAGACTTTCAAGGTCATGAAGACTTTCTTGTAATAATGTTGGTCTATGCTTGATGATGTTGTTCAATTGAAGTATGAATGCTCAAGTTATGATTGTATGATCATGATATGAATGTGATGGTTGTGATATGATCATAGGTTTATGATTATGAGGGGTTGAAGGTAATTCCCATGTGCATTTTATTACTATGTTATGAGGTATTCTAACATGATGTTGGGTTGTGATGAATGGACTTACTCATCGTAAAACCTTTGAGCTATGAATATGTATATTATGTTATGAGTTGATGTTAAGGAAGAGTTAAGATTATATCAAAAAAGGGAATTTAGCTTAGCATCGATTGAACTTTAAAATGAGAGGTGTTCCTTCACAAAGGAAGAGAGGTTCACACTATGTTATCTCATAAGTTGAAAATAACAATGCTAATTAGCATAAATAGGATTTCTAGTAACAACCTCCTAGTTCCTTAACTATATGCCACCATAAAAAATCCAAATAGTGGATCTACCTAGATTCTATTATTATGCCCCTCTTTCGGTGTAAGGGGTTCACACCAGATTCCATATTTAGCTCACATGGTATAATGTCGTTTATGGCGAAGTTTCCCAAAAGTAAAATGAATGAATGAAGGCAAGAAGATGAACACTAACTAGGACTACACAAGAGGTGTTACTTAGTGAAGGTAAGGGTGTGTGACTTTACCTATACATTGCACAAGTGGACCTTGAGGGGAATTTTGGGGTGGGTTCTTTATGTATGAATGATATATATATGATGTTGGTTTCACTTGATATACATAATTTGGGTCTAATTGTTATGTTTGACGTTGTATATACTTGTTATAATGTTAAATGAAGTAAATGCTATACTTTTGGTATCTTGGCTACTTTACATGGTTTATGTGAGGTTGTGGGGCTTCACATACACATTGCACTAGTGATCTTGGATTGGGATTATGAGTAAGGTCTTGTGATGTATTGATGAAATGGACCCTAAACATGAAATGTTGACTATTGATCTTTTACGATGTTACTCTTGAACAGAATATACAATGTGTCTCATTGTTGTTGTGTTATGAACTTGTATATGTTCTTGGAATGTGCATGAAAGCTTTTAAAGTTAACTTGACATGCTTAAACCAAAATGTCCTTTTGTGCATGTTTTCAAATGGTTTACTTTCATATGTTTCCGTACGTAGTACATGTGGTTTATACTAACCTATATCTCTTCTTTTCTACAAAAATGTAGGTTCGGGCCATTGAGGTGCTTCAGGACCATTCTCAAAGAAGCTTGGATTTTTTTTAAGTTGGTGACTTCTCATGTCCGAGGACAAAACCTATGTATCTAGCTTTTGTTATTTTAATACGTTTAAAGACATTGTTCTATTTCTCCTATTTCAAGGACTATGTTGTGTTCTCTTATAAGACGTATTGTAATCATGTAAAGGCTAAGTCCCATTTCTCTTGCTCTTTTGCTTAGGTAGTCATCTGAGACACTTATAGATTCTATTTTGATATATGTGAAGTTAAGTGGAACTACAAGAAGTTTTAAATTTTCACTTTGATTATATCTATGTTGGAATGATGTTGTAAGGTCTGTCTTGCCCTTCGAGGATGCAGACCCAAGTACGACTACGGAGTAATATCCGGTGGTCATGAAAAACTTGGTATCACAACATGAGGTTGAATAAATCTTAGGAATGATGTCTCACAAAACCACGTCTACGTAGAGTCTTGTTCATAATTTTGAAGCGCACCATATTTGAATGAGAAGGCATTGATTCATAGGAAATCTCACTTCTTTTGTATTCTAAGTTGTGAGGTCAGTGTCCTAATGCTCTAGTAGTCCGTTTTTCTAATCATTTTCTTGTTGTTATAGGCTATGACTACTAGTAGCGCAACCATAAGAAGGGTTAAAGAGGAGATTGCAAATGCAGGATTCCTCCTCAAGATGACCAAGGTCCTCCTCAAGAACTTGTTCCTCTAGTTGGCCAAGCTCCGGTAAATCCTCCGGTCATGATAGATGGGGAGATAAGGGCGGACTTCCTAAACTTTGCTCAAGTCATTATTACTTAAGTTCAAGCTATGACGACTCAAGCAAACTGGGAATTTGCACACTGTGTGAAACAAAATGCTAGTACCATGGCTTCACGTTTAAGGAACTTTACAAGGATGAACCCTTCCATGTTGTTTGGGTCTAGAGTGAATGAAGATCCTCAAGAATTCCCAGATGACGTTTATAAGATCTTGTATGCTATTGGGGTGAGTTCAAATTACAAGTCTGAGCTATCCTCTTACCAACTCAAAGATATGACTCAAACTTGGTACAGTAAATGGAAAGACAATAGGGCTTTGAGAGCAGGTCCCGTAAGTTGGGAAGTCTTTAGGAGGTTATTTCTTGATAGATTCTTCCCGAGGGAGAAAAAAAAGGCAAAAGTGGAAGATTTCATCAACCTTCGTCAAGGAGGTATGAGTGTTCAAGAGTATTTTTTAGAATTCACAAAGTTATATAAATATGCCTTTTCTTTGGTGACTAACCCAAGGGACGAAAGGAGTCGTTTTGTTATGGGTGTGTCCGATGATCTTGTGGAAGAATGTCGTGCAAAAATGCTTCACAATGATATGGATTTATCTAGTTTGATGGTGCATGCACAATAAGTTGAGGAGAGTAGGCTTAAGAGGAAAAATAGGGATGCTAAGAGGGAAAGGCCCTGTGATGGAGGTAATTCTAAGGGTAAGTTTGAAATCTAAGACAAACCAAAGTTTAAGAAGAGATTATGTAACAAAGTTCCTTCTAATTTTTCCAAGGCTAACAAGGATAGGGTGTCTAATCCTAATCCTCAAGAAGGAAAAGGGGGTGGTTCACAAGATGAGAAACCTATTTTTGCTAAATATGGTAAGAAGTATTTGGTTAAATGCCTAATTTGTACGAATAATTTTTTTGGTTGTGGAAAGAGTGCTCACATGGTGAGGAGTGGTCCCATTAACAAGACTCAAGTAAGGGAGGGTAACCAAGCTCAAGAAAGTTGTTTTAATTCTGATGCTCCTAAGAAGAACCACTTTTATGCTCTCAAATCTAGGGGTAATCAAGAGGATTATACCGATGTTATAACTGGTATGTTTCAAGTATATTCAATTAATGTTTATGCATTGCTAGATATAGGTTCCACTTTATCTTTTGTAACTCCTTTAGTGTCTATGAATTTTGATATGATCCTCGATGTCTTAGTTGAACCTTTTTCGATTTCTACCCCTGTGGGTGAATTCGTTGTTGCTAAAAGTATCTATAGGGGTTGCCCATATTATTGTCCAATAGTGTTACATTGGTTTATTTGATAGAACTTGATATGTTGGACTTTGATGTTATATTGGGGATGGATTGGTTACATGCTTGTTTTGCTTCAATTGACTGTAGAACAAGGGTATTTAAATTCCAATTTCCTAATGAACCCATTTTAGAATGGAAAAGGGAAAACTCAATCCCTAGAGGTCAAATTATTTGTTTAAATGTTGTAAAATGATTTCTAAGGGATGTCTTTATCATTTTTTGAGGGTCAAGGACCTTTAGTCCGAGACTCTTCCTTTAGAGTGAGTCCCCGTAGTGAAGGACTTCCCAAAAGTCTTCCCAGATGATTTACCCGAAATTTCTCCTGAATGGGAAATAGATTTTGGCATAGAGTTGATGTCGGATACAAAACCCATATCAATTCTTCTTTACCGGATGACTCCGGTCGAGTTTAAAAAATTAAAGTCTTAACCGAAGGATTTGCTAGACAAGTGTTTTATACAACCAAGCATCTCTCCATGGTGCGCTCTAGTATTATTTGTGAAAAAGAAAGATGGGTCTCTTAGAATGTGTATGGACTACCGACAATTGAACAAGGTCTATAAAGAATAAGTATCCTCTTCCTAGAATTTATGATTTGTTTGAGCATCTCCAAGGTGCGAGTTACTTTTCAAAAAAATTGACTTGAGGTCGGGTTATCATCAACTTAGAGTTAGAGGAGTTGACATTCCTAAAATGGCTTTCCGAACAAGGTATAGTCATTATGAGTTCCTAGTCATGTCTTTTGGTCTAACTAATGCCTCGACGACTTTCATGCACCTTATGAAATAGGGTGTTCCGGAATTATCTTGATTAATTTGTAATTGTCTTTATTGATTATATCTTAGTATATTCGAAGAGTGAGGATTAACACATGGATAATTTGAAGATGGTATTGCAAGTCTTCAAGGAACATCAACTTTTTGCTAAATATAATAAGTTCAAGTTTGGGCTAACGTTGGTGGCTTTTCTTGGTCACATTATTTCAAGTAAGGGTATAGAGGTCAATCCAAAGAAAACGGAGGCGGTTAAGAATTGGCCTAGACCTTTAACTCCCACCAATATTCAAAGTTTCTTTGGTATAGACAGGTATTATAGGAGATTTTTGATGGATTTGCATCTATCGCTACTCCATTAATTACCTTAACCTAAAATAAGGTTAAGCTTGAATAGAAGGAAGCCTATGAGAAAGTCTTCCAAAAGTTGAAAGATAAGCTTACCTCCGGTCATGGTTTTAACCTTACCAGACGGTACCGAAGGGTTCATTGTGTATTGTGACGCTTGTCGGATAGGTTTGGGTTGTGTCGTCGTGCAACATGGTAAGGTGATAGCATATGCCTCTAGACAAATCAAGGTTCATGAGAAGAATTATCCAATTCATGACCTTGAACTAGAGGACATAGTGTTTTCCTTGAAGATTTGGAGATACTTTCTATATGGAGTGCATGTATACTATCTATATGGAGTGCATGTAGATGTGTTCACTAATCATAAGAGATTCTAATATGTGTTCACTCAAAAATATTTACATCTCCGATAAATAAGGTGGTCAGAGCTTTTGAAAGATTATTATATGAGTGTCCTTAACCAACCCGGGAAAGCCAATGTGGTTGTAGATGCTTTGAGTCAAATGTCTATAGGTAGTGTAGCCCATGTTGATGATGGTAAGAAAGAGTTAGTTAAAGATGTGCATAGATTTGACCTGTTGGGTGTTCGACTTGAAGATTCTCCAGAAGAGGGTTTTATGGTTCATCATAACTCTGAATCATCTTTAGTGGTTGAGGTGAAATCTAAGCAACACCTTGATTTGCTATTGATGAAGTTGAAGGAATCGATTCTTAGTATGTCTACTGAATCATTCTACCAAGGGGATGAGGTACTTAGGTAAGGTAGGTTATGTGCCGAATTTGGACAACTTAAAAGGGAAATTTTTTGGAAAAGCTCATGGTTCCCGATATTCCATTCATTCGGGTGCCACCAAAATGTATCGTGACCTACAAGATATCTATTGGTGGAATGGTTTGAAGAAGGATATAGAGGAATTTGTGGCCGAATTTCCAAATTGTCCACAAGTCAAGGTCGAACATTAAAGATTGGAAGGGTGCCTCGTACACGAAGGCAATATTATTTGATTTGGGTTATTGTTGATGGGTTGACCAAATCAACCTATTTTATTCGCGTCAAGACTACTTATTCGGCGGAAGAATATGCTAAGTTGTAACTCAAGGAGATTGTGATATTGAATGGGATTCCCTTGTTTATCATTTCGGATAGGGGTACTCTATTAACTTATCACTTTTGGAAAGCATTCTAAAGTGCACTGGGTACCAAGGTGAAAGTTAATACCACATTTTATCCACAAACAGATGGTTTGGTGGAACGAACCATCCAAACCTTGGAGGACATGTTGAGAGAATGTGACATTGACTTCAAGGGTAATTGGGATGACCATCTACCATTGATTGAATTTTCCTACAATAATATCTATCATTCAAGTATTGCCATGTCATATTTTGAATCTTTTATGAGAGGAGATGTAGATCTCCGATTGAGTTGTTTGAGGTAGGTGAGTTTGCTGTAATAAGCCCCGAAGCAATCTATGAGGTTGTACATGAATTCCAACTCATAAGGGATCATATGAAAACAACCCAAAGTTGACAAAAATCTTATGCCAACAATAGAAAAAGGGACCTTGAGTTTACGGTAGGTGACTTAGTCTATTTGAAGATATCGTTGAGAAAAAAGGAAAACTTAGTCCCCAATATGTGGGACCATATGAGGTTATGAAATACCGTCGGCAAGTGTTTGCCTATAAGCTGACTACCTATTGATTGCTTTTTTGTGCTCCGGTGTTCTAGTGTGCAATAGTTAAAACTGCATTGGGCGGATCGGCGGCAATCCCTTCCTTAAAGGTTTAGAAGGTTGAAATGTTCCTTATCCGTGAAAGGTTTCGTTGAAAATTTTTATTTCGCCAAATGAAAAAGTTGAGAAAAAGGAAGTAGCTTCTGTAAAGGTTCTTTGGAAGAATCATCTTATGGAAAATGCTACTTGGGAGGTCGAGGCCGATATGATGTCCCAACATCCAAGGTTGAGGTTGGTAACTTCTCCTAGTTATGTTTTATGAAGGGTCATACGTGTATTTGAACTTGCATGATTTCCTTTCATTATGCATGTCCTTGTGAAAATCCATGTTAAATATGTGTCTTGAATTATATGTCCTTCATTCTAGATGACACTTGATTTTATGGTTGGTATAGTTGAGTTATGTGATATTTATTTTAAAATTTCTCAAGTGTTAAGTGATAAAATGATGTATTGATCCTTGATAAATATATTGAGCTATATGAGAAGGAGAATGACATTCCTCCTTGCAAAATGTGAAATAATGAAATGTGTGCATAATATTTAGTTGGCATAGTTCTATCTCATAAATGATGCACTGTTGTTGTTGAGAAAGGACTGAATGTTTCCTCCTTTTATATTCAATTATTCTTATGTATCATGAGTTGGTTGGCCTTTTAGTCTTGAGTCGTAGTTTCCTAAAAGATGTTTAAGGTGTCATTCGAGGATGAATATTCCCCCAAGAGGGGGGGGGGAGGATATTTTTATACCTCATAAATCCAAGGACCTAGGCTAGAGCCTCACCTAAGGAATAATGTATAAAATGGTGTTTCCAGGCCTAAACAAATGTAATTAACTTGATTTGGAAGTACTAAAGCGTTGCAACCCTGAAAGTGAACTAGGGTAAGCTAGAGCCTATCATATGTATTATGAGTTAATAAGGTGTTCAAATGATGAACTATAGCTTTAGAAGTTAGCTTGAAGAGTTTGGAAGTTGAAACGTCGAAGAACGACCAAGACATTCAGAAACTAGTCTTGTCTGTGATAATGTGACTTTGCATGTTTTATATGTTGTTTGGTGTCTAAAATAATAGGAGGGGGCTATTACATCTATATGAGAATGTTTAGGGTAGAAACATCCGGGTATGACTCCCCAAGGACTACCCTTGAGGAGGACCCAAACGTTGGCCATGAAGCTCCAAAGCAGCCCCAAAAGATAACCCAATCAACGCCCCTTTGATTGAATGATGCCCCGTCATTAGGGGATTGGTTCCACACTTAGTTTTGGGGATCTTAGGCGCCAAAAGATGAGCCTCTAATCCAAACCACAACCAGCAAGACATGTTGTGGTTCCATCGATGCCCCGTAATTATGTGGTCGTCGTTTGGCCTGCAATTTTCCTTCAGGTCTTGGCCAATTGAGGGGTGATTTGGGAAATTCACCCCATGTTCTACTTAAGTCCTATACGGTTATTTTAGGTATTTTAAAGTATATTAAGTTAGTTTAAACACCTAGACCTAAGTTAAACCTCACTTTTCTAAATCAAAACCCCAAGTTCAAATAGAATTCTCTCAAGACTCCATTGAAGCTTGAACTCAAGTTGAAGCTAGGATTGAAGTTTTTTAGTGGTTTATCCATAAATTTCGTGGGATTTATTCAATTAAGGTGTTGTTATTTCATCCTTGATTCTCCTCTCTTTCAAGGATCCATTCCAAGGCTTTCAAGATCATCAAATCTTTAAATCCTATTTTAATTCTAGCACGGTTCTTGCTAAAAAGGTTTGATCGATGTTTTATAAGTAATCAAATGTAATTATGGGTTTAAGACCGAGACAACATCCAAAAACCCATGTATTCATTTGATTTGCCTCAGTTCTTGGCTCTAAATGTGGGTGATTGATCATTGTCTTTAATTGTATTGAATTCATAAATAGATTGTTATGGGCTATTGAATTATATACTAATCATTGTTAGAATTGTTCGTAGCTTGCCTTATAATGTTGATATATATATTGAGTTTAGTTGGATCATGTATATAGATGAATTGTTGTCCTAATCTTATGTACATTGTTATTTGTAAGATCTCTTGTTATGTGAATTTGTTGGAAAGGCTAAGGAATGGTGATTGTGGAAATTGGAAGGTGGTGAGTTGACCTATTACTTTGTTTAGTATAGAATTGATATTGAATTGTTATTGATTTGTATGATCCACTTATGGTTGCGGTGTTTAGTTTCTACAAAATGTTATGACATGACCTTGTCGGCATTATTATGTGAATTATTGTATGATCATAATATGGTACATGTGAAAGTATAAAGTGAAGGTGCTCATGTAATGTTTGTATGATCTTGTATGAGTTTTATAATGATATGACTTAATGTACTTCCTTTATATTAAATGATATATGATGACGAAGAACTAGAGAGATCCTTTATAGAATGCTGTTGTATCTTGTGTTTGACAGGGAGGTGACTAGGGGTGACTGTACGAAGGGGAGGACGGGACCAGGCGGGGACGGGGAGAGGGGATTTACACGGGACCAGATTGGGGGACTATGATTGGGGTGAGCCCAAAAATAGGTCCCATCCCGTCCCACTATTATACGGAATGAGATGGGTTTGGGTGGACGAGATGGGGACGCATGGGACGGGGTTTTTTTAATCCTTAGATATTTTTATTGAAATTATAACGTCTTAGATTCTAAATTTTAAATTTAATATTTGATTTTCAAATATCAAAATAAATTTTCAAATTTAAAGATTCAAGTTTTCAATTCAAGTTTGCAACTTTAAAGTTTTTGAATTTCAAATTGAGAAGTTAAATTTGTAATTTCAATCTTTTAAAGAGATGTAAATTGTAAACTTGTAATTAATAATTTAAAACTAGTTTATACTTTCGTATCTATATTAATTTGTTTATATTAAATAAAATACCAAACATATTGTATCAAATAAACTTGAACAAAGTTTAAAACCTCCGTTCAATTTTTATTCAATAGAACTTTAAAGTTACCACTTTACATTAAAAATATTAGTGGACTAACTAATCTATGCATCCACCTTCTAGGAAGGGTTCTGTTTCATCAATAAGTATCTCATACGTAAACTAATTTTGTTACATATATAGATAGTAACTATTTTACACGCATCACACGCTAAGAAGGGTTTGTTTCAATTAGTTCTCGAGGTAATCTAAAAATATCTTTTTTCTTCCTTTAAATTTAATTCGTATTGTCGCCTCAATATCGATGGTGAGTATTTCCCACCTCCGGTGTTGGCAAACTTGTTTAGAATTCTTGTGCTCTTAATTTTTTTCCATCAATCCTTGCATTTCAATCGTTGTGTTGAATCCAACTTGTCTATTTTTTACTTAACTTTGGTAAATTGTTCTTCTTCCTCCTTCTCCTTGGGGGGGGGACGGCATTGGACCCCAGTCTCTACATAAAACTGTGTGTTCAAACTGTCTTCCGCCAATGAATGTCATTATCACCATTTGAAACCTTGCCGCCCGAAAGCAGCCTCCTATCAACTGATGAAGCTTGAGTAGCATCACAAACCATTTGCTCAAGTTGGGAAATGCAGCGCTTCGCCTGCTCCCCATCCTAGTAAAATTTTCAATTGCCATCTTTTATTTCCCAATTCTCTCGATGATTAAGATATTTCTTAAAATCAATCATGGTTAGTAGAATTAAGACCAAGAAAACATCGCATTACATGAAATTGGAAGTGGACAAATCAAATCTCCACTTAAAGTTTGACCACTTCTCCTTGGAAATTTTCATATTCTATATTTTTCATACAAAACTTTTGCTTCTACTACTACTTTTATATGCTAACTTACACGTTGACAATTTTGAATTTCTTCCGTTAAATTTCTAAAAGTTTCATAAAAGTGTCAACAAGGCCTTGCACACCTTGTAATTTATAAGCACGATGAATAAGTAGCCGTTAAAAATCTTGAGGAATAGTAAAAAATATTTTTAAATTTTCAATCATACCTTCAATTGCAACTGCTAAAATTTACCCTATTCTTTATATTTACAAAATTGACTTGAAAGAACGCACAAATAGTTATTTAATACGGATGAAATGTAGGATACTAATTCCGAAAATTGGTAGTAGCATCAGAAAAGTCTGAAAAATTGTAGTATTCTTTAGTTTTCTTCCTCAATCTTCATCATCACAAATCTATCTAATGGTCAAATTATGAGTCATAAAAAATCATTTGAATAGGTCTTCTTTCTATCTTATAAGCAACCGAAAACATTTTGGTAAGAGATTCCACTGTTATTAATATGTCTTTGGGACTTTTCTAGGTGACAATTCACCTAGTGAACAACGCTCCATTAATTTCCTAATCCCTAGCAGCTTTTTGTATGAAAAATCCAGGTAACAACATGTGTCAACTACGATACCACAAAAAAACAATCAAAATAATGAAAAATAACCATCTTGTACAACTAATTTAATATAGGTGCAACATATCCTAAAACATGAAAAATATTGTCAACTGACATAATCAAACTTTATAACATTTTAGCAGCGTTTGAGTATTCGATGCCTTATGAAGGCGACAGACATTATTTTTAATCTATACATGTACTTTCTAAACACTTAAAATATTTGAAGCTAAATATGCCACAATTTTGTTTTTCTCTATACATAGTTATATACCTTATATTTTCATTTTTTGCCAAATTCCAAATGATCAATCCAATGTGCAGTAATGTTAATATCATTTCCATTAACACTTACGGACCCATGTCTTGAGTTAAGACACTCTAGGCTATATATATGCTAAATAGACCAACTAAGAAATTGATAATGTTTACCTTGATATTAAAAAACATAAGATTTAACAAGCGCTTATTTCTTGACAAAGCCTGCTCTATCCTTGATTATAAGTTTGTTTGAGATATAATTCCACAAAACCGGGATTGAGCAAACTTGATAAGGCAAGCCCAAATAGTACAACCGTTTTGAGCTAAATTTCCCAGATTCTAATTCTTTTTAATATTTACCGTGTGTTATTGGGCGACCGGGTTAAAGGACTAAATGTGCGTTGAACCATGTAAGAACCCATATTCGATTCTTACCGGTATATCTCATTAATTAATTTAATTCTCTTTGTTTTTTCTATTGGATATGCTTTAGCGTCTTATATTGAATCGACCAAGGCTGGGTCCACCTAACGAACCTTCTATGTTACATCTAGCCGGCGAGTACTCCGTCTCCACCGTGGCCCCCTACCTTGTTTAGGTTTAAAAGGTTGCTTACTACACTTAGTACAAATACAACACTACATTCTTCTTTATCAAAAGTCATAGAATTGCCACACAATAGAAGTTTTAGGTCATTGTATACTTTCAACCTTCTCACTTGTGGGAAGGTTAAAGGGGGTGGATTTCCAAAAGTTTGCTTCCGTAATTGATTAGTCTCATTTGGAACTGCTATCACTGGACTAGTAGGTGTTCTCTTCTAAACCTCCTCTTCTTGCTCCGCCAAATCAGCTTTTACGTCTGTCACCTGAGTTTTCACAACTTGATTAATCTTTATCATATGGTGTTCTAAACTTCGTGATCGAGTTGAGAACATTGAATCATCATTATAAGAGTATCTCAACATAAGTAGCATCATCTTATGTTAAATCTAAACTCTACTCGTTCGATTTGATGAAGTGCCCCCCACCACTTTTACGACTACTCTTTTTTTTCTTTCTATTTTTTTTACCGAAAAATTAAATAATTTGAAAAAGTCTAACTTTCTTCGTTCTCTTGTGCTTTTCTCATCTTTTTTCTTTCCTTAAACCGCTATGTTTTTGCTGAGAACTCAGACTATAATTAATCTATCTATATAGATATCATAGTATATAATATATAGACTCATCATCTCTCTCTCTCTCTCTCTCTCTCCTACTCGCCCGTGTCCTTCCCACCTACTACGCTAACACCCCCAGTAGACGAACAATAAAATATAAATTTGATGAAACGAATGTAACCAAACGCTGCGATTAATAGCGTACATTAAACCGATTGTTCGAAGCTTGTGAGATTGGTTGTACCTTGTAATTTGTAACTCCCAAGTCTCCAACCAATACTTGATAACACATATGATATAATATAAATATCTTTATTGATATAATATGAAAATTTTTGACTTGCCAATGGGTGACAATCTGGATTCTCATCATGCCTACTTCACCTGGACTCGAATTAGATTGACACTTGAAGAGTTTGAGAGGATATAGAAATAGCTGAGAGACATCGCATCGATATTTTTGTACGAACTACTCGGGGATCGGTGTCTTTCTAGTCTTCCCAGGGTTTCACCGTGTCCTTCTTCTAACTTCTCGCTGGTTTACAATACAGTTTTAATCCGTCGGCTGACCGGGTGTTGGTGCCCCCCCACCCGGGGCCTCCCTCCTTTGGGGTTTGGGGGTGGCGGAAGGTCCCCTCTATGTCCGTTTCCCCCCCCCACGGATCTAAAAATGGCAATATTTTTTAAAATTCTAAAAAAAGGGAGGGGGATCCCTCAAGCGTGCCGGTTCACAAAACGGGCTGGGTCAACCAGGAACGCAGGTGTGACCGGACCCTGACCGGGGATCCCCCTCCATCCCCCACCCCTTAAAGCTGAGTGTTATGGGGCCGATTTTCAGCTGGGTCGGGTCGGATAAAACGGTCCAGGGTTGGCCATCCCTGGTCCCACACGCCCCTTCCGAGACCTAGGCGGCGACCTACTTGATTTAAATATTTTGGGATGAGGTATGCCTGCCCGTCAGGACACCCGGTCGACCTAAGGTTGTTTCCGTCTGTGAATGATTAAATAGGTATCTACGCGTACGTCTTGAACTGGTAGACCTAGCATGTGCTGCCTTTTGATGAGATCCTAGAACCCAAGTGAATGTAAAAACTTGAATATGAAAAAGAAGATTAATGCTAAATCTGATCGTAGGCCTAAGGCATTTCTTTCAAGGTAGTGGAAACTGACTATCCTGACTAATCTGGATCCGTAACGCTTGTGGATACTTCTTTTTTTGGGGTATATATGAGTTGGTAAGTTTTTGATGGTACCGCCCACGGAGTGAAGGGGAGATGGGAGGGACAGTGTCAGGTATGAGCATGCAAGGTAGAGTGAGGCAGAGTAAAGAGTAAAAAGGGCCGGTAGGAGGGACGGCGGTGCAGCGGTAATTGGAGGGTGTGTCCCGAAGAGATGTCGCGGGAGCGCAGGACGGCTGGGATAGTAGAGAGCAAAGTGGTGGGTGTGGGGCGGAGTGGTGGGGAGGTTTAACCGGTAAGAGAGAGTGGACGAGATTATGAGGGGGGGGGGGAGAGGGAGAGAGGGGGCGGGTTCAAAACTTGCGATGGTGTGTTAAGGGGGGGGAAGGCGAGATGGAAGGGGATTCGTTGGGGGGTCCCGGAGTAGTTGAGGGGGGGATGAGAAGAGTTGGGAGGTAGAGGGGTTGTTAGCTGGGGGGGGGAGAGGGACCTGGGTGGATGTGGCTATTTAAATAGCGAGGGGGAGATGGAAGAGTGGGGGGGGGTGGGGAGGAAAAGGGTAGTAGGTTGAAGAAAAGATGTTGGTATTCTCCCTGAAATCCTTATTTGAAATCAACTTGACTCTATGAGAACAAGGCAAAACAAACGACCGCGTGAGATATGCTAAGGTTTGTAGATCTACTCGAGTAAAAGACTAGAGTTACAAAGAAGCCTTTTGATATCCCCTTAACCATGTGCCTACATGGTATGTGTCATTATTTACCTTTGGAAAGTATAACACCTTCCATAGTGTGAGGTCTTTATGACACTAAATTCTATACCTAGCTCGTATGGTCAATGTCGGTTAATGCCTATTCTTATCATGTGGGATTTGCATTCTAGTATTGGACAGGTTCTACAACGTGTAGGTAGTGAAACATGACACTATCTACATATGGCACGTGTAGGCCTTAAAGAAGCTAGAATGAGTTCTCTAGGTCTTGCAATAAATTATGTGAAGTCCTCTAATTGGTTATTTGTCTCCAAGATGGCTTAATGAATAATTTTCACTTAGTAAAAGGATGTTAAATTGAATGGTTCTTATCTCGGGTAGGTTTGAGGATCACTTACTGTGGTGCTTGAGAAAAAAAGTTTATGGCGTTCATCATGTCGTACTCAAGTGAGTTTTAGATACCTTTTAGGTTGGGTTATAAAGTATGAAAAGCTTATTTGCTTGGAATATCAAATATCTATAAATATGAAATATTGACTTGAAGAGATGTTTCTTATACTTGTTTTATGAGATTTTTTAATCAAAAGAGCATGAAAAGAATATCTATAAGTAAGTGTCCCTTTTTGCATGGTTTTCTTGCATGTTGAGCATACTAGTGCATTCAATGTGATAATTCCATATGTTTCTTTATTTATACAAGTGTAGGTGGAAAGTGAGGATTATCTTAGAGGTTGAATCTAGGGAAGTACATTTCTCTCAAGAAGCATGGTATGTCCTCCTATGTTAGAGGACATGGAATATGTTTTATTTTTCCTTTCCTAAGTTTTAGTAGTGTATAGTTCCTTTAAAATGATGTAAGGGTTGTGACCCTATGATATTATATGTGTCTAAGATGGCTTATGTTGATATTTAGTTTTCTTACATTCTATAAAATGTTTGAATATTATTGTCAAAGTTCTAAATTTCACACTCCTTTTCATATATATGCGATAAAAGATGTCTAAAGGCTTGTATAAAACCTCCGAGAGGTCAAGTACGCGGCGTGGATAATTGTGGGTGCTCCCGGGTCATTACAAATTCCTAAACCTTAAGAAACGACCATGATGTCCAGAGACTACTGAAAGTGATATAGTATGCGTTTAGGTCTTGGAAGGGGTTTGAAGAGTCGTATGAAGGTTAAACCTTGTAAAAATTCTTATAGCATATATTTGTGCATGTTTAGATCCAAAACGTCCGGGTATGAATCCTCAAGAAACACCCTAAGGGCCCTCGAGGAGACCCAAACATTTGACCCTAAAGCTGTCAAAAACTAATTGCACTTGACGAGTGCAAACGACGCCCCATCAATGAACTCACGCCCCATCTATGGAGATTGTGAGTCCACACTTATAATTATGGATCCATGGATACCTTTGAGAACCCTTTGAACAAAATAATAGAGTTCCAGGGTCTGTTCATGAATTGACAGACCGTCAATCGAAGTCATCAAATGGGGTCTGCACACTGGTGCAAGACACAACGATACCAATGGTGATTTGGTAAATTCCACCCTTGGATATTTAAAGTAAGGGTAGATTTAACTTAGTTATTTTAGGTATATTAAGGGATTTTAGCACATAAAACAAGTCTTTCCACTTCAAAATCCCAAAACCCCAAAGATTCTCACTTCTCTCTAGGATTCTCTCAACTCAAGACCCCATTAAAGAAGAAGACCAAGCTTTCTATAGGGATTCAAGAACAAGGAATTTCTTTAAAATTCACTAAGTATTTATAAGGTGTGGTGACTCTTTACACTTGGGACTCCTTTCCACAAAAGGTTCTTCAAAAATTGAATTTCAATATTTTACGGAAACTTGATTAATTTTGTCTTTATTTGATTCCTATTGGAATTTATTTCTGAATTATATGTAATGATTCTTTAACCTTGGGCTTTGGACCTTAATTACCCTAACCAGATCCATGAATATCCCTCTTCTCATAATCCTAGTTTTGAATTATGTAAATTGATGAACAAAGATGATGTAGTTAAGTGTGTCTTGTATAATTTACTGTCCTATGATGATAATGATTAAATTGTTGGGTAAATATCATTGATTTGGGGTGAAGTCTTGAATTGATCTTCCTTGGCGCTATTGGTAAAGCACTTTCCAAGTGTCATAATTTTCCATGTCCATAATGGTCGGATACTAATCCTTGAAGGATGTTGTTCAATTGGAAGTATGGAAGACAAGTTATGCATGTATGATTATAGCTATAATCCTTTACTGGTTTGGTGATATGTTATAGTTTATGATTATGAGGAGTTGAATGTTTCAACATTTCTCAATGTGGCATCCTTCTGAATATTTTATGAGGAATAGTGTTCTCTTCTCCACAACAATTGTTTAGGTGTTGCTGATGACCATACTTACTCTCCTGGACCTATGAGCTAATGAACATGTTATATGTAGGAATAACTCCTAGACCTATTTAACGGACTTGGCATTTAGGAAGACTTAAGATGCTTCATAAAAGGAATTTATCTTACCCACACCGTGCACTTGAGAATTATAGTGTTCCTTGCACAAATAAAAGGAAATTCACACTATTGTCTCTCATAAGGTTAAACTACTACCTGCTTAATTAGCCATAAAGAGGGGTTTCTAGTAAAACCTCCTAGTTACTCTAAACTATGTTCCCGCCATCGGAACCTAGCTAGTGGATCCACTAGATCGCTATTATCATGTATAGTATCCATACCTGTGCCAAGTACATGCCCTTCTTTCAATCGATGTGAAGGTCGACCCCACAGGAGGATCCTCTGTTTTCGCTTACATGGTCTAATGTCGGTTATGGAAAATTTTTTAAAAGTAAAATGAATGAATAAAGGTAAGAAGATGAACAGTAACTAGGACTACATAAGAGGTGTTACTTAGTGTAGGTACGGGTATGAGACATTACCTATACATTGTACAAGTGGACCTTGAGGGGAATTCTAGGGTGGGTTCTTTATGCATGAATGATAAATATATGATGTTGGTTTCATTTGATATATATGATGTGCGTCTAAATTGTTATTTATGATGTTGACTACACTTGTTATGATGTTGTATGAAGTAAATGCTATACTTATGGTCTCTTGGCTGGTTTACTTGGTTTATGTGGAGTTGTGGGGTTTCACATACAGATTACACTAGTGAGCTTGGATTGAGGTTATGAGTAAGGTATTGTGGTGTATTGATAAAATGGACTCTAAACATGAATTGTTGACTATGGCTCTGTTACGATGTTACTCTTGAAAATGAATATGAATGTGTCTCATTGTTGTTGTGTTATGAACTTGTATATGCTCTTGGAATGTGCATGAAGGCTTTTAAAGTTAACTTGACATGCTTAAACCAAAATCCCTTTGTGCATGTTTTCAAATGGTTTAATTTCATATGTTTTCCTACGTAGTACATGTGGTTTATACTAACCTGTATCTTTTATTTTCTACAAAAAATGTAGGTTCGGGCCACTGAGGTGCTTCAAGAACATTCTCAAAAAAGCGTGGATTTTTTTCAAGTTGGTGACTCCTCATGTCCGAGGACAAAACCTATGTATCTAGCTTTTGTTATTTTACTACGTTTAAAGACATTGTTCTATCAAGGACTATGTTGTGTTCTCTTATAAAACGTATTGTAATCATGTAAAGGCTAAGTCCCATTTCTCTTACTCTTTTTCTTAGATAGTCATGTGACACACTTATAAATTCTATTTTATATATGTGAAGTTAACTTGAACTACAAAGAAAAGTTTTAAATTTTCCACTTTTTATTCTATCTATGTTGGAATGATGTATGCTAAGGTCTTGTCTAAGGCCTCTTCGAGGATGAAAACACCAAGTACGACTAGGGAGTAATATCCGGTCATGACAAGTCATATTTGCTCTTCTCAAAAGAGAATTAAATAAAAGTATACCGAAACTTTTCTAACAAGATCTCGGAGCTTGTTGTAATCCATATAAAAATCGCTTCAACTTGCACCTACAACTGATGTAGGTGATGAAAACAAACTAGACGGGGCTTTCATATAAATATCTTCTTTGAGATCACCATGAAGAAAACCATTTTTACATCCATTTGATGAAGAGGCAAATTTTGTGATATGGCAATAATAGTTTGCACCGTTGTCATTTTTGCTATAGGTGCAAAAGTCTCTTCATAGTCTACACCATACTCCTGTGTTTTTTCAGGACCACCAATCGAGTTTTGTACTGATCAAGAGTTCTATAAGAATGAATTTTAATTGAATAAACCCATTTACATCCAATTGGATGGACATTTTGAGTACAAGACACAACATTCCATGTGTTATTTTCTTTAAGAGACAAAAGTTCCTCCTCCATTGCTTTTTTCCAACATTCGAGCTTGGAGGCATGGGAGAAACCTTTTGGAAGTGAGATGGTGTATAAAGTAGAAGAAACTTCATACAATTTAGAAGTTTGAGAAACTTCTGTAGATCACCGAAGAAACTCAATAGGAGCAGGCCTTGAAGAAATCTCAGTTTTGTTTTCGTGGAGCCGTCTCATGTGGCAGATCTATTTTTGATGGGGTAAAGTTTGACGACGTTGTTCATACAGAAATCTTGTCTTAGAACGCTTGAAAGATGAATAAAAATCCTTAAAATTAGGACAAAGAGGAGAAACATAAGATGACTCAACATTAGTTGGAAAGAAATATTAATTTTCCAAGAAAATAAAATTTCTAGAAACACGAAATCTATTAGAACCTTGGATCCCTAGCAAAAAAAAAACCTTATCCTGCGAAATATTATAGCGCCCTCATAAAAGCCCTGTATAGACGGACTAGGAGAGTTTAAATTGGTCATGAGAGGAGGGCAGGTTCACAAAACAAATAAAACCAAACATATGAAAACTGTGATAGATGGGATGCTTGTGAAAAAGACAATAATAATTTACACTTTAGATGGAAGTGCAATAATCAAATAGATAGCAGTATACAAAACTTCAACCCAATATTTAGATGGAACAGAGGACTCAATTAATAAAGTACAAGTGACATCTAAAAGATAATGATTTTATGCTCACTAACCTCATTTTGTTGTGGCGTATATGGGAAAGAGAGTTGTGATACAATTCCTTTATCAATCAAGAAATTAATGAATTCAATTCTCCCTATAACCCTCTACCGAATTCTACTCTAACCCCCATCAGATCTAAAAATTTTGCTCGCATGTGGGAAAATTGAGTCTCATCTCCAAACGAAGCAAAACTAAAAAATCTTGAATATGGAAAACACTTCAGATTTAGATCGAAGAAAATACACCCATGTAAACTACCTATAGTCATATATAAATGTCACAAAATACTTGAAATGAACATGACAAATAGCTGGTGAAATGTCCCAAAAATTACTATGAATAACATCAAAACACTTTGCAACACAACTACCAAAATCAGGAAAAGAAAGAGTTTTACTTTTGCCTAATTTATAGGTAGAACAATCAAAGAAAGCAACTAAAAAGTGATTTTTATTTCCCAATAAACCATAATTGGACAAATGATACAACAAAATAGAATTTGGATGTCTCAGATGTTTATGCCAAACCTCATTCTTAGCAGTGGTAGAATTAGAAACTAGAACACGAGGGAATAGAAAAGTGTATAGTAAACAATCTTCCAACTTTAGGCCCCTTTGCGATTATCGTCCTTAACACAACCGGCGATCCTGCAGCAAGGCCAAATCATTACGCTAAAATTCCACGGGATCAAACAATTGATTTATCTCACACTTGATAACTGAAATAACAACTAGTGGGAGTTTTTTGTTTTACAAAAAATTCTTAAGTTGCATGTAATATCCCAAACTCTGGTAATAGGTAAATTACTATGATTGGCAACCTGAATTTGTGTTGGACCATTATTCTCACTGAGGTTTTTGAGTATATTAGTTGATTTATTCATATGATTGGAAGCACCAAAATAAACAAGCCAAAATTTGGATATTACCTCATTACTTTGCAACCCCAAAGTTGAAAACACATGCAAGATCATTTGTTGTACCATTTAAGGAGCAAGAACTTATCCAACTGAAGACAAGCTATCTGTAGTCAAACCATTTATCCCAAATTGAAAAGCATTTGCCTTATAGTTTTGAGGACGTGCAGGACACTCTTTGATAATGTGTCCTAGTTGTTTATAATAATTGCAGAACTTCATCCCACAATTGCTATAAATATGAACATATTTTTGCAACTATAGAATTGATGTCTGGCCATATCCATGTCCTTTCCTTTCCCTTGAGTTGTAAATGCAACAGTAACAATATTTTATTTATTAAAAGAATTTTCTGTGAAAAGACTTGCTCTTCACAAAGTAATTCTCTAAAACAAATATTCAACGATAGAGATGGATCATAGTTCATCAAGTTGGAGCGAACACTTTCAAGATTTGATGGTAATTTTATTAAAAATTGATCTTGCTTGCTTTGTTTATGAACTTCTTGAATGATGGAGACAGATTCATGAGGTATACTAGCATAAATGATATCGGTAAATTCATCACATAAGTTCTGAAAACAAAAGAAATAATCTTGAATAGAGAGACATGAGTACATAACAATTTTATGTTCTAATTGAAAATGCCTCATGCTATGGTCTTGGTTGTAAACCTTTTGTGAATAATCCCACATGACCTTTGTTGTCTGTATGACTTGAGATTAAGAACAATAATAGGTCCAATTGACCCTAAAATCTATGTCATCACCCGGACATCTTTAAACTACCATTGACTGAGTTTTATAGGATCACTTCTATTTGTATGTCCCCATAATCCTTTTCTGGTGATGAATAGTAGGAATAGAAATTCCCATAAAGAGTGATTTTTTTCTGCGAAATGAACATGGAAGGACTCAAACTGATGTGATGCCATGTTTTTGACAAGTTCAGGAAAAGAGAAATGCAATGATATAAAATAGCCAGAATGACTAAGACTAGATTTCAAGATGTCTATAATTTCAAGCTACATAGGATTCACTATTGACTAAATAACATAACCAGAACCAAAAATTTATTAAAAAATTCTGAAAGGAACAACAGATGTAAAACACTAAGAATAAAAGCAATGAAAACGCTCTGATATCATGTCAATTTTGCTGAATGAGTTCTCTCAAATGAGAGTTGTTCTATTAAATAGAAAGAATTCTGATTTACATGCCAAAAAATCTGATACATATCCCTAAATATATGCTATTCCTCATGTAATATCTCTGAAAATATGCTACATTGATCTATGTCATCTCCTATCATTATAAAAATATTTGCAGTTACTACATAGATATATACATATATTTAGAATTTTGTCCAATCATGCTCCAATATTATCTGTTTAAATAAATAAAATAAAATAATTATAGTTAAATCTACCATAAATGTCGAACTAAAAGCTTTAGCTGCAACAAATGAGAAGATGATTTGGTTGATAGATTTGTTACCTTAATACGAAAAAATAACCCCTTTTATTTTAATTCTTTATTATGGAATCTCTATAATTGATAATATCACAATTGTTATTATAATGATAAATCTAGATTGATAAAGGATAAATTACAATACTGTGTCATATTTTATAAATAGTACCATTACTATCAATTATGTAAATTGTGTATGCTCTTGCAGATCCACTAACCAAGTCCTTGATGAAAGAAACTTTGGAGAACATTGAGAAGGAGGAGATTGAAATTAAAAAATTCATGGTTCATATATGAGAAAATTTAACTTGGTGACTAGAGATTATATAACCAGATTCAGTAGAAAAAATAAAATAATATGATAACTCATTTTAAAAAGCACTATTATATGTATTCCCTCCCTACGGTGTGAGCATATTTATTCAGTAATAATTTTGAAGGCTGAGTAGGTGAACTCTTAATGAAAATCTATAACTTTATATGAATAAGGTGTTAAATTACAGGAATACCTTTGACAAATTTTACCTATACATGTATGGAAGAACGCCACTAATGTATCCATAAATAAGCGCATATTATCCAACAGTTTCTTAGTGTTTTCAATATTCTCAAACTTTTTTTACTATGTTTTCTTGTATTTTAATATATGTTTATTAGTTTGATGTCTAAATGGTCAAAATACAGAAAACACAAATAATTTTCAAAATTTGGGTGATTTAGAATGATGTTCTTCATTAGGGATAAATTAATAGAGCATAAATTAGAGCGTGAAAATATTTAGAGGACTTCTATCTAGGACTCTACAGAGGAAGGTTAAAATACAATGTAGTAGAATACAGTTGTAGACTTATTTAACAATCAAAAATTGAAGAAGTAGACATCTCCAAGTTGTTTTGGCTGTATTGAGTTAGATCGTTGGGCCAGATATTCTCCTCTGAGTAGGAGGATTGCTCCTCCATCTCCACATCTATAGCTAGGGACATCAGGGTATTTAGGGTGGTCCACGAGGAGGAAAGTAAGGTGGTAAGAATGATGGTTAGGGCAGAGTCATGCAAGGTCATTTCTATGATGATCCAGCGAAAACGGAGGTTGAGGAATCATATAATGTGATCACATGTGCGATTATTTATGCCATCATCTCTCCTCAACTTCATTTGATCCACGATTTAGATATTCTTATATGTCTGTGTACTATGCTACTCGTAACTGACTCGTAACTGTATGAGTTATGAGACTTTGACAACGTTGTTGCGTGTGTCAACCTCCGTGGGTGAGTCTTTAGTATTGAATCAGGTGTTTCAATATTTCTTAGTTACTATCCAAGAGCATGACATCCTAGGTTGACCTTATATTGTTAGATATGTTTGACTTTGATGTGATTTTGGTCATGGATTGGTTTTACCTTTATCGTGTGGT
Organism: Solanum habrochaites; assembly: GCA_027704765.1. Lineage (NCBI taxonomy): Eukaryota > Viridiplantae > Streptophyta > Magnoliopsida > Solanales > Solanaceae > Solanum > Solanum habrochaites. The sequence continues at coordinate 34,909,418 of JAKWJA010002489.1, read as the reverse complement.
TTTAAATTGCTTCTATAAGACCACTACCTTATTTATTCTTGGTACTCCCCTAGTGGTGTGACAAATAACCATTAGTAGCACACCGATTTGAGTGATGTCCTTTGTTCGGGCTCGGAGGCTAGTAGCTAGTGGGTATTTGTCTTATTTGGACTATGTGTGTGATGTGAGTAGGGAGTTTTCTCCAGTTGAGTATGTTCTGATCGTTCGTAATTTGTAGACGTGTTTCCTACTGAACTACCTGGACTACCCCTAGAGCATAATATTGGTTTTCTTATTGAGATTGAGTCTGGTACTCAGCCTATAGTCATTCCGCATACCAGAAAGCTCATGCATATCTCAAGAAGCTCAATATTCTACTTCAGGATCTGTTGGGTAAGGGATTCATCAGACCTAATGTTTCACCTTGGGATTATGGTATGTATATTATACTAGGTGCTAAATTAGAAACTAAAACAAATTAGTTTAAACAAAGAAAAATACCATGAAAGGATGTCCATTCTCAACGAACTTATGAGCTCAAAATTAAACAAAACCCAGTAAAATGTTTTCCCAAAAGTAGGTCAAATAAGTCCCAAACCTCAAAGCCCTCTTGAATTTATCTTATTAGTGTTTTCCAACTTACAAACCCTAATCTTATATACTAACTCTATTTATTAGTAATCTTTCTCTTTCCCGTCTAGCGTAAATACAATCTTTCCATAGCCATGAATGTTCTTTGACTAGGTCAATATTAACGAAAATGGTATGAAACTTTCATCTTTGTTTGGTAAATTTGTTTAATATTTATGATTAATGGTAATGTTTATATTTTACTGTAAGAGTTCAAGTTTGTAAAACTAAAAGTCTCTAGGGTTAAGAAATCTGTATTCTAAAAGTTTGTTCTTATTAATTTGTTTGTTTAGAGTTAAATATTGTGTATGTGATTAGATACAATGCCTAAGCTAGTTAAGTAATTGAAATATCTCTGTTTGGATAAGATTTAATCAAGGTTCCCCTTTCTCTTCATATATATCATAACATTGCATCATAAATTTACCATTGTTAAATTGTTTATGGAAAAAAGATGTGTTGTTTCAAAGTTGGCATTACTTTTAAATCGATTTTGAGGCAAAAAATAATTTGATGCATTTTCAAATTCAGTCGTGGATTGAGCAAAGGTGCTTTATTTTGATGTCATTGAAAATATATTTTGTTGTACCATAGTAACTTTGTCCGCTTATATTGTACTCATTATTGAGAATTGAATCATTTTATCTAATTGGATAAATGGTCTAGTGGATCTTCATACTTTAATGAGTTTCTATTATGAACCCTTCTACTTGACAATTTGTCTACTGAACCCTTAAACTTAATGAAACTCAATATTTAAGCCCTTCTAATCATTGACCAAACTTATGTGGAAACTTAATTGTTAAATTGGCACAACAAAGTGATTTCATGCGTTAAAGTAGCGTGAATATCAAAATTTAAACTAAAATATTAATTATTTTTTTAAAAAGACTAAAAATAGGAAAATTGTATATCACAATTTAACAGTGCGATATGGAGAGTTCCAAACATCTGGACGGACGTATTCACGGTGGAGACGTCCGGGCACAACTTCCCAAGAACCCACCTAAGGTCCTTGAAGAGGACCCAAGTTGAGAGAAATGCTGTCAAAAACAGTCCCAACCAACGAAGGGCATCAAAGGATCGTAGGTTTATCGACGCCTCGTTGGTGAGGGTTGTTGCTTGAGACTTAGCTTCATGAGATAAATCCCTATTTGAGGAGTCTCGAACTAAGACGATGGATTGACAGTACGGCCTGTCATCTGGTCGACGCCTCGTAGGTGGCAAGTGTTGATGGGGTCTATAACTTTTACACAACTTACTATTAAGTGAATGGGTGAATTGGAAAATAAACCCCACGTAGAAATAATTATATGGGAGGTTATATTAGTTATTTTTAGGCATAATATGAGTATTTAAACAATAAAATACCCCTCTAGACTCTAGACTCCAAATCAAAACCTCTCTCTCTCATTAGAACTATCAAGAACACTATTGTAGAAGAAGAGAAGTTTGGGGCAGCAACATATGACAAATTCACCAAGGGTTCAATATGGGATTATGCTCTAAGAATAGGATGTTAAAGATTATTCATTCACGTTGTATATCTTCCATCCATAAGGCCCTAGTTTCTCCTTCAATTTTGAATCCAAGAAACCCATTCTAGATATGTTTGATATTACATTTGTGGGTAATGCCTTGATTGTGATCCACATCTAGTGGGTTACTTTCAATGATGTTTATATGATTTTTTCATAAAGTTTTCATGGTGAATTATAGTAATTGAATTTGAAGGTGACCATGGTGATCTTCGGTCATTAGAGGCTAGATAAAGGTTTATGTCGATCTTCATAATTCAATTGTATTGTATACTATTTGATCATGATTGAATCACCTAGATATGAATTGAAATACGTCTAATTGATTAAGGATTATCTTAACCTAGGAAGTTGGAATTGAACCTATGTGATCATGCATGACTAGAATTGCCTTCTAATCATCTAATTGAATAGATTAACATGCTATTGAGTATGAATCATGAGGGACTAAATATAGTAGTCATTTGTAGGGATTATGGCCATTGGTTTCTAGGGCTTTGGGGGTGAAGTCATAATGAGGATGATTGTGATGATGTTTCCTTTCTTTTACACCTAGACATGAACATGATCACTAGAAGCAAGTCTCACAATTGATGAACCCTAGTTTGACTTAAGAACCTAAAATAAATCAATGCATGGTAGATTAAAATTAGCTTGAATATGAGTTGTATGGTCACTTTTTATGTAATAGACTTGGTGAGACAAGATCAAGGCATGATAGCTTGAGATGGAAGATCTCATGATATCTTGAGATATTAAGATCTCAAGGGTAGCCTGAGATAGTAAATATCAATGAGGCTTGATTTGAAATAATCATGGTAGCTTGAGATTTTGAAATCTCATGGAAGCTTGGGTTATATAACTCATGGTAGCTTGAGGTAATGAACCTCATGATAATTGAGAATGGGGCAATAAATCTCTATCTGTTTAGCTTGGTCCATGTGTTTTTTTGTTTGCAGATGTTGATCATGGATCCTGGGAATTGGTTGGTTCTCATGTTATCTTGGAATGGAGGAAGAAAGATCTCCCATGATTATCTTGGTCTTGTGTTGTAAAAATACTTGATCATGTTAGATTGACTTTGTTAGGCCAAAGTCATTTCATGGTAGCTTTAGGGGACATACCTATACTCTCCTAATGTTAGCTTGACTTGCATGCACGGTGAATTTCATGGTAGCTTGATTTGCAATAAAGGTGCATTTCATGTAATAGCTTGAGATTAGTTTCTCATAATAGCTTAGGGTTGAGGATTCATTCTCCCATATGATTTGGTTGCATCTACATGATTGGTTGCATGGTGGTTAGGATGGTTGTATCCTTCCTTTAGTTATCTTGGTTAGTATGTAGATATGCTTTCCATGGTGGTAGGTCTATTATGATAGTAAGTTCATCTTAATAGACAAGAATGAAAGACAAATATCTTGGAATAGGATAGTATAGAGGAGTACTTAGTATGGATGATAGTATGGGATGCTATCTATACATGGAACGAGTATGACTTAAAGCTACCTAGGACATTACCACTACATGATATATTTTAGTCTTGTATAGTGCTATAGTTGCCTTCCATGATATGATTGACTTAGTATGATAGTTCCTTGTCAATATGAAGTAGGTCTAATAGATGAATCGTAAGATGAAATGGAACAAGATAGGGTGATTTCAAGATATGCTTAGTGTGTGAGGTAGCATGGGATGCTTCAAATGCATTGCACAATTGTGATTTGTGGTGGCATAGGGGCAATGATGACTGAGGAACTTAGTCTTAATTATGAAATTTGGAGTGACTCTGATAAGAATGACGAAAAGTGATGTACTTATGCTTGGGTAGTAGTAATGGATGCTACCTTGGCATTGCAGAGAGTATCTGGGAGGGAGTGGCTTGTGTGTAGTTCATTTAAGTAAGAAGACATTGTTTAAGTATGAACTCTCCATGACTTTATGATGCTTTATTAGCTTATGATATTCATAATGAATTGTGTCCTATATTGACTAACCCTTTTGAGATATCGAATTGTGTATGCATTATCTTTCCTCCATACTTAGTACATATCGTACTAATGCATATTGACTACATATTTTCCATGTAGGGTCTTGAGGGATATTGATTTGCTTTCGACAGTAGATTTTCTAATGCTTGCAAGGAAAGAAGATTGGTGAGTCCTCATAGTATCCGAGGACATCACTACCACATTGACTTTTATATTTCTTCACGTTTAGACTTTTATGGGCTGTGATCCAAGATTATTGTAGTCATGGTGTCATAGATGATTTTTGAGACATATGTTTGTCGTTTTATAAAATGACTTCCGCATTAAATTTTGAAAGAAAATTTTTGATTCCACACTACTTTTCATATGTTATGCAATGAATGATGTTCAAGGTTTGTACAAGACCTTCGAGAGGTCAAGTAAGCTGCGTTGCAATTAAAGAATACCATATCTTCTAGGGTATACCCTCAGGTTGTGACATTGAAGATCTTCGTCACAACTATAAACAATGATGACCTGAAGAATAAAAAATAAGGATATTGGAGATGTTGTTAATGGTGGTTGTGGGTTGAGGGAGATGGAGGAAAGGTGAGAGAAATAACTATTTTATTTTATTATTAAAATAGAAAAAATATTTTTTTTCTTTTATATTTTATGGAATACCATATTTAGTTAACAATTTTAAAATATTATGAAATAATTATGACATGACATTAATACATCTAATGTGGATATGACATGTCATATATGTAAGGAAGAGTGAGGTGCACACATTGTTGGAGGGGTTTAAATATCTTATTTTAATGGAGTTTGAGGGTTTACTTTGACAAAAAATAGAGTAGAAGGGTCCATAATACAAACTTATAGAAGTGCAAGTGTGAATCAGACCATTTCACAAATCTAGTTTCTATTTCCCTTTTCTTTTTATATGTACACATTTGGAGAATGAATGTAGTGTTCATAAACACTTTCACTTGCTGCAAAATTGTTGCTTTGAGACTTAATAACTACCACTATATCTACAACTCTTGTCTATTTTCTTTCATGTGTTTCAGTCTCTTTCAAATACATCTGAACAAAGAAAGATAGAAGGGGAGAGAAGTTGTGGACATTTTCTTGATTCTGTGATGATTAGTTGCTTTTACCTTCTTTTTCTCTTAAGTAGTAGGGGGGAACTCAATTATCTGATTTGGTACTTGTGTCCTGTGTCGGATTTATGCGTTGCTATGAATAGAATTGAACCTTCGTATTGATATAGGAGAAGACACAAGTACCTTCCTAGACTATGTCAGTCACAATCGCAGAGCATCCCCTAGTCCTAACCAACGTCTTCGTCCTAGAAGAGGTCTTAGACAAGTCCTTAGCATTCATCATAGCATGTATCATAGTATGAAAACACATAAAACATTAAAACTTTTACTTCAGAAGTTCAACTTTGCTTCATATATGAAAATAGATTCTAACTTCGTCACACCGTACCATCTATACATAGAATTATGGAAATTAGGGACATAGCCCTTATATCAATAAGAAGTCTAGAAATAGGTAAGTACAACAATGCCTTTCCACATAATAAAAGAACTAGAAAGCTAGAACATAGAGCGTCGTCCTCGGACTTGAGGACTCACCAACTTGGAGAAGCAATTCCAAGTATCCTTTAGAAAAGGCCTTGAAAAATACTCAATGACCCGAACCTACATTGTTCGGGAAAAGGGGAGAAAATATTGTTTAGAACATCATATGTACTAAGTATGACTTCTATGCATAAAAATCATCAATGCATGCATAAAAGGATATTTTAGTCAAAACATGCTTTTTACCAAGTAAGTCCAATATTCACGTAAAAGTAAGTATCATAAGACAACCCAACATAATATCATCCCTACATGTAGATAACCCAAGCAATACTTGTGTAATGCAAAGAATAGAATCCCATAACCATATCCAAATCTAAGTATCACATTAAATAACCTACTTCATACATACATTCATAAATCTTATATTTCATCATGATATACTTTATTCATGAAGAACATACATAGCTTAACATACATGAGTCATAATCAACATAATCATAAAAGAAAACTACTAGAACCATCTCTTAGGATCCCACAAGAGCAATGTGTAAGAGAAGACCCATACCCTACCTCACACAATGTAGAAACCCCTCAAGAAAAGTCCTAGTGAGAGTCCATACATTTCCTTTATTCATTTACTTTTACATTAGGGAAGAGGTTGCAATAACCGACATTCGACCGTGAGAGTTATATGGAATCTGGTGATCTACTCCCACACTGAAAAGAGAGGTTTAACACTTGCCTAAGGTGTAAACTTTCGTACGTAGCTTTCTAGGTGGATTCACTAAGCTAGAGTCCTATGCGGGCACATAGTTAAGGGTCAAAGAGATTGTTACTAGAAATCCTAAATTGCTAAATGTAGGGGTTTGTATCTCATGAGACAACACATATCTTAGGAATCCGGACTTCTAAACGTGAGGAAACCCATGTGGTGAGCCGTACTTACTAAATGTGAAATTCCCATCTCATTTACATGCCCTTTCGGTGCTAATGTCAAGACCTTGAAAATTAAATAAGGTGTCTAGAGCCTTACATGTGCCTAAATAGGTTATTAACCCATAAATAAGGTGTTTTACATAATGTATAGTTTATTTAAAGAGGTTTGGCGGTCAGATGTCCAAGAACAACCAAGACGTTCGAAAGTTATTCTTTAGACGTGCTAGTGTGTCCTTATCTTTTATGCCTTGTTTTTATGTGTTGTTTGGAGTATAAAAATAGCGTAGATGACCATAGTGTCTTATTAAACATGTTTAGATTCAAAACGTCCGAGAAAGACTCCCCAAGGACCACCATAGGGGTCCTTGGGGATGACACATTCTTTGTCCAACATGCTGCCCAAGGCAGTAAGAGTTTGTTTGTTGGTGAAACATGTCCGCGTCGCGGACTAGGTTCTCCATAGGCCAAGTGCTTGGTCTGCATCGTGGACGTGTAGTGGAATCCACTGTCTCGAAATTTAATTCCAAAAATCATGTGGGAACAGCTCTGCGACGCGGACTTGTTCCTGACGAAAACTCCAAAAATGAAAGTTAAGTTTGATATGTCTAAAGTCCAAATAAGTATTGCGGCATTTTGGGTAATTTGGGAGTCGGTTAAAAACTGTTTTAAGACTTATTTAACCCCTTTCCCAAGTCAAAACCCCAACACCCAATAAGAAAATAAAAACCTCAATACACTTTTCTCTTTCAAATTCTCTCAAACTTCCTTTGGAGACCGAAACTCAACTTCAAGGTAGGGGATGAATTTCTATGATTTCTTCCGCATTTTTTCATGGGTCTTGAATTAATAAGGTATGGTAATCGTTGATAATTGTTAATCTTCCATCTAAGGAGTTCAATCAATGATATTCAAAAGTGATTATAAGACCAAAATTCCCAATTTTTAATCTAGCCACGGGTTCATTGTCAAAATAATTTCAAAGTCATTCTAATGATGGATTTATTTTTAATTACTGTCTATATTATGAAATTCAATCCAATTTCATGAAGAACCTATGATCCTCCTAATTTCTCAAATTGGACTATATTGTGGGTCTTGTGATCTTCATGATATGATGATTAGATTAGAATGAATTGCTTATTTATATATTCCTTTATGTCAATTGTTTATGAATTGTTGGTAAATGATCAAGGATGATCATTAGCTTGGAGATTAGGTAAGTTGACATATTTTCCTCTATTTAGGTAAAGATGAATAGTAAATTGTGTTGATTGGTATGGTCAACTTATGGTGGCAGTGTTACATTCTTGTATTTCATTACATGTGATGATCATGGCCTTGAAGTCGTTAGACGCAAGATGAATTGATGTGATGATTTCATGTTTAGGAAGTTGAAGGATGTAGCCTTGATTGTAGTAGTATCATGTTCTAATTGAATTGATGTTTTGTGAATTATATTAATAAACTCTCACACTAGTTGCATAATTTGGATGATTTTGTGTATATGTGATGATGATGTTAAGGTTAGGTGTGGTCTATATGGATAATGATGATGAATACTCTTGTAGCATGACCACTACCTTTGAAATCCCTATATGTATGTGTGATCAAAGTATGCTAGGAGTCTTTTATTCTAATGATGAATATGTTCTTGTCTCCTATGATGCAATGTGAGTGTGTATAGTCTATACTCCTTAATACTCTGTATGTGTATGACTTGAGACTTGAGAAATATTGTACATCTGTTGTGATCTTTAGAGGGTGGCTTCCTCAATGTTAGGAAGCAAAGCCCCATAACCTTACTTAGTTATGTAACTCATCAAGAATAATGACCAACATCCCACTTCACATAACATAACATTAGAAGTATACCATTTCATAGTTTTAGCATTATCGATCAAATACATGTTCATAAGAGTAATGGACATCACATATCATCATTAACATGTAATATCATCATATACATATCATTACATTTATAAGCATATACATATATAAGAAGATCCTCCTAAGACTTCCATAAGGATAACTAGTGAAATGTATAGGTAGAGTCCCATACCCTTACCTATACTAAGCTAAACCCCTTAGGTCATCTTAGTTAGGGTTCATTCCTTTAGTTCATTTTACCATTATGGGAACATCTTTCCGTACCAACATAGGCCACATGATCTAGTGTGAAACCCGGTGTTCTGAAACCCTACACCAAAATAAGTCAAACTACTTGCCAAGGTAGTACAAAAACATGCACATAGCAACTAAGTGGATCCACTAGCTAGTATTCCTATGGGGGGAAACATAGTTCATGAAGTAGGAGATATAGTTGGGACCGTATTTATGCTGCATGCATTATAGTATCAATATCAAGAGTACATTAGTGATTCTACCTTCCCTATGTGGGAAGGGACAATCCTCACTCTAGTTGACTAGGTGCTAAGCTAGAGTCCCTTTTGAAATATCTTTAATGTCTTTATTAATCATCATAGATTATTGTAGGTCATAGGATCTATACCTTGTATAAGCATCATTATCATCATCATAGCTCAATAAGAATTGCATGAGTATAATATTTTCATTACAATTCATATAAGTGAGGTTAGAATATTTACATATCACTTCATGATAAGGCACATTGGTAAATCATTCGCCATCCTTATAACATTTACGTCTTAGCCAACGCCTCACAAAACATAGTCAAGAAATTTCAATTCAACATCATAACAACCCTATAAATCCTAATACAAGGTATACTCCATACATATCCTTACTTATCCCATATTTACCAGAATTGAGTAAAGATAGGGAGCACAAGACTTACCAAGCTCTCCTTCACATTAATCATCAATGTTTTACCATCAACCTGATTCAACCCAATTAGGGTGTGTAGTATCCTCATATAACCATACCCACCTGAGAAACAAAGGCAATTGAATCACTATATCACAATTTATCACTAGTTCATAGCTTAAGATAAAATATTTAGGTCAATTCACAACATACTTCTTAACCTAAATCAACTTCTCAAGAACTAGCATTATAGGACAATAATTCATCCTAATCTATTCATTATTTATACAAGAACATCATCTAATAGTAATTCAACTAATAACAAATTCAATTGAACCAACATTACTCAATTTATATCAAGATCATCACCTATGGTTAAGCGGGTAAAGGTCATCTTCTACAAACTAGACCAATTCATCAATATATATCATAATTAATTTAGAATATATGTTAATATATTCATAATACCCAAACGAAATCATAAACAAATTAATTTATAACATAAATTTCGAGATTAGAAAAGATCCACTTGAAAACCCAACTTTTGAAATCAATTTGATAGAACCCTTTGAGGAAAGAGGTCTCAAAGGTGAAAGAGATCACATACCTGGATAATTTATGAATATTGATGGTGAAAATTGACCCTTTTAAGACCTTAAACCCTCCCCTAGCTTGGTCTTCAATGGAGTTCTTCACTTGAGAGAGAAAGAAGAGAGAATGAAGAGTGTTTGGGTTTGTGAGTTATGAGAGCTTAGATTAGCTTAATGGGGTTGGGGTCTTTATGGGGTGTTAATTAACTTAATTAGGCTCCCCTTAACCCACAAATAACGACCTAACCCCTTAATTAATTAATTGGAACTAACTTAAAACGTGCAGAAAATCAGGCCCTCACATACGAGACCGCGACCAACGGTCCGTCAGTGAATTGACGACCCTTGCCCCCTTCCGTGCTACACTTCATCTATGAGTTCAGAGAGTGTTACAAATATAACATTAGCCAAAATGGATAAGTGTTGGCCGACGGATACATTGACGCCCCATCGATCCATACACGCTCTATCGACTCCCTTCTTACACCAGTTTTCATCATTTTCTGACTTCTAAAAGCTAGTCAAATAGGCTAATGCACGCTAGTACCTCCTTAAACTAGTTTCCAGACGTCATGGACGTTTTGGTTTCTAGACTTCCTAAATGACTTATATTCATCAATATATACTTTTAAAAAGTGTCCAAACCTTATGAAATTTATGTTAGGATCTTGAACACGTCTTGGATTTTCGAAGTGTTACAATCACAATATACCACAAAGCCCTTAGTACCCTCCGGTAAAGTCAACACTGGAGTGGAGGTAAGCCTCTCTTTCAAGATTTTGAAGCTTATTTTACATGCCTCTGACCACTCAAATTTCACTCTTTTAAGTCAAAATAGTCAAAGGAGATGAAATTGACGCAAAACCATCCGCAAACCTCTTATAGTATCCCGCTAGACCCAAAAAGCTCCTAATGTCTATTGGAGTTAATGGTCTAGACCAATTCTTGATCATCTCGGTTTTCCTTGGATCAACCTCAACCCCCTCACTAGATATGATATGACCAATAAATGTTACCGACCTCACCCAAAACACACATTTTCTATGTTTGGCAAATAGTTGGTTCTCCTTAAGAACTTGCACCACTACCCTTAAATGATCATGTGTTTACCCTCATTTTTCGAATAGACTAAGATGTCGTCAATGAAAACAATGCCAAATGAATCTATATAACGTTGAAACACCCTATTCATGAGATCCATAAATTCTGTTGGGGTATTAGTGAGACCAAAGGACATTACTAAGAACTCATAGTGTCCATATCTAAAGGGAAATGCCGTTTTTTGGTATATCCTCGACTCTCACCCTAAGTTTGTGATACCTCGATCTCAAGTCAATCTTAGAAAAGTAGCTTGCCACTTGGAGTTGATTAAACAAGTCATCAATCCAAGGGAGAGGATACTTGTCCTTAATAGTGACTTTAATGAGTTGGCGATAATCAATGCACACTTTAAGGGACCAATTCTTCTTCTTCACAAACAATACCGGCTAACCCTATGGAGAAATACTAGGTCTAATGAAGCCTTTGTCTAGTAAGTCTTTGAATTGAGACTTCAAATCTTTTGATACATCCGAAGCCATCCGATAAGGAGGAATTTTAAATGGGGTTGCTTCCGGTAGTAAATCAATACCAAAATCAATTTCCCATTCGGGAGGGATTCCGGGAAGATCATTAGGAAAGACCTATAGAAATTCCCTTACTACGGGGACTAACTAAATGGGAGGATTTTCAGAGTGTAAATCCATGTCTCTTACAAATGTGGTATAAACACCCTTTTGAGATCATTTTACAAGACTTAAGGCAAGAGATGATACAACATCCTGGAATAGAATTTCCCCCCTTCAACTCTAAAATGGGTTCATTTGGAAAATTAAACTTGACAATTCTTGTTCTATGATCAGTAGAAGCAAAACAATCATGCAACCAATCCATCCCCAAGACGTCATTAAAATCGACCATATCAAGTGCTACTAATTCAACATAAGTAACTCTATAGGGCTATTTCTATATACCCTCTTTGCAACCACCGACTCACCTACCGGGGTAGTTACCATTAAAGATTCATTTAGGATATCAGGTAAAATATTAAAATTTGTAGCTATCAAGGGAGTAACAAAAGATAATGTAGCACCCAGATAAATTAAAGCATAGACATCAATAGAGAAGACTAGTAACATATTGGTCACCACATAGGGATAACTCTCTTGTTCACCCGAGAGAAGTGCATAAAAGCAATTCTTCTTTGGAGGATACACATTAGAACCACTAGCTTGAGCTTGCACGCTTCCTATATCTTGACCCTTCAAATTTTAGCAATCCTTTACCTTGTGGCCACTTTTGCCACACCCAAAGCAGTTGTTCATCCCAACTAGGTAATTACTATAATGGTTCTTTCCACAGTTTCCACAAGTTGGCTTCTTATTTGGTAAACTAGTGCCTCTTCCCTTTTGAGACTTAGGGTTATACATCCTATCATCACAAGCCTTGGGAAATTTATTAGGAAATTGACTAGAAAACCTTATCTTGAACCGAAGTTTGTATCGAATGTCAAGCTTACCCTTAGATGAACCACCTTCATATGACTTGGCCTTTTTGGACTCGTTACTCTTTCTTCTTAACCTATTTACTTCCACTTGTTGAGAATAAACCATGAGACGAGAGATTTTCATATTATCATGAAGCATAGCCGAATGACATGGTTCAAACAAGTCATTGGTCACCCCCGTAAGAAAGTGACTCATATCATCCCTTGGGATTGAAACCAAAAATGGAACATACTTGAAAAACTTAGTAAACTTCAAAGAGTAGTTAAGCACACTCATATTTCCTTGACGAAGGTTGATAAATTGTTCAACCTTAGCTTCCCTCATCTCTCTAGGAAATAACCTATCAAGTAAAACCTTTTTGAAGATCTCCGAAGTCACCAGGCTACCTCTTAATTCCATATTATCCCTCCATTGCACAAAGCATGTTTTGACCACATCCTTGAGTTGATAGGCTGCCAACTCAACCTTCTCAATTGAGGTCACACCCATTAGCATAAAGAATCTTATAAAACTCATCGAGGAAATCTTGAGGGTCCTCATCCTACATCGACCCAAAGAACATAGGTGGATTCATTCTAGTAAAGTATCTTAAACGAGAATCCATGTTGTTAGCATGTTGAGGTACTATAGGTACAACCTCCCTATTCATTTGGGCCATAATGGATTGGACTTGAGAAGTGATGACATTATCTTGATAGTTCATGGCTTGAGTTAAAGTGAGAAAATCCTCCCTTATATCTCTATCGATCATCGGTGGAGGAGCATCCGTAAATTGATCACCTGTAGCAACTTCTTCAAGTGGAGGCACTTCTTTGTCTTGATCCCCGAAATTATCCATTTTTTCCTCGACCCTTCCAGCAGCTGCCCTTCGAGTATTCATACCTGTAACCACAAAAAAAGGTTTATGTGAAAGCACATAATATTACTCTAGAGGCACGACATAGGAATACAGGAATATAAGAGTTTCTAAGTATCACAATAGTCTCGCATAATCATAAGTTTGCGCGCTCACAATTCTGAATGAAATATACAATATAACGTGTTTTAATGAGACCTCATTTCTAGGGAATGCAACCTCGATACTCTGATCCGTGAAGTTTTCACATCCGGGAGCATCCTCTAGAAGAACCGGTGTCGTCGTCCTCGATAGAGACTAAGACGACCTCTTGGTAGCATTCGTCATTTGTTTTCCAATTAGGTTAAATAGTCAGAAATCTAAACCTTATTTAACACGTACTTCTCATTGAGGTTTACTTTACCCTCTCGCTTACACTAATATGTTATTGAGTCTACATAGACCCTTTGTACAGGAGAATACATAGTCATCTACTTTACTGGCACACAACACACACACACCAAACAAAACACAAACACACCCACAATCTATTATCTAATATAATAATCAATATAATAATAATACATAACATAGTCTTAATGGATGTCCTATAGTAAACAATCTAACTCCTATTAGAATTTGACCTAGACCAGACTCAATAACCATAAGCCATATGTAGGCTATAAGATTATAGTACTCAATGAAGAGAATGCACTAAGTGTCTTTTCAAGACTAATCACACCCCAATTGTAGAAAGTGGAATTGTCCTCGAAGTGTTGAGGACCAACCCAACTTGGAGAATGAGGATCCAAGTCTTAAGTGTTGAGACATACCAACGGGAGAATGAGGACAAGTTCTTCAACATGTCATCACCAACCTTAACGATGGAACCTAAATGTTGGGGGGAAAGGGAGAAAGGGGTTAGCACATCACTTGTACTAAGTATCGGGCCCTACAATTCACATAAAACAATCATGCAAAAAAAAAGGGGACATTTCATTAAAAAACATGCTAATTTACTGTTTGAACCGCCTTGTGGCCAAGTCAAGCATTTAATACAAGTCAACTAGAAACATCAGTATTAAGGTTAAGACCCATGTTACACCCAAGACAACAAATACTAAGCAAAACATTGCATTTCAACATAATTAAGCCACATAATCAACGGACAATGTATGATCAAGTCATAATATCACAAGAATTGCTAAGAGTTATGCATCATAACCAAAGCAAGACCATTCCTCATTACGCCCCATCTCTAAGTCCACTAGTGGCAATGGTCAAGTAAGGTCCCACCCCCAAACCTCACTAAAACAGTAAACTCAACAAGAAAACACCCTAAGAAATGCCCAACTTCACATTACTATATCATAAGAGTAAACCATAGCATTCTTTAACAAATAAATACAAAACCACACGTATTAAGTTACATCAACATCCAAATAGTATCATTACCATGGTAAGATCCAAAACATATACAATAATCATTTGACATTGTTAAACCATATATCATATAGGAACAGCCTTTACGACTTCCCTCAAGTAAACTGTACAATATATAGGTGAGTTCCATTACCCCTACCAGGGATAAGTCAAAACCCTCAAGTTATCCTATTTAGAGTCCACGTTATTACTTTCATTTTTACTTTCGGGGAAAAAAATCTTGCCAATTGACATAGATCACCAATACGATTGTGGCTATGGGTCATGGAACCCCGTTACACCGAAGGAAGTTGGAAATTATTGCCAAGGTGTGCAAAAAAAACATTGAAGCATAGGCATCTACGTGGATACACTAGATAGTAGTCCGATGGTGGGCGGGCTACATACTCAAGAACTAGTAGATATGTTTGGGCCTCTTTATGGCTACATGGCATTATAGTCTCAATCTCAAGAGTCTACTAAAGTGTTCTACCGTCATATGTTTAAGGGAAAACACCAAACAACTCTCACTCAGTTCACTCGGTGCTACGCTAAGTCCCTTTTGAAATGTATTTCATTAATAGTCATAAATTCGTTAGGTCATAAGGTCTACTTCTTATATTAAAAAATAATCATAGCTCTCATAGGACTTGCATGAAGAACACCTTTCATTGCAACCAACATATGATATAGCACATTAACAATCATTATGTCAATACTAAGTCACACTCATGTTACTTTATAACAACCTTATATCAGTACATTCTAAGGCATAATTCTCACAATCACCTAATCCAATACATTTTATTCAACATCATTCCAACGTAATCAATTTATCGAAGTATAACTTACAATATAACTCATACTATTACACAAGTATCAAATTGAAGTAAAGGATTGAGATCACAAAGACTTACCACCCGAAACTCCTTCCACAAGCCTCATCAATAATGTTACAAATCATCATTCCAATTCAAACCTAACCAATGGTTTTTTTTGTCATATATCACTCATGTGAAACAACAAACAACTAATGGGGAAGTTAATTAATCACTACACAATAATTCATCACTAGATTCCTAGCTAGGGTTCGAGGGACTTAGGTCAAATCTGAGATACTTCACAACCTAGGGTAATTAATCAACAACTAGCATGATTGAATTAAAAAAAACAATCATAATAATAATTCCTTAATTATCTAAATCAATCCATAAAAAAATCCATTAGATGAATCAATTTATAATAGAAGAAAAAAACCCATATGCAAAACTCTTCTTTAAGAAAATCATTTAAGAACCTTTGGGGAAAGAATCCAAAAAGGTTGAACGGAATCCCACCGTACTAAATTGATGAATTTTGATGGATAAAAAATTGTCCTTTTTGCTCCCTAGAACCCGTCTTTTTCTGGTCTTAAATGGGAGTTTCTTTCGGAGAGGAAAGGAAGAGAGAAGGCCAAGAGAAATTTGGGTTTGGGAATTATAAGAGTTAGTCAGTCTATTTAGTGTGGGGTCATTTATAGGGGTCATTAGCTAACTTAAGTTATCCTCCTTAACCGTTAAAATAAATTAAATAAAACCATGAATTAAATTAAATTAAACCAATTTTAAAAACGTGCAGCAAAAATAAGGTCTTGAACAGGAATGGAAACCCAGGACCAATGGGGTTTGTCAATCACAGGCAATTAGTTCCATTTTGACATCATGTTGTCAGTCGAATTTGAAAGTGAGGTTGTTCCAAAATTAACTTCGACGGAAATCTGGGAGTAGGTGTCCATCGACGGGCGGACCGTGATGTTTACCACTCCTCGTGGGTTTCCCCTCGTCGATGGCTACTGTCCTACACACTTTTAGCCATTATTTAATGGTCCTTCTCAAGGGCCCGTGGTTGGTCCTTGGGGAGTCTTACCCAGACATTTTGACTATAAACTAACTCTAATACGTGTTAGAAACCTTGCAACTAAATTTATTTGAATTCCGGCTCCTAAAACTTACTCAAATAGGATAAGGCACACTAGCATTCCATTGAACTAGTTTCTGGACGTCATGGATGTTCCTTAAAAGTTTGATTCTGGGATAAAATTAGTTGCAATGAGAGTGAATAACAGCCCTAATAGTTAATCTTAAAAATACGTTGCTTTTGTGTTACCCACTGTTAGGGGGACTCCATTTTAGGCTTAGATTAGACCCTTAAGGACTTTCGAAGTATACCATATTCCCCCCTTGGGAACCATTACGCCATGGAATGACACTAAAAATTCTTTAAAAAGGAAAGGAATAGATCAAGATCGGCATCCACAAAAAACCACCAAACAAACCTACCCAAAAACATGGAGTTACAATCAAAATCACATAACACGTGACTTTTTTTTACATGAAACCAAAAAGATCATTTTTCAAATATAAGGAGGTCACATTTCTTTCCTGCTCATTACTAGTGCAAAAGTGTATTCAACCACATTGAAACAGCTCCATACAACTCATGAAGGGACAATATACCAAAATGCACAATATAAACTCAAAAAGAGTAAAAACCAACATTTTACTATTTAATCTAAACTCAAAACAAGAAAAAAACATCATTTTTAAGTTTTAGGCATGAAGTTCATTGTAATTCATTGTAACATGCACCTTTTTGCACAACTTTTTCAAAAATCAAGGCAATTTCAAATAAATTCATTATTATTACTATAAAAAGGAACAACTAACCTTAGTTATAAAATAAATGAGGGTATCGACACTTCATGTCGACCTCGACCTCTGATGTTGCACCCACAACTAGGTGATCTTCCATAACTCCTTTTTGGAAGCCACCTCCTTTCTCTATATCCTTTGATTTTCTATCAAGGATTACAACCGGAAACTCCTCACAAAATAGGTTCTCTTGAACACCTAGACCTTCAATAGGAAGAATGTACTTGGAATTGCCGATATACTTCTTAAGCATGGAAACATGGAACACCGGATGAACTGAAGCCAATTCAGTAGGTAACTTCAACTCATTATTAACACCTTACCAAACCCTTTGAAAAGATTCACTAGGGGACCCATATAAAGAGGGGAAATCCAATTTCCCTTTCTTCCACATCCTCACCACTCCCTTTCAGTGGTGAATTTTTTTTAGATACAATTATCCCCCTCTTTTCAAAATTATAAATCCCTTCTCCTTATGGTCGGCAAAGCTTTTGCTTGACTATAAGATGTTTTGTTCCAAGCCAATTCTTATCATGTGAACGTTCTCCAAAGTATTATAAAATCAAGTTGGGGACCCAAAAGTGAAGACTAATCCACTTTCAAAAACCATAAGATAATTGGAGACCTACATCCCTCCTTCATAAAAGGCCCTAAAGGAAAGCCATTGATATAGCCGGAAATGGTAAACTATTGTTATAGGAAAAAACTCAATCAAAGGCAAATATTAGACCATTCCCCTTTGAAGGCAATTATAAACTGCCCTACTTCTACGCCTTATCTCAGGGTTGGAATGTACGCTCTTCTTGAACCATACGTTTGCAGATGAAAAGTGGACGGCTTACTCTTAACCTTGGAACGACCTCTAAAAAAACCTAGAGTAATGCGCACAACACCCCTATACGATATGATAGAGATAACAGAATACCATTGGCGGGACCACATAAGATATTCTATGAAGTTTGCATAATAATGCAGGAGCGGGCCCCCAGACCGATAATGAGTGGAACTGGAAGGGATGAGGGAAAAACAACAAAGGAGAATAATCAAATTGGTCTAGAACACAACAACGCGACCCGCCCACCCTGAACCAAGACCCCAAAGTAGCAACAAAGACGGGCGTAGAAAATCCCCCGCCCAACCATAACACGGGAGGACGGCGGGACAATCCACGAGTAAAACCCCCATGCTCTACTTAAATCGTACTTCTACAACGCCCCCACAACCACATCCCCAATGCGAAAATACTGCCCCCTCCGAATTAAAAACCATCACTCACTCCAAACCCACACAACACGTAAATCGCGAATCTCTACAACCCAACCCACCCCCTCCCAATTACGCACAAAACCCACGCACAAATAACACACATAAACCTCGCTCCCCCCCACCCCCCCTCCACAACCCCCCCCCCCCAACACTATGTCCACACCTTTCCCAAGACCCAACACCTTCACATAACACGTATCCTCTCCCATCCCATATATAGTGGGACACCTATCTGGCCCCCAAAAACCCCTATCCTACCCTGCCCCCTCGTCCCCAAGATTAAAAGGATCCAAACCATACCAAGACTACCCACCCTCGCCACCATCACCCGCCCCACCATAATTAACAATCCACCGGGTTACAAACTCCGCGCTCCCCGGGCGCGGCTTACCAAATCAACGACCCAATTCCTAGAGTAAAACACTACTCCGACCCGCCCCCACAAGCGCCTCGCTCTCAAAGAAAAACGTCCCAATCCCACACTCTTAACACCATTTGGCGCCCTCGCGCCCACACAAACTCATATCCATGGCTGCTCCAACAGACACCCTTTATTGGCAGAAAGACAACGCCCCTTCGGTAAACCCCCCTGCAGATCCCCACCCTCTCCCTCACCAACGACACTCGCAGTTCGCAGAGAAAAAAAGACTTACACCATTGCCGGCTTCCCGGTTTGACTTTCAAACTTGGAACTTTGGGACAATTTCGCAAAAAACAATTCTGCGTCTACTTTCAAAGCTTCACACCAAAAACCATCTCTTATGTCGTGATACATTCATTGTAGAAACCCGAATGTATGAAATAACGGGAACCCATGAAGCTTTCATCAAGGAATCGGTTTCTCAAGTTCATCAAATTGGAAAACATGAGAGCCTTCCTTGATACACTAAGACAACCCATCCCCTCTAAGGTATTTGAACGCATTAGTTACCTTACAAAGAACCGATTTCCTTCAAAATCCATCAATCTTGATCAAGGTGTTATTAGGAACTTAAACCTACCACCCCAAGACGATTCAGAGTTATGATGACCATGAAACTACAATTGGAGGATATTTCCAAATCTAACACCCAATCTAGCCAAATTATGAACTTACTCATAGGTATTTCTGGCTTCAACTACATGAGAAACTGACCAACACCCCAGAACACTCCCTTACACTCCCCCGCCGGGACAACCGCGCCATTACCCACCAGGCGACGCTAAGCCTTCATAACTCCCCCCATCCAACACTGCTCTCCAAAGCCCATTCTTCTTCTGACACCCTCTCTAACCCCCCTCTGCCCTGTCGATACCCACCGAGAAAACCCAACTGCTAGGATCGCAACCCACTCCACACGACCCCACGTAAACACCCTCATAACCTAACCAAAACCCACCATCACACCTGGGCCGCCCCGAATAACCCCGACATCCCTCTTAAAGAGAACAGCCCCGAATCCCCACACTCCCTCCCTTCTTCCCCAAAGTCGCCAAACGGCGCAATTATCACGCGCGGCACGTAGCGGAGCAACCACTCTACTTCACACACTCCACGTCATTCAAACTCACACTTTACAATGGAGCAAAAACTAAGACAAAGGGGCGAAGGCTTAACTCCCATGCATATACTCATCTGAAATAACTCGAAGTGCACTAACTGTAACTTTCTTTGCTCGAAGATTTTAACTCCTTTTGATAAAACACTCTTGACGGAGGTCTTGGCGTCCGGTATCAACCATTCAACATGGGAAAACACGAGAGAAAAGTCCGACTCCCCCTCCCTCACCCGTGGAGCTGATCAACACAAAGAAACGGGTCGCTCTAAAGCCAGGAACTAACCTCAAGTGTAACACAAGGAAAGCGAAACTAACAATACAAGCGATCAATGGGTTGGATAATCTTCTTTCCTGAACCTAAGTGCTTGAAGCATTTGCCAAGAAACAATCGAAGACGTGGGACAGCACTAAGGGCAAAAAAACTTTATTAACTCCGGCATTGCTTACTTTACCACAAAATTCCTAGTACCCTCGATATAAAGTCAAACTAAAAGTAGAGGGTTAAGCGCTATTTCAAGAGTGGGCCCATCACCACGACACGAAAATAGCTGAGACCTAGGCAATAACAACCCCCCCACACACATGAAGGTCACAGGGCCTCCCATACAAAAAGCGGCCAAGTAATCCGCCAACCTAACCCTACCTACCCAACCCATCCCCTCTCCACCCCCCGTAAGAACGGACCTCCTTCCCAGCCCCACTATACCTTGCCCTCCCGCCCCTCACCTCACACCCATCATCTTAACATCCCGAACTCACACTTCCACCAGCATCTAAGAAAAACACCATAACTCTAACAAACAACGTCAACCAATCCGAACAGACACTCTATCACCTAACCCTAGTGCACAACCCACTTATCAGTTAAAATAGCAAACAATTGAGTGTGAGTGTGTGTGTACCCCACATACCAATGTCGGCACCCATCACATAACTAGACCCCCCACGGCGCGAGACCCCACTGAGACCGACCAAAAAAACCCCCACACGGACCCCTCCGGGAACACCCCGATCATCCCTAAGTGAGAACTCCCGGAAACCATCGCTAATTAGAAAAAAACAGTTTTATTACAAAAAAAACCTCATTATAGTAGCCTCTAGGACATAACAAAAAAACTCCTAATGTCAGTTGGAAGTTTTATTGGTCTAGGGAAAATACTTGGACCGCCTCGGTGGTTTTCCTTGGCTCAACCGCAACCCCCTCAATAGATTGACTATTGTCCCAAGAAGGTTACCGGACCTCAACCAAAAAATCCCATTTGTGTTACTTGGCCAATAGTTCGTTCCTGTAAGAACTTGCAAACACTGACCCTAAATGATCCATGTGTTCACCCTCATCAAACGACGGGCGACCCACCCAACTCCAGAACCCACCACCCCACCCACCCATACCCCCCGCGCACTAACCACACAACCCCCATTGAAGCTAGTACCCCCTCTATGACATCCACAAGCCTACGAGCCTACTTCAACCACAAACTCCCACTAAGACGCCATAACAAACATAACGGGACACTCGCGACACTTCCATACTCCGGGAACACCAAACCAACACTGAGAGAACTAGACGGACTACACGACAGCGACCCACCTCGCCCCCCCCCCTCAAACCTATACCCTCGCCCTCAGCTCTGCAGCCCACCCACCATCATACCCACCCATCAGGCGCACCTGACGTCAAATAAAGAAAAACCTTCAGAGCAACAACTAGAGCGATACCACACGAGTAGGGGAGAAAAATGCGAAAACACACCAACTTTCAAACAAAACCCCGACGGACAATGCGAGAGACGGGAACTAGCAGCCTCCTTAAAACCGGACATCCGGAACATACAACTCAAAGCGAAAAGCGGAAAGATGCCACAACTCTACCTCTCCCCCTCCTTTACTACTCACTCCCCTACAACATCCCCCTCCCTCACCACCTTCAGCCCAAAGCCACCATATTCAATAGTCCGAGAAAGTCTCCTCACCCAATCCTTCCGTCACATCAAGGCAGGGCAAGAGTCCAAACAACCAGGACATGACTAAGAAAATCATTATGGCCCATCTAGGTCCGTCGTAAGGGATTGTTTTTGTATGTATTCAACTATCACACTAAGTGGTGTACCCCATCTCCAAGAATTCTAGCACAAAGTAAACTTGCCCTTGGAGTTGATTTCAAACCAAGTCGTAAATCTGGACGGAGAGGATACTTGTTAATAGTTACTTTATTGAGGTGGCGACGATAATCACGCACCTTTCTAAGGGAACAATTCTTTTCTCACCAAACAATACAGGAACACCCCAGGATAAATAGTGGAATCTAGATGAAACACCTGCGTCTTACAATATTTAGTTAAGACTTCAAACTCTTTCAATTTGGCCGGAGCCCATCCGAAAAGGAGGTTGACAAATGCTGGTTGGTTTGGTACTCCGTTGAAAATCAATACAAAAAAGGAAATTTTCCGTTTGGAGGGTTTCCTTGAAGATCATTTAGGAAGGGGGACCTCGGGAAATCCCTTCAGATGGGGGACTAGAAAACATGGAGGATTTTCGGCGTAGTAAAATCCTTTGACTCTTACAATGTGGTTTATAAACACCCTTTTGGAGATCATTTTTAAAGCCTTTTAAGGTAAGAGATGATACGACCTCTAGGAATAACATTTCCCCTTCCACTCTAAAAAGGGTTCATTTGAAAAAATTGAACGTGCAACAACTACTTTTTCTACAATTCAATGGAAAGCAACACAATTGAGGGGGGACCAATCCATTCCCAAGATGAAATCAAATCGGGGACCCATATCAAGTGTACTCATTTCCAATAATTTAACTCTATTGGTTCAAACATTGTAGGAAAAATTTTCTATTATTTACCCTCTTGTACAAACACCGGGACTCACATACGGGGGTAGTTACCCATGAAAGATTTTTCATTAGGATGTCGGGTAAAATATCAAACTTTGTAGCTATCAAGGGAGTAAAAAAAGAATATGTATCACCCGAATTAAGTAAAATATATACATCAGTAGAGAAGAGTTGTAACATAATGATTACCACATTGGATCACCCTTGAGCGAAGTGCATAAAAGTGATTCATTTTTGGAGGATCCACATTAGAACCACTAGCTTGAGCTAGCCCGCTTCATTTGTCTTTCCCCTTCATACTTGGGCAATCCTTGACCTTATCGCCACTCTTGCCACGCCCAAAATAATTGTCCGTCCCAACTAGGCAATCACCATAGTGCTTCTTACCGAACTTTCCACAAGTTGGCTTCTTAGTTGGTGAACTAGTACTTCTTCCCTTTTGAGACTTAGGGTTAGACGCCCTATCATAATGAACCTTGGTAAATTTAGCAGCAACTTGACTAGAAAACCTCTTCTTGAACCTAGGATTGTATTAAATGTCAAGCCTACCTTAGAGAAACCACCTTCATAAGACTTGGGCTTTTTGGCCTCTTTTCTCTTTCTGCTTAACCTATTTCCTATATTAATTTAGAAGACTTCATAGTACAAATCTAACACCAGAGTTTACCCATGATAGACGAGGGCAATACACCGACAGGACCATTGTTAGCTACTCATGGATTTCCAGATTCATGAAAAACCTACTTCGATTGGCGGGTATTTATAGTTGCCCAATGTAGAACTTAAGACACAAACCTATGTAGGCACATTCTTTAATGAATATGAAGGTTCTTTGTCCTCTAGCTCATTCTTATAACTCGATATATTTTACCAGGCATTACATTGGTTCTAGACTTTGTTCCACAAGAGTTTAATTCAAAAAAGAGTATAGAAGAGGTGCTAGATCTACTTCATTACCAATTACCATTACACCTACCAAATGGTTCCATAGGGTTGCCTTACACGGTTAATAGGATAGGATCAATGACGTTCATAAGGATGATTCTTGTAATTCCCTCCAATTCAAACCCTAAGTGCATTCATTCAACTAGAAAGGATTACCGTTAAGGGACTATCAACTTTCAAGGAATTCATCACATTCATTTAAAAGGGTTCCACATAAATGGACTTTTCTTTACTATATACAGTCATGACAAAGGGTGTTCTGAACCTACTAAGTCAAGGATTTAACATTCATTATGTATCAAAGCAAGGGATAACGAGTTTCGAGACAAAAGGACACAACTTCACTTTATATTACAAATATACATCTCGTTTAAGAAGCCACACCACTGCACAACTAGATATACTTTGGAAAAATCTCATACACCACTTCATAGAATCATCAAGCTAAAACCCAATCACAAATCTCTTATTAAGGCATGGAGAAGGGCATCTTACTTAAATATCAATTAAAAAACACATTTAAAAACTTCACTATAGCCTATTAGAGACCAAATCATCAAACTAGTAAACTCATTGCGTCGACTTCACACATAAACATAATCCATAAAATAAACTTTCTATTGCTCACATAATTAAGTTATAACATTGATTTGAACCATTGATATTTCATAAATACATAAAGTAAATTCGAAAGAGACCTTGTTTCCCAATTAATAAAAATAATGCCGACTGAGGCCAGGTAATTCACGAGTATAGCAACATCTAAGCAACCGCCACCATAAGTGGAATATACAAAATAAGCCTAAGTTTAGAGAACATAATACATATTAAGAGGAGTTAGGGTAGATATACACCAATTAATTTACCAACTTCAATCCATGACAAAATCACTCAAAAACAATAGTAGGAAGCCTTTTATTATGGCCAGATCACCATTCAATTTGAGGTAATAATAATATTACATGACTGAAAGTAAATCAATAGTAAGTCTTGCACTTTAGAACATTATACACATGATTCTAAAAATACTTCTTTCGAAATTCGTTAGGCTAATTCACACTACATAAGAATTCAATAGTATGAAGAACATGATACTCACCAATAATATATCAAAAAATATGGAATTTCATGGGTGCGAATGGTTCATGGATTTTGGTTATAATCATTAAAAATAATATCAATTAATTATAATACAATGATTTAAAACATTTTAGCAGGGACCCGGCTCAGATAGAATACATTGTTTAGAAGTTCATCTTGTGAGAGTCTGGAAAAAAAACCATTTTTTGCAATGCATTATCCTGTGAGCTAAAGGAGATTCAAGGACGGAACGAGAACATACTTAATTTTATGTAGGACCACCGTAATATTAGAGTTTGTAAGTAGTTGGTTGGGAGAATTAAGCTGAAGCTTCCCATTTCCTTCAAGCTTCAATGATGTTCTAGAGAGTTCTTTAGAGGTCTTGGGGTTTTGATTTTGAAAAGTGAATTTATCTAAACGTTTTAGAATTATGAACCCACTTAAAATACCCAAAATAGTCTGAAGGAACCGTCCAATTAATTTTAGGAAGGCTAGGTGAAAACCAAAAATTGTCCTTGGGATGGCCGATATCTCTAGGTGCCAATCGACGGACCAGTCTACTGGGTATCGACCCATCAACGTCCCATACTGGCAACCGTCGATTGGGTTAGAGACTTGAAAATTGGATCTCAATCTCCCTATTCTAAGTCCCTATCAACTCTAAAACCTACAGTGCATCGACCAGCCTACTCGGCGTCGATTGACCTTTCTAGGTGGGAATGTTTTGGACAGTCTTGGCTATTGAATTGGGTCCTCCTAAACGACCCCTTGGTTTGTCCTTGAGGAGTTTCACCCAAAAATTTCCAACCCGAATATAGTCGTACACAAATAGGAACCCCTCACATCAATTATATCCAAAACAAACACATCAAACTTGACGAAACACACTAAGGCACACAAGCACGTTTCAAGGCAAACAGTCAAACGTAATGTACGTTCTTTAAAGTTTGACCTTAAAACTTCCCCTAACACTAACCACTGCCTCCTAAGATCGTTTAACTCATTTTAGGGACTTAAAACATTCTCCAAAGAACATAAGTGTTCGGCTCTAGTTTACCCCAAGGTCCTTTTAGAAGGGTTTACAAACTTCAATGGAGATTACAATGAATTTGAGTTGGATTCTTGTGGAATTAGTCCTATTCTTGAATCTCTATTTCTTCAATGGAGGTTCGAGTTGGGGTTTATAGTGAAACAGAGTGGAAAGTTCGGGTTATTGGGTGTGTGATAATAGGGTCAGGATTAATTTAATTGACTTATATTACTTATATAGTCCTAATTAATCAATTATAACCAACATTAACTCCTAATTAATTAATTGATCAATTCCCTAACCACCCCTAACTTCACTATTTTTTTGGACTCTGAAGTTGGGTCTCAAATGACGTGACCCCGTCGATGCCTCGTCGATCCAACCACGGACCGTACTAGTCAAACATGATTTGTATCAGATGTTTTAATTTGGAGCCTCTTTAGGATTTGTCTAACTGTCAACCAACAACACCTAACGATGAAGAGTCACTCAAACGATAGCTTGTCGCTTGTGCTTGTTCTTGCATGCTGCCAAAGGGATAGTTTTGGGGCCAAATGTTGGGTCCTCCTCAAGGACCCTTGTGGTGGTCCTTGTGGAGTCGCACTCAGATGTTTCGACCCTAAACATGCTCTAACATTTATTCTAAACCTTTTTACCAAATTTTACTTAATACTGACTCTTAAATCCCCTTGTAACACACAAAGGTACACTAGCTCAATTTCACTATTCTCCGGATGTCATGGTCGTTCTTGACGTTTTGACTCTTAACACTTCCTAATTTAGTGTAATACCTTTGTTTACGCTTAGAAACATTGTTTTAAGTTTTAGTCAATCAGTAGTGAGACGTGATAGTCTGGAAACTTCGCCGTGTTACGTAGCCCTTCCTCAGAGCAGTCATCCTGAATTGACACCTAAAATTTTTTATTAGGAGAGGAAAGACTCAATACTAGCAGTCTAACCAATAACAAAAACACCAAATCATAATGAGTCACATATCATAGGAGTACTTCTCAACTCCATTCAACACATAAACATATCACTACACAAAGCAACTTAATTCAAAGTTTAGCACATATAAGAGCTCAACATTTCACCTTTCATGTAGAGTAATTACCTTCACAATATCAACATGATCTCAATATGAACATCATTAGTTACCATGCAATTTTTTTCTTTCAAGCTTCATTTAAACCGCTACAATTCTCATGAATACAAATGTACACATTACAAATAAATGCAAGTTAAACATGAGAAAATATGGCATAAAAAAAATCATTTTTAGCCTGAAACCCTTACAAAAAGATGCAACAGACTTAGGAAAAACAAAGTTAAATTCCAATTAGTCATGATTTTTATTTAAGACGAAGTGGATAAACCTCAACTTGGGATAGGATAGAGGAAAGAAATGACGGTAGCGGGACTTCATGTTGGCCTCCACCTCCCATATTGCACCCTTAACTAGATGGTTTATTCATAGAACTTATACGGGGACCACCTCTTTGTTCCTCAACATTTCAACTTAACGATCTAAGATCTCAAGTGGAACCTCTTCATAAGAAAGGTTTCATTTACCCATAATCCTTAAATAAGGAAAATAGACAATGGTCCGGCTATACATTTCTTAAGCATACAGGGGAATGACACTATCGGAGGCTCGAAGGCCAATTCCACTTGGAAGGTAAAGTTCAAGCAACCTTTTTGACCCGTTTCAATATTTTCATTAAGGGCTACATACGAGGGAATTAAGTGTCCCTTTTTTACAAAATCTCATCACCCCTTTCGCGAGTAATATCTTCAAGTAGATCCAATCACCTATTTCCAACTCAAGGTCTCATCTAGTATTGTCGGCATAACATTTTTGCCGACTATAGGCTGTTTTCAACCTATCTTTTATCATTCGAACATTCTCCATAACGTCATAAACTATCTTGGAACCAAGAAGTAAAAATGCATTAACCTCAAACTACCTACAACCTGAGGACCTACATTCCTTACCATATAGTTCCTTGCCATTAAAAATTATCGAGTGTAGCTTTATTATTCTTTTTAGGAGAGTCCATAAAAAGGTATGAAAATCGTCCCAATTACCCTGAGGTCAATAACAAAAGCTGCTAACATATTCTTTAGGGTTTGGACTGGTATGTCCGCTTTGCCATCCGTTTGAGTGAAAAACGGTACTAAGTTTACACTTTTGGTACCTATCCCCTTTTGGAAAGGGGACCCACCAAAATGAGAAGTGGCTTAGGCACCTTCTATTTCCTAGTGGATGGAGAAAGGGATTCCCATTGCAAGCTCACAAATCATTCAAGGTACACACCCTAGATATTAGCTGCAAGGAATAAGTAGTATTTTGATGGGATAAAATGGGTAGATTTTGTTAATCTATCAACAACAATTTATATGGTATGATTTTTCCTACGTATTCGAGGAAAACCCAATACGAAATCCATATTTATATCTTCCCTCTTAAGAGTAGGGACATCCATAACTTGAGTTAAACCTCATGGCCTTTGATGTTCGGCCTTAACTTCTTGAAAATTAGGACACCTAGACACAAAAAAACTCGTTTATGTCCTTCAAAAACATCCTAACAAATAGACCTCCGGGATCACGATACGTTTTTGGTGGAAAACGAGAATGAATAAGATTAGAATATCGGAAAAACCAATGAGCTTCTCAAAAAAAATTCATTCTTAGGTCATCAACATCCCGGTACCCACAACCGGTCTAACTTTGGTACTTAAGTAACCCATCACCCCCCCTTGGGGAAGTGAATTCATTGAAACTTTCTAAGGAATTCGATTCTTCAACTCCATTCAATAGAGGATCAAGATGTTTCTTGGGGACTTCAACCTCAATCCAAAGAGGACGCAAGGAGTATGATTGAACATTCAAACCACCTTTGGAGAATCTTCTAAACCGAAATTAAATAACCCAACCGAGGCAAATATATGAAGTATTTCACTAGCGTTCCTTACCCCTTCAACAGAGCCGCACTCACTTACCCATGGTATTTGATCAAAAACGTCCACAATCACATTAGGCCTTGTCGGTGGTTGGTAGAGGGGAACAGTCATGTCGTAATTCCTTCAAAGTTCCCCGACCTTCTGTTATCATTTAGATTCAACTCCTTTTGAGTGGAAAACAAATATTGAAAGACTCTTAAGGTGGTTACAAATACCACCATATTGTACACCATATGTAATTGCGCCATATTCAAAGCAAATAATATGATCGCTAATTCAAGGTCATGAGTTGGATAGTTCTTCTCGTGCACCTTGAATTTCCTAGAGGCATAAGCTATCACCTTACAATGTTACATGAGAACACAACCCAAACCTACTCAAAAAGCATCATAATACACTACAAATCCTTTGTACCCTCATGTAAGGTCGACATCGGAGAGGAGGTTAGCTTATCGTTCAACTCTTGGAAGATTCTTTCACAAACCTCCAACAACTCAAACTTAACCTTATTTTCAGTTAGTGTTGCCAAAGGAGACACAATATATGCAAACCCATCAACAAACTTTCTATAATACCCAACTAGACCCAAGAAACTTCGGATATCTATTAGAGTCAAAATTTTGGGCCAATTCTTAATCACTTTTGTTTTGTTCTGATCGACCATTGTACCCTCACTTGACACAAAATGACCAAGAAAAGCAACCGATCTCAACCGAAATTTGCACTAACTACATACAACAAAGAGTTGATGTTCGTTGAGGACTTGCAATACAACCCTCAAATGGTCCATATTCTTATCCTCACTATTATAATATTCCAAAATATCATCAATGAAGACAATTCTAACAGAATTAAGATAATTTTGGAGAACGCTATTCATAAGGTCCATAAAAGCCACCGGGGCAATTTTTAGCCCAAAAGACATAACTAAGAAATCATAATGACCATGCATAGTTTGGAAAATCAATTTTAGGTATGTTAAATTATTTTTTGAAAAGTAGCTTTCTCCTTGGAGTTTGTGAAACAAGTCATCAATCCAATGGAGGCGATACTTGTTTTTTATGGTGACCTTATTTAGTTTACGGGAATAAATGCAAATTCTAAGGGACCCATCCTAATTTATCATGAAAAAACCAGAGCGCTGCATGGAGAAATACTTGTTTGTATGAAACATTTTGTAGTAAATCCTTGAGTTGAAGTCTTAGTTCCTTTAACTCATCCAGAGACATTCGGTAAGGAGGGATTGAGATGGTTTTTGTATCAGGCAAAAAATCTATGCCGAAGTCTATTTCTCTTTCTAGAGGAACTCCGGGTAAGTCATTGGGAAAGATTTTAAGAAAATCCTTCACTATAGGGACCGACTCTAGAGGAGGAGTCTCGGATTCAAGGTCTATGACCCTCACTACATGAAAGAGACATCCCTTAGAAATCATCTTACAAGATTTTAGACACGAAATGATTTGAACTCTAGGGATTGAGTTTTCCCTCTTACATCTTGAGATGGGTTCATCACGAAATTTGAACTTAACTACCCTTGTTCTACAATAAATGGAAGCAAAACAAGCATGTACCCAATCTATCCCCAATATGACATCAAATTCCAACATATCAAGTTTTACCAAATCGACCAATGTAACTCTACTGGGCAATAATATAAGACAACTCTTGTTGACTCTATTAGCAACAACAGAGTCAACCACCAAGGTAATAACGGAAAAAGGTTCATTTAGAACATCGGATAACACATCAAACTTCATGGACAATAAAGGAGTTACAAAAGATAAAGTGGCACTGGGATCTAGTAATGCATAGATATTAATGGAAAATACTTGTTACATACCCGTGACAACATTGGAAAAATCCTCTTGATCACCCATAGAGCGGAGAGCATAGAAGCGATTCTTATTAGGAGAATTGGGATTTGGAGGACTTGCTTGTGCTTGAGAATTTTCTTTTCCTTGAGCCTCATCATAGGACAATATCTCTTCATGTGGCCACTCTTACCATAAATATATCAATAACCCATGCCAACTAGACACTTGCCTTCATGTTTTATACCACACTTAAGCACAAGTAGGATTCTCAAGACAAGGACCACTACTATTCCCCTCTTGAGGTTTGGGTTTAGACCCTTTACCTTCATTGATCCTTGGAGTGTTAGAAGGGACTTGTTTGGAGAACCTCTTCTTGAACCTTGGATTATCTTGAACGTCAAATCTAACCTTGTAATAATTTCCATATTCGGCCCTTGTATTCTTCAACTCCCTACAAACTTTCTTAAGATTTTTCTACGCATAAACCATGGGACAAGATATGTCCATGCTAGGAATAAACATAGCCAACCTACATTCATTAACCACAAGATAAGATATCGCCATAAGAAATTTGTTCATCTTAGCCCCATAATCCGCCACCATAGTAGGAGAATATTTTGATAGTTGAGTAAACTTGAGGCTATACTCCATCACACTCATACCCCCGTATCGAAGGTTGATGAATTCTTGAATTTTCCTCTCCCTTAATTCCAAGGGAAAGAAGCTATCAAGGAAACCAATCTTTAAAGCCCCCCCAAGTAATCCGACCTTCTTTAACAAGCCTCTCATCCATCCATTGTTCCTACTAAGCCCTTTGACATAATTTATTGCATACATGTATGAAAAGTAGTGTGGTATTTAAAACTTTTCACACAATCAATTAATACATCAAGAAGTCTTTTATAGAAAATCATAGGAAAAGGCTAAGCCACTTGTAGCCATCTTAGACACATGAATATCTTGGGTCACGGCCCATACGTAACCAATATAGAAATATCTAATTCTATTATAATGTCTTTAATAAGAAAATCTAAACATAGTTATGTCCTCGAGTCAATTGAGGACATACCCCAACTTGCTTGAATCAATTAATATCCAAGATATCAGACAAAATACATGAATTTGTCACCTACACCTTTAGATATCAGACAAAATACATGAATTTGTACATCCAAATGCACTAAGTATGGTGACATGCAATTAAAACCATGCTAAAAGAACATTCATATAGAACACTCTTTTTTTCGAGAAAACCTCATAAGACAAGTATTCGAGTCACTTACAAGTAAACTTAAACACATATAAGTCTCATATACCAAGTAATTCACATTATAGCTTCAATATCATTTCAAATATAATTAGCATAATACCCTCCTACCTAATGTCATCCGAAGGATCACTTGGGTGACACATAAAGCGTCCTTCCATACAACCCCTTCACATGCACCTACGTGATCCTCAAGGTTTCTTAAGATAACATTACTCCCAATAAACATTTAACTCACCACCTAAAGTTACTCTAATATTCACTTGAATAAAACATGAAAAGACCGTCCACACACCCTCTTCAAGTCTACTTTAGCAACCCTCAAAGATACCCTAGATAGGGACCCTTTTATTTAACTTACATTAACTTAAGTCATAGTCATTCATTAAGTCAATTAAGAGATACTACACCAAATAAGGACTTCACATAATGGTCTTGGAGAAGACCTAGGGAACCAACATACTAGCATTTCAAATCCTACTCGTGCCATGTCTAGCATCCCGTTCCACTACCTAAACGTTGTAGAACTTCTCCAAAACTAGAATGTATGTCACATGATTAAAAAACGGCATTAACCGACATACACCATACTAGCTAGTCATGGAATCTGTAGTCTACCCTACTCCGATGGAGGGTGTTCTACTTACCAAGGGTAGAACTAGGAAACATTCCATGTAGGCACATGGTTAAGGAATATCAAGGGATCCTTTGCACTCTAGTATCATTCTCAAGTAGATCTACTACCACAAGCATACTCATTCGGTCCTAGCCATGTTCTCATAAAGTAAATTCATTCACATGAGGGCACATGAAAAGTTACCATCTCTTAGTCATTATCTAATCATGTTACACCTACAAAAGATGGTTCCTCTAGGGATGCCACTCAATCGTCAATAAGGATAGCTGAAGGGCTTTCTTAGAAATGGCTTCATTCTAGTCCGACCAGCCAATCCTTAAGTCCACCATTCGCAGAACAGAGGATACCATTATGGCTTTCAACTTCAAGGATATCATAACCTTCTTTCTATATTGAAGATTCCAAGCCATTTACCTTGTTTACACATTCAAGGTCCTATATTAGTCATCCTTAGAAGGGCACCATCTGACATACCGATGCTAGACTTTCATTCATCATTCATCCATACACATACAAGACAAAAGTAATTAAGCCTACTATTTCAAGATGTCCATATTCACGTACTAGCATGTATAAAGTCAACGAGTATAGTTTAACAAGCAAGACACACATGATCTTCATGTCAACTATACCTAGCAAGATACACTAACAATACAACTAGAGACATCAACATAGTCTAGCATGATCACCTATAACGAAGTAGCTTTCACTTTATTCACATATATATACCACATAAGCCTTCAAATTTATCACATATACACTTTATAACATGAAAACATCATAGTTCATAAAGTATTGTGGACAAGGCTAAATTTTTCACAATTTATAGCACATAAGCACCGCCATCATAAGCGGACCATACCAATCATCACAATTCATTGATATAATACACAATATTGAAGATGTTAGGTCAAAATACCACTGTTCCAACATCAACACCTCCAATCCTTAGCCAATTCAACCAATTCAATCCACAAAGGCTCTTACCGATAGCCATACACACTAATCGAAACCAATAATCAAATTATATAGAGATTCAACATAATGCAATTTGATGTTCATAAAATTAGGAGAGCCTATATACAATTCCAACATGCTTTTTACATTATTCAATATCCCAAAGTAATCCATATAAGAAATCAATAAAATAGAACTATGATCACATCATCCATAATAGCCAAAATAAGGATTTCATGATTTGCATGGGTTCATAAGAAATTTGATTTAAAATAATTCAACTAACGTCAAATGTTTCAAAAAACACCGTTTAAAATCTTTTCATGCAAGAAACCATGGCTAGAAGTTGAAATAGAAGATATAATGTTTTTGTTCATCTTTGAAAACCAATTTAATTGGACTCCTGGAATGGAAGAGAATCCAATGATTAAACACCATACCTTATGTGAATTAAAGCCAACAAAATTGATGGAGAAAAACTTGAAAAATCAGTCTTCTTCCTTAATAAAAGTTTTGGAGAGAAAGACTGGACAAGTTTTGTTGTCAGTTGAGGGTTTTGCTTAATTGGATACTTTTGGGGTTTGAAAAGACTCAATAGCTATCAGTAAGAAGTCCGCAAAATACACCAAAGACCCCTGCACATATAGGACCATTTAACCAATTCTAAGTTTAGTTAAAAATGATGCAACCAATTCTAATACATGGATTCACGTCGCGGAGGCACTTCCAATTCTTGGTTCTAGAAAATTTTGAGATAAAATGGTTCGTGTCATCCACATTTCGCAGGGTATTCTTTTTGCCTTTTCAATTTTTGTTGTGTGACGCGCAAGGGCTGCCGAATCTTGGCTGCTTCGGCAACTTCACTGGTCCATATCAGGGTCTTCCTTAAGGACTCTTTTGTTGATCCTTAGGGCATTGTTGTTTGACATTTCGATACTTTACATGTTTGTATATGAGTAGGAACCATCTATACTCAATTTTACCCTTAAACAATACCCCAAAACTCCACAACAAAACACTACGACACACTAGTTCAAGTTGAACTAGTTTCCGTACGTCTTGGACATTTCACTTCAAAACTCTTCCAATTTCACAAACGGGGAGCACCCCGTTGACGTAACTGACGTCATCTTCCATTTCGAAAAGGAATAAGGACACCTCTTATCATTGTTCATTTACATTTCATATGGTTAAAATGTGGAACATTAAAACTTTCATAATAACTATACTGATGTGGGGGGAGGTTTTACATAGACTCTTGCATACTATATATGAGTGTATTATGAATCTCGCTATTGAATCATACATAGCTATCATTTAGACATTATTAATTACATAGGAATTAGTCTATACTTTATCATATTGAAAACCATCTAAAAACGATACAATAAGACAATACAAAGTCAATATGTCATTATAGGCTTATATCAATGTTCAAATGTTAAAGGAATGAGCAATGTCTTTATCACAATATAACTTCAAATCTAGAACCTAGAGAAGGTAACATTCTCGAACATGAAACCTACCATTACCCGGAGAAAAGAATCCAAGTCTTATTCAATCGGCTTCTTATGAACTCAATGGTCGAAACCAACATATTTGTAGAAAACATAGAATATGGGTTAGTACACCACTTGTACTATGTGTGGATATATGCACATAAAACCATTTGAAGACATGCATGAAAAGGAAATTTTTTTGAGAAACAAGCTAAGTCATTTTGGAATCCTTTGTACACATACATGAGAGCATATACAAGACAAGGTTCACAATAATATAAGACATGTTCATGAATAAGAACAATATATTCATAATGTCACATTATAATTTCATGTTCAATAAGTTATATCATCAACATACAAGACCCTTACCAACAATCCCATCCAAAGCCTACAAGTGCAATGCTCATATGGAGTCCCATAACCCCACACAATCAAGTAAACATGATAGGATATCATAAGTAATGCCTTATTTCATAACTTATATCATCATAGGTAGTCATCACCCCATATATCAATTTAGACCAATACCATGTTCACAAATGTATCCCACATCATGTATAAATAACATCATATAAAGTCAACATTATACATTTGGTAATATCATAATACATAATAACATAAGAACAACCTCCTGGGACTTCCCTCAAGGCAAACTTATGCAATGTATAGATAGAGTCTCATACCCCTACCTACACTAAGTGAAACCCCTTAAGTCACCCTAGTTAGTATTCACATTATTTATTCATTTTACTTTCGGGAACAATTGCCTTAACTGACAAAGACCACATGAGCTAATGTGGAATCCGGTGTCATGAAACCCTACACCGAAAGAAGGTGGTGTACTTTCCAAGGTAGAACGAATACATGAACATAACATTCTAGGTGGATCCACTAGCTAGTATTCCTATGGGGGTAACATAGTTCAAGAACTAGGAAATATGTATTGGACCCTCTTTATGATAAATTGATTTATAGTAACTATCTCATGAGAACCATTGTGAACATACCTTCCCACATTAAGAAGGGACACCTCCATATCTAGTTTGCTTGGTGCTAAGCTAAAGTCTCTTTTTGAAATGTATTTAAGCCTTTATTAATCATCATAGATTAGTATAGGCCATAGGAGACTAACCCCTATTATATCATAATCATTAGCTCGTTAGGAATTGCACGAGAATGTACTTTCATTGTAACCCTAATATTAACAACATCATCATCATATCATAATAATACACATAAGTGATTCACAATCAACCTTATAGCATCATACCTTAATTATCATCTCACAATTCATAGAGTCAAGAAATTTCAATTACATTCATCATAGCATCACTTATATAGTCTAACCACATGTAATACTTCAATTGAACGTCATCATCAAGTATAAACCATCACAATTCAAGTAAAGGATTCATGATCATAAGGTCTTACAAATTCACCTTCATAAGCTTCCTGGTAATGGTTATGTACATAACCACCATGATTCCACCATCAATACCGTTTAATAACACCAAAGAAAGTAATTAACACCAACTAGGTCCATGGTATAATCACAACCAATCAACATCCAATCCATGACTAGGGGTTAGGGTAGGTAATTCGGGTTAGTCATGGATTCTTCAAGAATAGATCAATCCCAAATAACATTACCTAGGCAGTCATGAATGAATTAGGAATAGCTAAAAACAAGTATACATCATTATACATCAGCAATTACCATGAATTCATAAGCAAATCAAAGATTTGAGAAGTGGGAAAAGGAGATGATCTACCCGATGATGACCCGTAATCAATATGATTATCTCAACAATAGAACGTAATCAACCATGGGTACTAATGTCATAATCCATAATCAATTTCAAGTTTAGAAGAAAACCCATTTGTAGAAGATCCTTGGGATTGGGTGACTTAAAAAGTAACTTTCAAGGTACGTCTTGGGGAAAGGTAGACCAAGAGTTAATAATCAATACCTTAATTAAGATTAATCAATGAAATTTGATTGAGATCCTAGAGAACTTGATCTTATTCTTCAAGCTTCTTGCTTCCTTCAACGGAGGATGAATAGAGTGAGAAAGTAGAGAAAGGTGAGAGCTTTTAGGTTTTGATTTGAGGATTTGATTTGAGTGATGAATGTGAGGTACAACTGATTTAAAATCAATATATAACTCTCCCATGAAATACCCCTAACTTAAGTTGACCATTTTATTAAGTCAAACTTGAATTCCAAGTTTCAGATTTTCGTCGGGGAGCAAGTTCGCGACGCGGAGCTATTCCCGCAAGATTTTCTAAATACATTTTTGAACCAGAAGAGTCCGCTACGCGCCCGCAAGAAGACATGAGTTTTTTCCAAGGTTTCACTAAGTACGCGACGCTGACTGGCTCCCACCATGTGCAATTGCTCGTTGCCTTTTGGCAGCTTGTTAGCCAAAGTTGGGGTCCCTTCGTGGACCCCTAGGACGATTTTGGGGGGTTAAAATTGGACGTTATCACCTTATATACATGATTTTACCTATTTAAAGTGATTTTAAAATTTTTAGACTTCATAAAACACTTCCAAACCTATATCAAACCTAAGAACTTTTTAGTAGTTCAATTGCACATGTTTCCAAACGTCTTGGATGTTTCTTGACATCTTGACTCTAACACTTCCTAACTAATATTAACGCATTAAATTAGTATTATGAAATGTTTTTAAGGCTTGGTTCCTCATGTGAGGCTCTAGACCAAGTAATGAACTTTCGGAGTATTACATTATCCTCCCCTTAGGAACATTCATCCCCGAATGACACCAAAATCTTTTATAGGAAAATGATAGACTCAATACTAGCAGCACAACCAGCAACATGTATATAATCATCACGAGTCACAACTTTAGGAGTAATACACAACTAGATTCAACACATAACATCACATTACACATAGCAGCTCAAATCACAATACATAAGAGCTCAACATTTCAAAACATATTATGAGGAACTACCTACTCAATATCAACATGAGCTCAAAATTACATTAAAGAGTTACCTTGCTATTTTTCTCAAGACAACATCAAAAGACCAACAATCTCAAGAAGACGAAATATATATTTCACATTAATTCAAGTTAGCACAAAAAGCCGTTTTCATGAAAACTTATTTTGATATAAACCTTCACCAAAATATGCACATACTAAGAATAAGCCAAATTCATATTATTCATTCTTTTCATCATTAGTAGGAATGACTAACCTTAATCAAGAAAAAGATAAGGATAATGAGACTTCATGTCGGCCTCAGCCTCCCATGTTGCTCCTTCAACTAGGTGGTTTCTCCATAAGACTTTTACGGAGGCCACCTCTTTGTTCCTCAACTTCTTGAATTGGCGATCTATAATTTGCACCGGAGCCTCTTCATTGGAGAGGTTCTTATCCACACCTAATACTTCAATCGGAAGAATGTATACGAGAGCAGCAATACACTACTTCTGAATGGAGACATGAAATACCGGATGAACAAAAAATAGTTCACTAGGTAATCTCAATTCGTATGCAATCGTTCGACCCTTTGAAAAATCTCATAGGGAGACATGTACCGGAGAATTTACTTCACCTTTTTGTAGAATCCCATCACCTATTTATAGGTGAAATTTTCAAATACACTTTATCACCCACTTCGAATTCAAGATCTCTTCTTCCATTGGCGGCATAGGACTTTTGCTGACAGTAAGTTGTTTTCAACCTATCCCTTATCACCCAAACTTTCTCTAAAGCTCCATAGAAAATTTAGGGACCAAGGAGTGAGTATCACCCACCTCAAATCACCCAGCCATACATCTTCTATAATAGAGTGCTTCAAATGGAGCCATTGAAATACTCGAATAGTAACTATTATTATAAGAGAACCCAATCAAAGGCAAGTGATTGTCCCAATTCTCTTTGAAGTTTATCACACAAGCTCTTAGCATATCTTCTAAGGTTTGAATTGTACGCTCCGCTTGACCATCCGATTGGGGATGAAAAATGGTGCTAAGTACTTGTGTACCTAACCCTTTTTTAAAAGACCTCCAAAAATGAGATGTCAATTGAGAACCTCTATCCAATATGATGGACAAAAGGATCTTGTGAAGACTCACAATCTCATCCTCCGCCGTATAAGTTGATGTGTTTTTTTTTTATTTTTTTAAACGGGATAACCACGTCGCAGCAGATAGGGATTTGTCAATCATATCCACAATAAACCCCAAATTATGTCATTTTGGCCTCCGGGGGTTGGGGTTCGAGGCACCCAAACAACCAAAGTTCATATTAATTTTCTTTCCACTCCATTAGGAAGGACCATTCTTGAATTAGACCACTAGTCTTAGATGCTCGGCTTTACTTTGTTGGCAATTTGGAAATTGGACATACTCCGCTATGTCCCTTTGAAGACGTCCAAAACAAAGACCTTTCTAAGATCAATTACATTTTTTTCGGTGGACATAGATGGATGAATGAAATATCTGGGAACACAGAGCTTCCTCTACACACCCCTATTCTCAAATTATGAACATTCGGCTTAAGAATCTATTTTGACCTTAGTAGAACACATCCTCCTTAGGAGGATCATCATTTCAATTTCTAAGTACGGATATCTTCAACTCCATCAATCTTATCAATATGTTGTTTGGACTTCACCTCAACCACTAAGGATGGGTCGAAGCTGTTATGAATCACAAAACCACCATTTGGGAAATTTTCCAACCGAGCACCCAATCTAGGCAACCTCTGAACATCTTTCACTAGGTCTTAATTCCTTTTTTCTACATGAGACAAACTACACATGGTCATACGACTCATAGCATCTGCAACCACATTAGCCTTGCTAGAATTGTAGAGAACACTAATGTCATAATCCTTCTACAATTCCAACCATCTTCTTTGTCATAGATTCAACTCATTTTGAGTAAACACAATTGTAGACTCTTACGGTCAATATAAAAATCCACATGAAAACCATACAAGTAATACCTCCATATTTTCAAAGCAAACTCTATGGCCACCAATTCAAGATCATGAGTTGGATAATTCTTCTCATGTACCTTGATTTGTCTATAGGCATAGGCTACTACCTTCCCATGTTGCATAATAACACACCCCAAACCTACTCAGGATGCATCACAATATACCACAAAACCCTTGGTACCCTCTCGTAAAGTCAACATCGAAGTGGATGTAAGTCTATCTTTCAAAATTTGGAAACTTCTTTCACATGCCTCCGACCAATCAAATTTAACACTCTTCTGGGTCAAGGTATTCAAAGGAGAAGGAATGGACGCAAAACCATCCACAACCTCCTATAGTACCCGGATAAACCCAAGAAAGTCCTAATGTCAATTTGAGTCAATGGTCTAGGACAATTCTTAACCGCCTCAATGTTCTTTTGATCGACCTCTATGCCCTAACTTGAGATAATACAACCAAACGCCACTGATATCACCAAAAACTCACACTTTCTATACCTGACAAATAGTTGGTGTTCTTTTAGGACTTGTAACACCACTCTCAAATGACCGATATGATCACCCTCATCTTTTGAATACACCAAGATATTGTCAATGAATACAATCACAAAGGAATCTAGGTAATTTTGGAAGACCCTATTCATTAGGTCCAGAAAAGTCGCCGGAGCATTTGTGAGACCACAAGACATCATTAGGAACTCATAGAGACAATACCTAGTTTGAAATTTCCTTTTAGGTACATCCTAAGGGACCCAAACTTATTGTTAAAAAACAACACCAGAGCTCCCCATGGTGAAATACTAGGTTGAGTAAACTCCTTATCTAACAAGTCTTTGAGTCGAAGCTATAACACTCCGAAAATCCATGACCTAATATAGATCCTCACTTGTTGGTATAAGGTTGGTAACACTGTTTTAGGACCTAAATTAATATTTATAATTCATTAAGGAAGTTTTAGAGTCAAGACATCAAGGAACATCCACGACATCCAGAAAATTGTGAAAGAGGTGCTAGTGTGCCTCGTATTTCATGGGGTTTTAGGAGTTGGAATTTGATTAAATTTGGTGGAAAAGTTTTAAAGTTGGAATTTGATGAAATTTGGTGGAAAAGTTTTAAACATGTGTTAGAGTGTGCTTAAGGCCAAAAATGTTTTTGTACGACTCCCCAAGGATAACCCTAAGGGTCTTTGGAGAGGACCCTTGCATTTAACCCAAATCTGTAAAAACTAGGCAGTGTGGATAGTAAACGTACGAATGTAAGCGATGGATCGCTGGCTGAGGGATAGGGAGTTGATGTCCTTGTAGTCCCATACTTACCTATTTTCCAAAAATTGCCAAAATTCATACTCTCTTACACCATCGTCAGATGTGTGGGACAGTTGGGGGGAGAGGCGTCGATTGACCTACGGAACGTAGGTCGAGGTCTCGTAGATCAGCTCTGTGATTTTGCTTGTGAGTTTAAGTGGGGTCACTTAATTAGTTAGTTGGTTAGTTGGTTAATTAAGGGTTAGGGGAGGTCTAATTAAGTTATTTAAGGACCTTTATAAAAAACAAAGACT
The DNA here is from genome assembly GCA_027704765.1 of Solanum habrochaites. NCBI lineage: Eukaryota > Viridiplantae > Streptophyta > Magnoliopsida > Solanales > Solanaceae > Solanum > Solanum habrochaites. Next base: position 34,867,516 of record JAKWJA010002489.1, on the reverse strand, counting down.
AATTAAACAAACCCAACTCCCACAATTCCCAAACTCAAATCACTCTACCTTCTCTCTACTTTCTCTCTCACAAAGAAACTCCATAGAAGACCAATTTCGAAGGGTTCTAGGGAAACAAGAACATAAATTTTCACCATCAATCTTCATGTATTAACAAGGTTTGGGAACCTTTCACCTTTGGGATTCCTTTCCTCAAAATGTTCTTTCAAAATTGGTTTCGAAAAGATGAGTTCCATATAGGTTCCTTTCTAATCCGAAATTTATCTTCAAAATTGTATTGTTCTTGATTTCTAATGAGTATTATGGTTATATAATGATGTATTATTATTCTATTATATTAGTTCTTGATATTAAACCTAGTATGTGGAATAGATCATGAATTAACCCCAACTCCCTAACCCTATGTTATGAACTCATGTTTAATTGATAAGGATTGATGCAATTGACTTAGTGCTTGTGTTAATTACTATTATAATGATGTTATCACACTTAGTAATGTATGAATTGTGTTGGTTGATGATAATACCATGGATGATGGCTTTTGACGGATAATTATTAAGACTTTGTGATCTCAAACCTTTACTTGAAGTTTAATTGAAGTGTATCTTGTGATTATATTCATTAGGTGTTGTAATGATGATGCAATTTAAATTTCTTCATTATGTGAATTGTGCGATTCTGATTAATATGTAATGATATAAGGTTGGTTATGAATTACCTATGTGTCTTACTATCATATCATGATGTTAATGTGTTAATCTCACATATGAGGGTTGTATTTAAAGGGCTTCTCATGAAATTACTATTGAGCTAATGATTATTACTATACAAGGAGTTGCTCTCCTATGACCTAAGCTAATGTATGATTATTAAGGAAGTATTTAAAGACATTTAAAAAGGGACTCTAACTTAGCACAAAGTGAACTAGTAGTGAGGAGTGTCCCTTCCATTTGTGGGAACGTAGGTTCACTATTGTACTCATGCAATGGGTAATATAATGCAATGTTCATAAATAGGGTACCAAGCATATATCCTAGTTCTTGAACTATGTTGCCCTATAAGAATACTAGCTAGTGCATCCACCTAGATGCTATATTCATGCTTTGGTACTACCTTTGCAAGTAGACCACCTTCTTTCAATGTAGGGTTTCATGAAGTAGGATTCCATATTTATCTATGTGGTCTATGTCGGTTAAGGAAAGTGTTCCCGAAAGTAAAATGAACTAATAAAGTTAGCAGTAACTAGGGTGACTTAAGGGATTTGATTTAGTCTAGGTAGGGGTATGTTACTCTACTTATACATTGCACTAGTTTGCCTTGAGGGAAGTTCTAGAAGGTTGGTCTTATGTCTTATGAGTTAAAGGTTATGCATATGTTTACTTTATATGTTGATGATCTTACATAATTTTAATTTCATTTATGAACATGCTTATTGGGTCTATATGATAAATTGATGAGGACTACTCTTGTGCTTGGCATAGAGTTAGGCATGGCTTATGACCTTTATGTTGTGGTTTACTTTGCCTGGTTGAGTAGTATGTTTTTCTGGGGATTTACGTGGTCATTTCACTTGTAGAGTTAATGGTGGCTTATGAGTAAGGGTCTTGCATATTTTGTAATGTTATGAACTCTTACACATGTTTTGTTGTTATAACATGATATTATAGTTTTTTTGTTTATGTACTCAAATATGTTATTATACATCTTTATTTGGTTGATGATGTTGGTCTTGTGTTTTATATGGTCTTCTCTCAAGGAATATGTGATTATTGGCTTATATGGGTTCTTGGTTTTGCATAAGGCTTTCCAATGTAACTTAGCATGGTTTTAGAAAACTATCCCCTTTAGCATGATTTAGAATGTATTATGTGCATGTTTTCATACTTAGTACAAGTGATGTACTAACCTATATTTCTATGTTTCTACAATAATGTAGGTTTCGGTCTTTGAGCTTCTAGAGGGCCACTTGTAGATATCTTGGACTCTCATTTTCCAAGTTTGGTAGGTCCTCACCTTCTGAGGATGATGCCAATATCTAGTTATTTGATGTTCTTATAGGTTAAAACATTTCGGTCATTCTCTTTCATTTGAAGAATATTATGTATGAGACTATATGTGGATTTTTATATACTGAAGTATGGGCTATGCCCGAATGTTGTACTCGTTCAACATGGTTTTGTTTCAATGTGATTACATTCCCATATTAGACTATGCTTGTTATTATTATGTATGTACAATAAAATAGAAGACTAGTAAGCTCCACTACTATGTGAAAGTCTATGTAAAAATCCGATGTAATTAATGTGTAAGCGAGAGGTCTTGTGTATGTAAAAATCCAATCTATGATGTCTATGAAAGTGATAATTTTCCGCCATTTCAAACTATCAAGGATGGTATGACGAAATGCTAAGAGGTTAGTCTTAGTCCTCTCCGAGTATGAACACATCGATTATGTCTAGGGGGTGCTCCCCCGATGTTACAAACTAGGTATAAAAGAATGATATTAAATATCCTTAGGATTTACGCATCACTAAACCACGTCTATGTAGATTCTTATTCATAATTTTGAAGCACGCCACCCTTATGAATGAGAGACTATGTGATGCTTAGGAAATTTGCATCTTCATGTATTCCTAAGTCGCACCTCTAGAATCTTACTTTATGTGTTCGTTTCACCTAAACCTTTTATTGTGGTTATTGACATGAATACTAGAAGAGAAGAAACAACAAGGGTCGAGGAAGGATTGCTAATGCGGGACCTCATGACAACCAAGCTCATCCACAAGACAATCAAGTGTCTCCACTTGAGCAAGTTCCTATGGGTGATCAAGTTTCGGTCATTCCTCCACCTATGACATATGGAGAATTAAGGGAAGATTTTCACAATTTTGCCAAAGCCATGACTTCTCAAGCTAATGTCGTCACTTCTCAAGTCCAAGCTATGATGACTCAAGTAAATCGTGAAGTTGGACCCCGTACGCCTTTATATACTAGCACTCTAGTTTCTCATTTGAGAGACTTTACTAGGATTAATCCTCCTATGTTCTTGGGTTCAAAGGAGTATGAATACACCCAATATTTTCTTAATGAGGTCTACAAGATGTTATTTGCTTTAGGTGTTACTACAAGTGAAAAGGCCTTGGTGGCCGCCTTTCAACACAAAGATGTGGCGTAAACTTGGTACATTCGATGGATGGATAATACGGTGCTAAGAGGTGGTTTGGTGAAATGGGAGATCTTCAAGAGGGCCTTCCTTGATAGGTTCTTTCTTATAGAGTTGAGGGAAGCCAAGGTGGAAGAATTCATCAACCTTCGTCAAGGAGGTATGAGTGTACATGATTACTCCTTGAAGTTTACAAAATTTCTAAGTATGCTCCGTCCTTGTTGTCTAACCCAAGGGATAAGATGAGTCATTTTCTCAAGGGAGTATCTGATGACTTGGTGGAAAAATGTCGTTTGGCTATGCTTTATGATAATATAAATATCTCTCGTCTAATAGTTCATGCATAAAAAGTGGAAGAAAGTAGACTAAGGAGGAAATAGAGAGGCCAAGAGAGCCAAGTCTTTGAAAAGTGGTTCTTCAAAGTGAAGGTTGGAAATTTAAGATAAGCCTAAATTCAAGAATAGGTTCTCCAATCAAGTCCCATCCAAATTTATTAAGGCTCGTGATGATAGGTTGTCTAACCCTAAGTCTCAAAATGGAAGAGGTACTAGTTCACCAAGCAAGAAACATACTTCTTGAAAGTGTGGTAAGAAACATTTGGGTGAATGCCTATTTTGAATGGACATTTGCTTCGGGTATGGTAAAAGTGGTAAGAATCTTAGATATTGACCTAATGTGAAGGGTCAAGACAAGGGCAGTGAGAAAGCTCAAGAAATATCAAGCAAGTGGTTCTTATATTGATGCTCCAAGAAAGAATCACTTTTATGCTCTCCATTCTAGGGGTGAACAACAGAGTTCTCCCGATGTGGTGACCGATATGTTACAAATCTTCTCTATAAATGTTTAGGCTTTATTTGATCCTGCTTCTACCTTGTCATTCGTTACTCCTTTGGTAGATAGAAAGTTTGATATTTTGCCCGATATCTTAAGTGAACCTTTTATGGTGACTACCCTAGTCGGTGATATGGTGGTTGCAAAAAGGTATATAAAAATTGTAGTATAATGATACCCAATTGAGTTACCCATGTTGAATTAGTAGAACATGATATGATAGGTTTTGATGTCATTTTGGGAATGGATTAGTTGGATGCTTGTTTTGCTTCCATTGATTGTAGAATAAGAGTTGTCAAGTTTGTGTTTCCTAATGAACCCGTATTAGAGTGGAAGGGGGAAAATTTTATTCCTAGAGGTCGTATTATTTGTTTTATAAAGGCTTGTAAGATGATCTCTAAAGGGTGTTTACACCATATTGTAAGATTCAAAAATTTTGACTCCGAAACTCCTCAAATTGAGTTAGTCCCCATAGTGAGGGAATTTCCGGAGGTCTTTCCTAAGGATATTCCAGGAATTCCTCCTGCACGGGAAACTAATTTTGGCATTGACTTATTATTGGATACAAACCCCATTTCAATTCCTCCTTATCGGATGGCTCTGGCGGAATTTAAAGAGTTGAAAGCATAACTCAAAGACTTACTAGACAAATGTTTCATTCGACCTAGTATTCTACATGGGGTGCTCCGGTGTTGTTTGTAAAGAAGAAGGATGGGTCCCTTAGGATGTGTATTGATTACCATCAACTCAATAATTTCACTATAAAGAACAAGTATCCTCTCCCTAGGATTAGAAATTTATTTGATCAACTCTAAGGTGCGAGTTACTTTTCAAAGATTGATTTGAGGGTGGGTTATCACCAACTTAAGGTGAGAGGTTAAGATATCCCCAAAACAGAATTTCAAACTAGATATGGGTACTATAAGGTCTTAGTGATGTCGTTTGTTCCTAAAAACTCCCTGGCGGCTTTTATGGACCTAATGAATTGGGTGTTCCCAAACTACCTAGATTCTTTTGTGGTTGTCTTCATAGACGATATCTTTATGTATTTGAAAATGAGCGTGATCATATGAGTTTTAGTTAAGATCAATGGTATTTCTTGGTCATATCATTTATAGTGAGGGTGTAGAGGTTGATCCAAAGAAAAATGAGGTGGTTAGGATTTGGCCTAGAACTATGGATCCAACCAATATAAGAAGTTTCTTGGGTCTAGACAGGTATCATTGGGGGGTTTTTGGATGATTTTGCGTCCATTGCATCTACCTTGACTACATTGACCCAAAATAATGTGAAATTTGAGTGGTCGGAGGCTTGTGAAAGAAGCTTCTAAATTTTGAAAGATAGGCTTACCACCGCTCTAGTGTTGAATTTATCAGTGGGTACCAAGGGTCTTGTGGTATATTGTGATGCATCCCGAGTGGGATTGGGTTGTGTCCTTATGCAACATAGGAAGGTTGTTGCATATGCTCTAGGGAACTCAAGGTTCATGAGAACAACTACCCCAATCATGATCTTGAGTTAGCGGTCGTAGTGTTTGACTTTAAAATATGGAGGCATTACCTATATGGTTGTTCATGTTGATGTGTATACCGACCACAAGAGTCTTCAATATTCTTTTACTAAAAAAGATTTACATCTTCGACAACAAAGGAGGTTGGAATCGTTGAAAGATTACGACATGAATGTTCTCTACCACCTCGGCAAGACCAATGTGGTTGCGGATTCTCTAAGTCGTATGACCATGGGTAGTGTGTCTCATGTGGAAGAAAACAAGAAAGACTTAATAAAATATGTTCATAGGTTTGCTTGTTTGGGTGTTAGATTGGAAGATTCTCCTAATGGTGGTATTATCGTCCATCATAACTCTGAATTGTCTTTGGTGGTTGAGGTTAAGTCTAATCAACACCTTTATCCATCATTGTTGGATTTAAAGGAATCGGTTCTTGGAAAGCTAATGAGTCATTCTCCTTAGGGAGCGATGGTATTTTGAGGTAACAAGAGAGGTTGTGTGTTCTCAATATGAATGATTTGAGAAACCGTATCCTAGAGGAAGCTCATGGTTCCCATTATTGGATTAATTCGGGATCTACTAAGATGTATCATCACCTTAGAAAAGTATTTTGGTGGGATGGGTTTAAAAGGGACATAGCGGAATTTGTTGCGAAGTGTCCAAATTTCCAACAAGTGAAAGCCGGGCACCAAAAGCCGAGTGGTTTACTCCATGAAATTCAAGTTCCTACTTGGAAGCAGGAAGATATTAATATAGACTTCGTAGTGGGTTTTCCACGGATACGAAGGCAAAATGATTCAATATGGGTGGTTGTGGATAGGTTGACGAAATCCGCTCAATTTAACCCCGTTAAGTCTAGTTATTCGGTGGAAGAGTATGCAATGATCTATATCAATGAGATTGTAACTCTTCATGGGATTCCCTCATCCATTATTTTTGATAGAGGTTCTCTATTTACCTCTCGATTTTGGAGGTCATTCCAAAAAGGGTTGGGTATTCAAGTAAAGTTAATCATCGTCTTCCATCCCCAAACGTATTGTCAAATGGAGCGTACTATTCAAACCCTTGAGTATATGCTTAAATCTTGTCTAATTGATTTCAACGGAAGTTGCGATGAACACTTGCCTTTAATTGAGTTGTTGTATTAGTATAGTTACCATTCGACTATATCAGTGGCTCTTTTTTAGGCTTTATATGGTAGGAGATATAGGTCTCCTTTTGGGTGGTTCAAGATTGGCGAGTCTTCACTCTTTGGTCCCGAATAAATCTATAAAACTTTGGAGAAAGTTCATATGATAATGAATTGATTGAAAACAACATATAGCCGGAAAAATTCCTATGTTGACAATAGGAGAAGAGACTCAGAATTTGTAGAAGGTGATAAAGTGTATTTGAAAATTTCATCCATGAAAGCGGTGATGAGGTTCGACATTAAAGGGAAACTTAGTCTTCATTATGTGGGTCGCTATGATATTTTACAAAGGGTTTGCACGGTTGCATATGATTTGAGATTACCTAGTGAGATAGCTTCAGTTCATCCGGTATTCCACGACTCCATTTTGAGAAAGTGCATTGGTGACCCTGAGTCCATTATTCGTATTGAAGGTCTAGATGTGGATGAGAATCTCTCCTATGAAGAGGTTCCAGTGGAAATCCTTGATCGACAAGTGAAGAAGTTGAGGAACAAGGAGGTGGCCTTCATAAAGAGGTTATGGAGGAATCACCTAGTTGAGGGAGCAACTTGGGAGGCCGAGTCCGACATGAAGTCCCGTTAACCTCATATTTTCTCTAATTAAGATTAGTTGTTCCTATTAATAACTAATACAATAACTAAATTAGAATTTGACTTGTTTTGATAACATGTGCATAATTATGGTAAGTATTTTTGCTAAAATAATTTCTCATGAAAATATGCTCTTTTTCTTGATTTTCACTTATTTGTGTATTTGGTATGTTGTTTCCTTAGTAAAATGCCTTTCGGCATGCTGATGTGTTTTGAAATGAATTTAAGCATAAGTGACTCTTTGTATTATGTTGAGCTCATGTTGATGTTGAGAAGGAAATTCTTCATGTTGTGATGTTGAGCTCTTATATGTAATATTTGATATTTTGAGTTGCTATGTGTAAATGCCATGTTTTTATGTTTCACTCATGTTTATTACGTACATCGTTTGTTGGGCTGCTAGTATTGAGTCTATCCTTTCCCTTCAAAATATTTTAGTGTCATTCGGGGACGAATGTTCCTTAGAGGGGGGATAATGTAACACTCCAAAATTCCAATACCTAATATAGAGTCTCACATGTTGGCCTAAGTTTTATAACACTGTTTTTGGAACTAAATTAATGTTTATAAGTCATTTAGGAAGTTTTAGAGTCAACACGTCAAGAAACGTCCATAACGTCCGGAAAATTGTGAAAGAGGTGCTAGTGTGCCTTAGCCTATTTCACGGGGTTTTAGGAGTAAGAATTTGATAAAACTTTGTGGAAAGGTGTTAAAAATGTATTAGTATTTGTTTAGGGTTAAAATGTTCGAATATGAATCCCTAAGGACCAATCTAAGGGTCCTTGGAGAGGACCTTTGTATTTGACCCAAATCTGCAAAAACTAGGTAGTGTGGACAGTAGCTACCTATGATTGTAGGCGACAGACCATTGTCTTAGCGACGGGGTGTCTATGACTATGTATTACCATACTTAGAAATTTTCCAAAAATGGCTAAAATTCATAATCTCTAACACAATCGACAATATGCAGGACGGTTGGAGGGAGAAGGGTCGAGTGACCTACGGACTTTAGGTCGAGGTCTCGTAGGTCAGGTCTGTGATTTTGCTGGTGAGTTTAAGTGGGGTAATTTAATTAGTTAGTTGGTTAATTGTCTAATTAAGGGTTAGGGGAGGTGTAATTAAGAACCTATATAAAGACCTAAGCCTAATTAAACTCACCTAACTCCCACAATTCCCAAACTCAAATCACTCTACCTTCTCTCTCCCAAAAAAACTCCATATTAGACCAAGGTCATAGGGTTCTAGGGAAGCAATAACATCCCTTTCTTTCTAATCTTAAATTGATCTTCAAAGTTGTATAGTTCTTGATTTCTAATGAGTATTAAGATTATATAATCATGCATAATTATTAAATTATAGTAGTTCTTGAAGTTAAACCTAGTATGTCGAATAGATCATGAATTGGCCACAATTTCCTAACCCTTGGTTATAAACTCATGTTTGGTTGATTAGTATTGATGTAATTGACTTAGTGTTTCTGTTAATTAGTATTATAATGATGTTATAACACTTATGGATGGATGAGTTTGGTTGGTTGATGGTAAGACCATGTATGATGGATTTTAAAGGAGAATTGGTAAGACTTTGTGATCTCAAACCTTTACTTCAAATGTGATGGCTTGTACTTGGTGATAAAGTTCAATTGAAATGTATCTTGTGATTTTATTAAGTAGGTGTTGGTGTGTTGATGCAATTGAAATGTCCTGATTATATGAATTATGGGATTATGTTTAAGATGTAATGATATAAGGTTGGTTATGAATTACCTATGTACCTTACTATGATATGTTTATGTTAATGTGTTAATGTCAGATACGAGGGTTGTATTGAAATGTAATTCTCATGCAATTCCTATTGAGATAACGACTATGACTATACAATGAGATAATCTTCTATGACCTGAACTAAGTTATAATTATTAGAGAAGGACTTAAAGAAATTTCAAAAGGGACTCTAGCTAAATAACGAGTGAACTAGTAGAGAGGAGTGTCCCTTCCAAATGTCAGAAGGTAGGTTAACTATTGTACTAATGAGATGGAGACTATAATGCAATGTGCATAAACAGGTCCCAAGTATATCTCCTAGTTATTGAACTATGTTTCCCCCATAGGAATACTACCTGGTGGATCCACAAAGATCCTATGTTCATATTTTGGTAATACCTTGGCAAGTACACCATCTTCTTTCGGTGTAAGGTTTCATGAAATCGGATTCCACATTTATCTCATGCGGTCTATGTCGGTTAAGGCAAGTGTTCCCGAAAGTAAAATGAAGTTATAAAGTGAATCCTAACTAGGGTCACTTAAAGGGTTTGACTTAGTCTAGGTAGGGGTACGGGACTCTACTTATACATTGCATGAGTTGGCATTGAGGGAAGTCCTAGAAGGTTGTTCTTATGTATTATGAAGTAAAGGTTATGCATATTTTTACTTTACATGTTGATGATCTTATATGATGTCGGTTTTATTTATGAACATGCTATTTGTCTAGATTTCTAAATATGATGATGACTACTCTTGATGCTATGTTATGTGAGGTTAGGCATTGCTTATGACCTTTTGTTTGGTTTACTTGGTTGAGTAAGGTTAATGGGATATATTAGGTCATTGCACTTGTATACTTGATGGTGGGCTATGAGTAAGGGTCTTGCATATGTTTTCATGTTATGAACTTTTATACATGCTTTTTTTTTAACATGATGTTTGAGTTGTTTTGGTAATGTTCTCAACTATGCTATTATACATATTGATTTGGTTATACTTGACGGTGTTGCTCTTCTGTTGTATATGGTCTTGTCTCAAGGAATATGTGATTATTTGCTTATATGGGTTCTTGGTGCGCATAAGGATTTTCAAAGTAACTTTGCATGGTTTTGAACAAATTTCCCGTTTAGCATGATTTCAAATATTTTATGTTCATGTTTCCATACTTAATACAAGTAGTGTACTAACCCATATTTGTATTTCTCTACAGTTTTGTAGGTTCCGGCCGTTGAGCTTTTAGAGGGCTATTTGAAGAAAACTTGGATTCTCATTGTCCAAGTTTGGTATGTCCTTACCTTCCGTGGACGATACTACTATCTACCTATTTGATGTTGTTATAGTCTAAGACATTTCCTTCATTCTCTTTCATTTCAAGACTATTATTGTATAAGACTATATGTGGCTTTTGTTGTAATGAAGTATGGGCTATGCCCAAATGTTGTAATCGTTCTAGATTGTTTAAATATGAGACATCCCTATTAGACTATCTTTTTATATTTGTGTTTGTATCTTAAAAGTAGAATCCTATGTAAGCTTCCTATGCGAGGAGTCTATGTAAACTTCCTATGTATATATAATGTGTAAGCGAGAGGTCTATGTACACCTCACTACATAAATGTGTACGAAATGTTTTAATTTTTTCACATTTTAGCCTATTATATGAAATGACGAAGGCTAAGAGGGTAGTCTTAGTCATCTCCGAGGATGACAACACTGGTTATGTCTAGGGGGTGCTCCCCGGATGTGTCAAAAGATTTAACTCTTTCAACTCTGTCAGATCCATTCGGTTAGAAAGGATTAAAATGACAATTGTATTCAGTAACAAGTAAATACCAAAGTCAATTTCCCATTCAGGAGGACTCCCGGGCAAATCATCCGGAAAGACCTTTGCAAATTCCTTCACTACGGGGGCAGACTCAATAGAAGGAGTTTCGGAGTTTAGATCTTTTACTCTTACCATATTGTAAAGAAACCCTTTAGAGATCATTTTATAAGATTTTTGACAAGAAATTATACAACCTTGAGGATAGAGTTACCCCCCTTCTACTCTATGACATGGTTCATTAGGAAAATTAACTTCACTACCCTTGTTCTACAATCAATGGAAGAAAAACAAGCATGCAACAAATCCATTCCCAAAATAACATCAAAATCAACCTTATAAAGCTCTATAAAATCCACCCATGTAACTCTATTGGGCAAGGATATAGGACAACTCCTAAACACCCTTCTAGCCACAATGGAGTCACCCACTTGGGTTGTAACCGAAAATAGTTCAATCATATTATCGGGTAGAACATCAAAATTTTTTACCCACAAGAAGTGTTAGAAATGATAAGGTAGCACTTGGATCAAGTAAAGAAAAAACATCAATTATTAGACTTGTAACATATCGGTGACCAGATCGGGAGACTCTTCTTGTTCGCACCTAGAGCGCAGAGCATAAAAGTGGTTCCTCTTTGGAGCTTTGGAACTAGGACAACTTAATTGAGCTTGATTACTCTCCATCGTTTGACTCCTCACATTAGGAAAATCCCTAACCTTATGGCCACTCTTACCACACCCAAAGTAATTCTCCTTCCAAACTAGACACTCACCCCAATGTTTCTTACCACACTTGGAACAAGTAGTTTTCTTGCTAGGTGAATTCTCGCTTCTTGCCTTTGGGGCTTAGGGTTAGACACCCTATCCTTGTTTGCCTTGGATAAGTTGCAAGGAACTTGGTTGGAAATCCTCTTATTGAACCTAGGCCTGTCTTGAATCTCAAGCTTACCCTTGGAAGTACCTCCCCCATAAGTATTAGCCCTCTTGAACTCCCTAATCTTCCTATTAAATGTAGTCTCAACTTGTTGAGCATGAACCATCAACCGAGAGATATCCATATTGTCGTGGAGCATTGCCAAATGACATTATTCAACCAAGTCATCAGACACCCTCATAACAAAACGACTCATCTCATACCTTGGGTTAGACACCAATGAAGGAGCATACTCGAACAAGTTAGTGAACTTCACGGAGTAATCTTGCACACTCGTGCCTCCTTGACGAAGGTTGATACGTTCCTCCACTTTCGCCTCCCATTTATACCTAGGAAAGAAACAATCAAGGAAAGCCCTTCTAAACACCTCCCAAGTAATAGGACCCACTCTCAAAGACTTATTTTCTCTCCAATGGGTATCCATGTTTGAGCTACATTCTTGAGTTGATAGGAAGCTGGCTCGGCCATTTCATTTTAATCAACCCGATAGTATAGAGAATTTTGTAGGCATCATCAATGAAGTCTTGGGGATCTTGATTCACTTTTGACCTATAGAACATATGAGGATTCATTTTAGTGAAGTCCCTAAAGCGGAAAGTCGTGGTACTAGCAGTTGGTTGACTACTGGGTTCAACATCCCTATTTTCTTGAGCCGCCATGGCTTGAACTTGAGTATATACCGCTTGAGATTAGGTAGTCATGGATTGTTCCAATGTCACAATTTTTTACCTTATCTCTCCATCCATCGTAGGTGGAGGAACGATAAGATCTTGATCTTGAGGAGGCACTTGATTACCTTGTGCAGGGACTAGGTTGCCTTGGGGAGGAACTACCGCATTAAAGAAATCTTCATACACTCTCCTAGCGGCTAAACCTCTTGTAGGCATATCCTATAACCACCAAAAAAGGATTGGAAGAAAAAGTCACATAGAGTTACAACTCATAGGGCTCGACTTTTAAGATTACCAATAAGTGACAATTCCTAAATGTCACATAGTCTCTCAATAATATGTGTGGTGCTCTTCATACCCATGACCAAGACTTTACGTTAACATGGTTCAATGAGACATCAATACTATGAAACATACATAGGCCTCTCATTTAGACGACATAATCCATAGGAATTAGTCTAATACTTCGTCTCATATTAAACCAACTAAAACAAGTACAAATGTTGGACATAGCCAATACAAAGTCAAAATGTCATTATAGGCTTACATCAATGTTCAGATGTTAAAGGAATGAGCAATGTCTTTAAGAAAATACAATATCAAAGCTATAACATAGAGAAGGTAACATCCTCGAACATGAGGACCTACCTATAGTTGGAGAAAAGAATCCAAGTCTTCTTTAATCGACCTCTTATGAACTCAATGTCCAGAACCTACATATTTGTAGAAAACATAGAAATATGGGTTAGTACACAACTTGTAACAAGCATTGATATATGCACATAAAACCATTTGAAGACATGAATGAACGGGGCCATTTCTTTAAAAATATGCTAAGTCAATTTGAAAGCCTTTATGCACATACAAGAGAGAATATACAAGACAAGGATCACAACAACATAACAGATGTTCATAAACAAGAAAAATATCATCATAATGTCATAGTAGCATTTCAAGTTCAATAAGTCATATCATCAGCATACAAGACCCTTGCAAACAATCCCATCCCAAGCCTACAAGCGTAATGCTCATATGGAGTCTTATAACCACACACAATCAAGTAAACATGATACGAGATCATAAGTAATGCCTTGTTTCATAACATATATCATCAGAGGTAGTCATCACCACATGTAGCAATTTAGACCAATATCATGTTCATCAATGTAGCCCACATCATATTAGAATAACATCACATAAAGTCAAAATTATACATTTCATGATATTATAATGCATAATAACATAAGAACAACGTCCTAGGAGATCCCTCAATGCCAACTTGTGCAATGTATAGATAGAGTCTCATACCCGTACCTACACTAAGTCAAACCCCATAAGTTACCCTAGTTAGTGTTTACTTTATTCCTTCATTTTACTTACGGGAACAATTGCCTTAAATGACATGGACCACATGAGCTTATGTGAAATCTGGTGTCATGAAACCCTACACTGAAAGAAGCTGGTCTACTTGCCAAGGTAGAACCAAAACATGAACATAACATTGTAGGTGGATCCACTAGCTAGTATTCTTATGGAGGCAACATTGTTCAAGAACAAGAAGATATGTATTGGATCCTGTTTATGCAAAATTGCATTATAGTCACCATCTCATTAAAACCATTGTGAACTTAGCTCATTAGGAAGGGATACCTCTCATATCTAGTTCGCTAGGTGCTAAGCTGAAGTCCCTTTATGAAATTTCTTTAAGACTTTATTAATCACCATAGCTTAGTACAAGCCATAGGATACTAACCCCTTTTATATCATAATCATTAGCTCATTAGGAATACCATGAGAATGTCCTTTCATTGCAACCCTTCATTTGTGACATTAACATTATCATCATCATGATCATATCATAATAAGGAACATAAATGATTCACAATCAACCTTATATAATCATACCTTAATCATCATCTCACAATTCATATAATCAAGAGATTTCAACTACATTTATCATACCATCACCTATATAATCTAACCACATGTAATACTTTATTGAACATCATCAAGTATATACAATCATAATTGAAGTAAAGGATTCAAGATCATAAGGTCTTACCAATTCACCTTCATAAGCCTCCTTCAATGGTGTTACCATAGACAAACCATATTCACCCATCAATAGGCTTAATAACAACAAACTATAGTAATCTATACAAGAACTAGGTCAATTGTATCTTCACTAACCAATTCAACATCAATCCATGACCTAGGGTTAGGGGAAGAGGGTTGATCATAAATTATTCAAGAATTAGATTAAATCCCAACAGTACATTACTCTAGGTAGTCCATGTATGATTTAAAATAGTTAAAACAAGTCTAACAATAAATACATTCATCAATTCCCATCAATTCATAAGGAAGATCCAAGATTTGGAGAAATTGGGGAAAAGACATGATATATACCAATTACCAATAATAAAAATCAATAACTCAACAATATACACTTAATTAGCCATGGTTAACCACAATTAGTAATAGTCATCATAAATTTCATGTTTACAAGAAAACCCATTTGTAGAAGAAAATCGTTGGAATTGGGTGACATAGAAATTAAATTTGAAGGGACATATTGGGGAAAGGAAACCCAAGATTGGACATTCATACCTAATGTCCCTTTCCTAATATTAATCACGAAATTTTGATTAAAAATCATAGAGGAACTTTGGTTTCTTCTCCGCTTCTTGCGTCTTCAATGGAGGATGAATAAATAAAACAGAGAAAGTAGAGAGAGGTGAGAGCTTTTCGAGTTGAGTGGGATGTGATTGGTGAGTGGAAGGAGGTAAAGCTTAATTGAAACCAATATATAACCCTCCCATGAAATACCCAAAATACCCCTCACTTAAGTTGACTACTTAAGGAAGTCAAACTTGAATTCCAAATTTTAGATTTTCGTCAGGGAACAAGTTCACGACTCCGAGCTCTTCCCACAAGATTTTCTAAATTAATTTTTGAACCAGAACAGTCGACTACGTGCCCACGACGAGGACATGATTTTGTTCCAAGTGTTCACAAAGTCTGCAATGTGAACTGGATCCCACCATGTGCAATTGGTCGCTGTCTTTTGGCAGCTTGTTGGCCAAAGTTGGAGTCCCTTCGTCAAGGAAGATCCTTGGGGGGTTGGACCTAGACATTTTCACCCTACAGACATAATTTTACCTAATAAAGTGATTTTACAAGTTTTAGACTTCATAGAATACCTCCAAACCTTCACGAGACATAAGGACGTTTAACTAGTTTAATTATACTAGTTTCCGGACGTCTTGACTCTAACACTTCCTAACTAGTTTTAACATATTAGATTAGGCTTATAAACAGTGTTTTGAGTATTGGTTCATCATGTGAGGCTCTTTACCAAGTCATGGAATTTAGGAGTGTTAAATCCAAACCAGTCAAACTGACTTCTAACAATATTATTAACCATTTTAGGACTTTATAACCTCATGACACACATGTTCGGGTCTAGCTTCACCTAGTTTATTTTTAGAGGTGTTACATTCTCACCCACTTGGACAACATTCATCCTCGAATGATACTTTCTAGACTTCAGGCACTATCATGAGACAAGGACCTCAAGACTAGCAACACATGACCATACTACACAATATACAATACACATATATAGGTGAAACATCAATTCCTAATAATTAAGAGACCCAAAACACAACAAAAAGATAGAAACTACAACTACAACTCGTCATGCAATACGACTCACATTCTCATTTCATATTGATGGAATCCCTTCCTTAGACATAATCATGCTCATATATATCAATTCTATACAGATTATAATCATTTTTCATGAAAGAAAAATTAAGTCAAATTTTCAAATCCTTTACAGTGAAGCTCAAAATTTTTACAGTGAAGTGCTAATTAACACACTTAGGCGACATTTAAGCAAATTATCATATAGGCAATTCAATATGATAGACAAAACCATATAAACACAATTTACAAGATAAACATAACTTCATGAAATGCACAATGCAAGGAGATCAATGAAATTCATTTTCAACAAGACTCCTAAACAACACGCAACATGCTTGAATTAAATAGAAGAGAAAAAGACAACCATATAGAACCCAACTACTCACCATACTCTCCCACTTAGAAGGAACCTATAACAACTAAGGATAGAAAACTATAATTTACCGGAATCATCACCCGAATATGATCCCTTATCTTGGAGAACATAGAAACAATTCCTAGTTGGAGCACCACCATCCAAAGCATTAGTAGGAACTTGCTTGGACTCTTTTCCTCTAGCCTCAATAGTAGGACAATCCCTCACCTTGTGATCATCCTTACCCCAACTAAAGCAACCACCGGTACCGTCTAGATACATCCCAAAGTACATCTTCCCACAAGTAGCACGAGTAGTCTTAACCACTTGGGAACCACCACCTCTCTCATAGGTTGTCTTAGGAAGACTAGAACCATCTTGATTTGGAGCCCTATTCTTAAACTTAGGCTGAACTTTCTCCTCGGTTCTTTCCATCTTATCATCTCTACTTCTCCTCCCTAAATTAGATTTTTCAACAGATTGAGCATATACCATAAGCCGAGGTAGAGTCATATCACCACGGAGCATGGTCGTACAAAACTCTTCTATAACAAGGTCGGAAACACCGGTCACAAACCTACTCATCTCATCCCTAGGGTTAGACACCAAGGATGGAGTATACTTACACAAGAGGGTAAACTTCAATGAATACTCTTCGACACTCATGTTACCTTGCTTAAGGTTAATGAACTCCTCAACTTTAACCTCCCTCTTCTCACAAGGAAAATACTTTTCTAAGAAAGCCTCCTTAAACTCTTCCCACTCTATAGGACCCGACTCAACGGTCTATATTCTTTTCATTGAGTGAACCACACTTGAGCAACCTCTGGCAATCAGTACAAATCTAACTCCGCCTTCTCCTTAAAAGTCACTCCCTTAACATGCACTATCTTATACACACCATCTAGAAACTCTTGGGGGTATTCTCCCACTTTAAATACAAGGAAAATAGGAGGATTCATCCTTACAAAGTCTCTGAATCTAGATGTCATACAACTCTACAAAACATTCACCCTAGGATGCATACCCCTATTCACATGATTTGTCATGGCTCGGGCTAAAGCAAGTAGAGTCTCTCTAATCTCTCTAGTAGTAATGTCTAGGGAACCACCGGAAACTCATTATCTTCACCCCTAATAGGGACTTGATCACCTTGGGGAGGAACTTGAAAACCATGTGGAGCTTGAACTCCTTGTAGAGATAGTCCACCTTGGGGCACTCCCTCATTCACCCTGTCCTCTTCCAACCTTTTTGTGGACATATTCTTGTTGGCATACCCTATAATTACAAGAGAAGATATTAGGAATAGACACTTATAACCTCAACTCTATTAGCAAAACATAAGAGTGATGAAGCGAAAGAAAAAGAAAAAGGAAAAACCTCTATCATCTATAGCCTCTCGCTTTAGACTGGTAGCGGAGTCACAAAGAGGGAACAAGACTCTACTAGATGTTGCTTTAATGAGACTTTGTATTCCTAAACACTATCCCACAACCTTATGCCGTGATACCAAATTTTTCGTGACCCGAGAGTATACCCTAGAAGAAATGGTATTCTCAAATCGTGGCATGACATATTTGACCTCTGGGAGGTCTTGTACAAACCCTTTGAAATCATTCATTGCATATATATATGACAAGTAGTGAGGAATTTAGAACTTTTCACACAATCGAGTCATACTTCAATATATCTATTATAGAAAAACATAAGAAAAGTCTATGTCTCTTGTAGCCATCTTAGACACGAATTTCTTGGGTCACATCCCATACATAACAAATATAGAAATATCTAAGTCTATTACAATGTATTTAATAAAAAAAAATCTAAACATAGTCATGTCCTCAAATCAACTGGTGATATACCACAACTTTCTTGAATGAATACTAATATCCAAGCTTCACTTCAATGGATCCTCTCAATTTCCACCTATACCTTAAAAGATTAGACAAAGTACATGGAGTTAGTACATTAGAATTCACAAAGTATGGTTGACATGCAATTAAAACCATGTTAAAAGGACATTTGTATAAAATATGCTCTTTCTGGAGAAAATCTCATAGAAAAGTACAAGAGTCACTTACAAGTCAACTACACATATAAGTTTCATATACCCACTAATTCACATTATAACTTCAATATCATTTAAAACAATATAGGCATAAAATCCTCCTAGCAAAGGTCATCCTAACGCTCACTTGAGTGAGGAATGAAGAGGCCGCCCATAAAACCCCTTCATATACACATAAGTAATCATCAAGGTTTCCTAAGATATGATTATTCCCTTTTTCGCATTTAACTCACCACCTAAGGTTACTCTAAGATTCACTTGATAAAACATGAAGAGACCCTTCAGGTTTACTTAAGCAACCCTCAAAGCTACACTAAATAGGGACCCTTTTCTTCAACTTACATTAACTTAACACATATCATTCATTAAGTCAACTAATAGATACTACATCAAATAAGTACATCACATTATGGTCTTTGAGAAGACCTAGGGAACCTACATACTAGAATCTTTAAATCCTACTCATGCCATGTCTAGATTGCGTCCTATTCCACTATCTAAACATTGTAGAACTTCTACAACACTAGAATGTATCCCATATGATGAGAATAGACATTAATAGACATAGACCATACTAGATAGGCATGGAATCCTGAGTCTACCCTACTTTGATGGAGGATGTTCTACTTGCCAAAGGTAGAACTAGGACACATCCCATGTAGCCACATGGTTAAGGAATATCAAAGGCTCATTTGTACACTAGTCTCATTCTAATGTAGAGCTACTACCACAAACATACTCACTCGGTGCTAGCCATGTTCTCATAGAATAAGTTCATTCAGATAAGGGAACATGAAAAGATACCATATCTTAGTCATTACATGTTACGACCTGCAAGTACACCCTAGAAGAAAGGAGTACGCTTAAGTCAAAACACGACGTACTCGACCCCATGGAGGTATTGCACAAGCCTTTTAGCTATAATTAATTACATAAGATAAGTAAATTAGTGCGGAATTTAAAACTCTTAATAATAATAATAATAAACATCTTTTATAAAATACTAAGGAATAAGACTCATCGTCACAAGCCAACTTAAAGACATGACTTAAATATCTTAGGGACACGACCCTTTACATTAGAAGAAATACATAAATAGTATTGTACAAGTCTTAAAGAAGAATTAAAGAAACATATACTATGCCCTCGACATATATGGGAACCATACTTAGGATTGAGGAGAGTCGAGTCCCAAGCTTCCTTCCAAAACTTAATTGCTCAGCTATACTTATACAGTATAAAAAAGTATGGGGTTAGTACAAAATTTTGTACTAAGTATTTCATTATGCAAAATCATGAGAAAGGGGACAATTTAGAAGAAACATACAAGTCATGTTATTTTGATAAAAACCTTTATGCATTAAGTTACAAAACATCATATACTTTCATCATTTAGCAAATAAGGTAAAACTTCAATTTTTCTTAATATATGAGCATACTTACAGTAAACCTAAAATCATACATGAGCTACTCCTATCCTAAGTTATTCTAACGCTCTCTTAAGTAAGACATAAGGAGATTGCCCATACAATCTCCTCAATACCTACCTAAGAGATCCTTAAGACTACTAAGGATAAGCATACTTCGTTTCATTTATACAGGTCTCCATTAAATACCAATACACTATAGAAATAAACATATACTTAGGAACTTCACCTAAGAACCATCCTCCAACGCAACGCCCAAGTTACACTTGGTGCAATGTGAAAGTAACATCCCATACTACCATTTTCAGTTAGTGTTCCTTAAGAATCACTTTAGAATAGGCACATGACAATCATCATTTACTAAGATTTCACCATATAATTCTTAACATCAACATGCTTCCTTAACATTAAACACAAAGTCACATTACTTTCATTTGCGTCATATAATAACCCATTCATACATTTCATATAAGGACTCACTAATACTCCCTCCAAATGCCTACTTATGCAATAGCATTCCATTAACCTACCAAACTGAGTAGTACACATTTAAGAAGACTTAGTTCATTTACATACATTTGTGGGGGCTAGCTTTAACTAACATAGACAATGAGAGATAGACATGTAATCCCGATATTAACCCCTACAGAATGAGGGATCCCTACTTTCCTAAGGTATGGTCATATTCTTTAGCCTTTACATAGATTTTCCAATAGCTACACCTATTCGGACGCAAAGTTAAAGGATAAGGAGATTGTAACTAAGTAACTCATTCTCTACTAAACACGAGCACCCATCTCAAGAGGTACATTGGATACTCACCCCTTCTTCAAATTCTCTCGATGCTAAGCATAACTCCCCCACAGAGTATTAAACATTCATTGACTTTAGGTTAAGAGATAACTATTGCACACAACATCTCAACTCACGAAGTGTATACAACCTCCAACCTATCTTTGAAAAGATCATGTGGAAGAGTGAGGTTGCTACTAAACACTACATATCAACTCACGAAGAGTGTTCACCCCAAAATCCACCTTTTTCATACATCGGAATAGTAGGGATGGTCTAGACACTTCATCTCTACTCAAGAAGAGTGTCCAACCTATAATCCCCTATTTTCATTCATTAACTCCATTCATGCATTCAACTGAGTGTGTGAGTACTTGTGAGCACACCTTCCATATAATAGTCATTATTCATAACTTTGACTTCTGTACATGCTCATACCCACACTTATCACAATTCACACGTTATCTTACTTCACATATCAAATACATACTTTATTAAAACATAAAACCTTCAAGATACTCATTTCAACCTTCTAACATATAACACGTATATAAGTATCAAAATCATCACTTCACTTCCCATATCATGACTTCAATGAAATTTTCACAATACATATATAACTTCATATACTTCAAGTAAACACCGCCACCAAAGGTGGACCATACCACAAGAGATACTTCAATATAACTTAACCAAGATAGAACAACTTACCCTTCATCCAAGCCTTTATCACCTTTCCTTCATATTTCAGCAAAAACATTATATTAAATCATTATAAGGCAGTAGATAATCACATTACAATATAGAAAAAACCATAGTTCTAACATTATCAAACCATTCACCTTAAACCCACTTCATAAGCCAGAAGTTGAGAAATTGGGTTGAGCATAGGGTCATTGAGTTTTTCACCTTAAAATCATCAAATAACATTGAAAAATATAATTTTATATTCACTAAAACGTTTTCATGCAAGACCAATGCTTAGAGTTCAAAATAGAAGAATTTGGAGTTTGAAAACCCTTTTTGAAAAGTGTTTGAATGGGATCCTTGAATGAAAGAAGAGTCAAGGATGAATTACCATTCCTCAATATACATAAAACCACGAATTTTTGTGAATAAAGTTGATGAATTTGGTCTTCTTCCTTTGATCTTGAAGCTTCTTGAAAATGGTGGTTTTTGGAGAAAGGGTTCTGGAGAGATTTTGATTTGAGCTTTTCCGTTTGAATTATGGATGAAATGGGGTTCAAAGTGACCTAAAATATTCCAAAAATGATCCCAAAAGTTCCCAAAAACCCCTACACCATTGGACCCTTTCCCAAATTCTAATTTGACTTTAAAATGATGTGGCTGCGAGTGGTGGAGGGAGCTACTGATTCTTGAATTTCAACATTTTGAGGCACTGAGCCTCATGCCACTAGAACGGATCACAAGAAGCTTTAGTTCCAGGCGCGCAACACGAGCTGGCTTCCAATTCCTTTCCCTGCACACTGCGTTAGGCAACTCCATTTTCCAACGTTTGGGTCCGACCCTTAGGGTGGTTCCAAAAGAGTCGTACTCAAACTTTTTGACCCTTGGTATGTACCTCAAGGTACTAGGGTCAGCCCCACTGGTTTTAGACACCAAAAAACACCTAAAACATACAGAATAAACTAGGATACACAAGCAGGCACACAAGGCTAGTTTTGGAACGTATTGGTCGTTCCATGACGTTTGACTTCCAAACTTCGCAAATTGACTTCTAATGCTAAAATACATCATTTTAAATTATTATTAACTTCTTAAACACATGCGAAGCTCTAGTTAAACCTAGTTCATTTGGAGGGTTTAGCATTACTAATCATGATACACATACAAATGATGGGTCCTTTAGGGCTGCCACTTAATGGTCAATAAGAATATCTCAATGACTTTCTCAGAAATTCCATTACGGCCAACCTATCCCTAAGTCCACCACTCACACATCAAGGATACCATTAAGGCTTTCAACTTCAAGGATATCATAACCTTTTTTCTATATTGAGGGTTCCAAGTCATTGACCTTCTTTACACATTCAAGGTCCTAATATTAGTCATTCTTAGGAGGGCACCATCTTATGTCTACTAATCCTATACTTTCATTCATCATTAATCCATACACATACAAGACAAATGTTCTTAATCCTACTAAGTCAAGATTTCCATATTCACGTAGTAGACTGTATCAAAATCGAGGAACATATTCTACCACGCAAGACAGACACATGATCCTCATATCAACTATATAAAAATATTCAAGTATCCTTTAGCAAAAACCAAGTCTATCTAGCAAGATACACTAACAATACAACTAGACACATCAGCATAGTCTAGCATGATCACCTATAACTAAGTAGGAGAAAACATGCTTTCACTTCATTCACATATATATACCTCATAAGTCTTCATATTGATCAAACATAAATGTTATAACATGATAACATCATAGTTCATAAGGTAATGCCGAAAAGGACACATTCTTCACAATTTATAGCACACATAAGCACGCCGCCATAAGTGGACCATAACAATGATCACAATTCAATCCCTATACTACACAATATAGAAGAGGTTAGATAAACATACCACCATTGAAACATCAACACCTACAATCCTTAGCCAATTCAACCAATTAAATCCACAAAGGCTCTTACCAATAGCAACACACACCAATCCTTAGCCAATTCAACCAATTCAATCCACAAAGGCTCTTACCAATAGCAACACACACCAATCCATACCAATAAGCAAACAACAGAGAGATTCAACATAATGCAATATCAAATTCATCAAATTAGGACAATCTTTATACAATTCAAACATGCTTCTTACATAATTCAATATCCCAAAGTAATCTACATAAGAAATAAATACAATAGAGTTATGATCACATCACCCATAATATAGCCAAAATAAGGATTTCACTATTTACATGATTCTATAAGGAATCTGATCAAAAATCATTCAATTAACATCAGTTATATCATAAAACATTGTTTCAAATAATTTCATGGAAGAAAACATGGGAAGAAACTGAAATAGAAGATTTCATATTTTTGATTATCTTTGAGAACCATTTGAATTTGAATCCTTAATTGTAAGAGAATCCAAGGATGAAATACTATACCTTATGTGAACCAAAACCCACGAAACTGATGGAGAAAAACTTGGAAAATATGTCTTCGTCCTAGGAGTTTCAAAGCTTTCAATGGAGGTTTTGGGGAGAATGATAGGAGAGGTTTTGTTTTGAATTGACGGTTTTTCTTAATTGGAGATTTTTGGGGTTTAAAAAGACTCAATAACCGTCAATAAGAAGTCCCCAAAATACCCCTGCACATATAGGACCATTTAACCAATTCTAATTTGACTTAAAAATGACATGACCAAATCTGGAACATAGTTGCGCGTTGCGGAGGAAATTCAAATTCTTGGTTCTGGAAAATTTTAAGACAGAATGATGCAAGTCGATCCTGTGTCACAGGCAAAACTTTTTTTCCTTTGAGTGTAGAATGTGCGACGCGCAAGGGCTACCAAATCTTGGCAGCATCGGAGCTTCATTGCCCATGTTTGGGTCCTCTGCAAGGACCCTTTGGTTGATCTTTGGGCTGTCGTTATTGGAAGTTTTGACCCTTTAAATGTCAGGATATTCTTAATAACCATCGATGCTCAATTTTACCCTCAAACAGTACCCCAAAACTCCACCATAAAACACTACGACACACTAGTTCAATTTGGACTAGTTTCCGGACGTCTTGGACGTGTCACTTCCTAACTCTTACAAACTCCTCAAACTCATTTTCATCACTATTATTAACAATTTTAAGACTTTATAACCTCATGACACACATGATAGGCTCTAGCTTCATCTAGTTCATTTTTAGACGTGTTACAAACTTGAGTATCCAACAATTGAGTCAAGCTATGAATGGGCGCCCTTATCTCAACATTAGACATAGCTCCTGTCACATACAGGGAGCATCCCCTAGAAATAACCGGCGTCTTCATCCTTGAAGAGTACTAAGACTAAACTCTTATTATTCGTCATTACATTTCATAACTTAAATAAGCGGAAAATTCAAAACTTTTTAACTACATCTACATTGATGTTTACTTAGACCTCTCGCGTGCACATAATATATACTTAGGGAGTTTACATAAGATCCTCGTGATAGGAAGAACTACATAGGTTTGTACTTTTATTTCACGGACATAATATATAAATATAGTTTATAAGAAGTCTAGAATATGCCTCATATTAAACAATCTAAATTGAGTACAACATTGGGCGTAGCCCATACCAATTACAATAAAGGCCTCATATAGGCATATACAAAGTCAACAAAGAAAGAGAACGAACTAAAGTATCTTTAAGACTAAATAATATCCAATAGCAAGATAGTGAAATCGTCCTCAGAAAGTGAGGACCTACCGAACACTTGGGAAATAATCAGAGAGTCTCAATCAGTCTATAGGGATGAATTGGCTAGATCATTATATAAGTCAAACATTAAAAGCTGGTGTTAGCACACAGTTGTACTAAGGATGAGTATATTCACATACACATTTTAAAATTATTACTAAAGCGGAACAATGTCAATACAATGTGAACGTACTTGAAAGACTTACGCACAATCATGAACCCATATAGACCAAAAATTACATGATACATAATTCAAACCCATGTACAACACAAGACAAACCTCAACAAGTAATAGTCAACTCAACATGTATAGAGTTTATAACTTCGTTACATAAGCAGGACTCTTACTCATAACCCACCCTTTAGACTAATAGTGTAATGACCAATCAAATCCTCATACCTTACTCAATCAATTAAACCAAACAAAGTATCACAAGTAATGTCTAACTCTACATAAAATTGCATCAATAGAAGTCATCATCGTATTTAGCAATATAGACCAATCCCATGTTCACAAATGAAACTAATGTCACATAGCATCATCAACATTCAATGTCCACATATACATAACATTCCCTTTATAAGATCATAAGAACATAAGAGCATAATAAAAACATTCTAGGACTTCCCTTCAAGCCAACTAGTGCAATGCCTAAATAGAGTCCCATACCCCTACATAGACTAGGTAGAGTCCCATACCACATCATTACTTCATTTTATTTTTGAGAACACTTGCCTTAACTGACATAGACAACAAGAGCTAAGTGTGGAATATGGTGTTGTGTAGTGTTTTGTAAAAACCTTACAACGATGAAGGGTGTTTATACCGACAAGTGAGACCCAAAATGAACCATAGCATCGAAGGGATCATTAGCGAGTATCTATGCGTGGGCAACAAGTTTAGGAGCTTGGGGATATAATGTAAATATGAATCTATGCCCTTTTTGGGATATGAGGCTATCCACCCCATGAGGACTACAGTGAACCCTCCCTTCCCTCCTTGGGAAGGCGCCACCACTCATCTTGATGTTCACTCGGTGCTAAGATAGAGTATCTTTTGAAATGTCTTTCGTTAATAATCATAACTTGATTAGTTGATAGGAGAATAGTTCCTTGTATATTAATAGTCATTACCTCAATAGGAATTGCATGAGAACATCTTTTCAATACAACCCTCATATATGAGATTAGCACATTAATCTCATTACATCATAGTAAGGCACATAGGTAATTCATAACTAACCTTACATCGTTACATCTTAAGCATAATATCACAATCACATAATCGAGACATTTTCAACATCATACCAACACCTATTTAGGCTAATCACAAGACATTCTTCAATAGAACTCCCTCATCACTCACAAGTCATCATAATCGAGTAAAGGTTAGGATCATAAATACCTACCCAATCTCCTTCAAAAGCCATTATAATGGTCTACCATCAAGCAGATAATTTCATACAATAATAGGTGTAGTAATATCATTCAATAGTAATTAATACTATAACTAATTCAATTACATCATCACTACCTAATTTATCTTCAATTTATAACCTAGGGTTTGGGGAAAAGGGTTCATCATGAATTCTTTAAGAAATAGATTCAATCCCAATAATAGTTTATCCTAGGTAGTCCATAGATGAAGTAGAATAGATAAAAAACAAGTCTAACAATCAAATACATTCAACAATTCTCATCAATCTATAAGCAAGATCTATGATTTGGGAAATTTGGGGAAAGGGACATGATCTACATGAAAATTGCATAGATTAACATCAATTAACAAAGAATCTACACTTAATTAGTCACAGGCCACCACAATTTATCATCAATTTGAAGTTTATAAGAAAAACACATTAGAATAGAAAAACCCTTGGAATTGGGTGATTTAGAAATCAACTTTGAATGGACCTCTTAGGGAAAGGAATATCAAGAGTTAAGAACTCATACCTTAATGAAGATTAATCCACTAAATTGAAGTGAAATTATATAGAAATTGGTCTTCTTCTTCAAGATCTTTTGCTTCATCAATTGAGGAATTAGGGAAAGATAAAGTAGAGAGAAATGAGAGATTTTTTTGTGAATTTGGTTTAGGTGAGTGAAAATGACTTAAAATTGACCATTAGGCTATATATAATAACCCCCTATATTACCCAAAAGACCCCTCACTTAAATGGTTTTTTTGTGAAGTCAAAATACTTAAAATACGATTTCAATGAATATTTTTAAATCCGGGTTGAGATAGTAAGCCTCGTGTAGACCCCATCGTGAGGCAACCTTTATGCCTCCTTGTGTTGGGGAGGCAGGCTGACTGGGCCAGCATGCCTACCCCATGTTAGGGTCCCGCCTACGGACGCTTAAGTTCGTCCTGGCGAGTAAGTGGTATTTAAAGGTTATCATCTATATTACTACATACAACAGAATAAAAACTATATTTACAAGTTTTCAACTTCATTTGACCCTCCCAAACCTTCGTCAAACATAGGGACGTCAACTAGTTCAATCTAACTAGTTTCCGGACGTCATAGACGTTTCTTGTCGTCTTGGATATAAAACTTTTAATTGTTTTATAGAAATTATTTTAGGCTTATATACAGTGTTTTAAAGTTTAGTTCATCATGTTAGTCTCTAGCTTAGGTCATGGACTTTCGGAGTGTTACATTATCCCCCCTTTAGGAACATTCGTCCCCAAATGACACTAAAATCTTTTGAAGGGAAATTATAGACTCAATACAACCAGCATAACCAACAACATGAATATAACCATCATGAGTCATAGCTCATAGGGTCACTTCACAACTCCATTCAACACACAATCATGACATAACACAGAGCAATCCAAAGATCAATTCGTTTCACATAAGAGCTCAACATTCATAACACATATTGAGTAAATACCTTCTCAACACCAATCATAAGCTCAAAATGACACCAAAGAGTTATCATGCTATTCTTGTCAATACAACATCTAAGGACGAAAAATCTCAAGAAGGCAAAAGCATATATTTCATATAAGTGCAAGTTAACAAAAAAAGCTTGTTTCCTGAAAACTCATTGTGACACAACCTTTATCAAAATATGCACATCTTTGAAAAACAAGCCAAATTCAATTTATTCATTATTTTATTACTAATAAGAACAACAAACCTTAATTAGTAAAGATATGAAAGAGTACGAAAAAAAAAAAATTCCTTGTTTGATCGGATTAAAAAGAAACTTTGGGATTGCTGAATCACAGACAAAAAAAAGAAAAAATAAACATATAAAGCAACGGAGCCATCATAGTATTTTTGAATTCTCCGAAAGGAGGATGGCATTGATATACCCATATCTGAGTCTAATAGATTCTATTTTTCTTTTCTTCAATGGGGGTCAATGTCTGTAGATCCGTAACAAGGACCGGTGTTATGAAAAAATTACCTAGTTGAGGGAGCACATGGGAGGCCGAGATCACTATGACACTTCTAGTATGGGAAAAAATGGAAAAAACCAGATGAACCGACGAAATCCACTAGGTAACATCAAAAACTCATATGCGAAACTTTGTAACCCTTTGCGAAATTTCATACGGAGCCACATAACGAGGACTTTCAATTTCCCTTTCTTTCCAAAATCTCACCAACCCCTTTCATGGGGAAATTAATTTTAGTAGATAAAACTTTATCCCTTCTTCAAATTCAAGTCCCACTTCTACATGGTCGCATATGACTTTTGCCGACTATAGGCTATTTTAAATCGGTTCCTTTGTATATGAACTTTCTCCAAAGTATTATAAATCAATTCGGTACCTAAGAGTATATATTTGCCCACTTTGAACCATCAAATTGAAGATCTACATCTCCTACCATACAAGTCTTTGAAAGGAGTTGTAGATATAGATGAATGGAAAGTATTATTATATGAATACTCAACCAAAGACAAAAATGTCTATCCCAATTTCCCTTGAAATAAATGATGCAAGCTCTAAGCATATCCTCAAGGGTTTGAATAGTGCGCTACGCTTGACCATCCGTTTTGTGGATGAAAAGCAGTGCTTAGCTTCACCTTGGTACCCAACCCTCTTTGGAACGACCTCCAAAACCTAGATTTGAAATGTGCACCCCTATATGATATGATGGATAACAGAATACCATGGAGACACACAATCTCATCAATGAATATCCTTGTATAAGATTTTGTCTGGTAGGTTGGACTTGACGGGAATAAAATAAGCGGATTTGGTTAACCTATCGACAACAACCCATATAGAGTCATGTTGCTTTTGTATCCAAGTCAAACCTACCAAAAAATCCATATTTATGTCTTCCCACGTCAAAG
Organism: Solanum habrochaites; assembly: GCA_027704765.1. Lineage (NCBI taxonomy): Eukaryota > Viridiplantae > Streptophyta > Magnoliopsida > Solanales > Solanaceae > Solanum > Solanum habrochaites. The sequence goes on along the minus strand of JAKWJA010002489.1, from coordinate 34,837,929 downwards.
TGGGAACTTGTATTTATGAGTCAATCACTTGGCTCTTAAGTGCTTGGCTTTAATTTTTGGCAATTGCATTGGCAACAAAAATTCTGTATGGTGCCCTTTTAAGACTTCCCACCAAAATTTCTTAAGGTCATGATACATCTTTGTAGAAACCCGGATGAATGGAATAAACCCCCACAGGACACCATAATGCATCTTTTTCATCAAGAATTGGTTTTCTAAGTCATCCACATTCGTTAACACATAAACCCTTTCCTTGATACCTCAAAAGATCATCCCCCCTAGGAGAATGACTCATAATCTTATCAAGGGACCCGACCTCCTTCAATCCATCAATGGATGATCAAGGTGTTTCATAGACTTCACCTCAACCACCATAGATGATCGGAGTTATGATGACCATGAAATACCCATTGGAGAATATTCCAAAACACCCAATGTAGACAAGGTCTTTAATGTCTGCCTTCTTTAGCTTATACTGGTCTCCTTCTTTGCTACTCCGTCCCCTCGTTAACTTGTCCCTTCACCATAAGTTATCCATTTCACTTTTCTATTTCCATATGAAATTCTTTACAGGTCATTCTTGTATTTTTATACATGAGACACACTATTCATGGTCATACAACTTAGATCATCTACAGCCACATTGGCCTTGACAGGGTGGTAGAAAAAACTCATGTCGTAATCCTTCAATAATTTCAACCATCTTCTTTGTCAGAAATATAACTCCTTTTGAATAAATACATATTGAAGACTCTTGTGGTCGGTATACACATTAACATGGACACCATATAAATAATGCGTCCATATTTTTAAAGCAAACACCATGGCCTCTAACTTAAAATCATGATTGGGTAGGTCTTTTCATGAACCTTAATTTGTCTAGAAGCCTAAGCTACTACTTTCACATGTTGCATAAGCACACACCCCAAGCCCACTCGGGATGCATCACAATATACAATGAAGCCCTTGGTACCCTCTGGTAAGGTTTACACTGGAGTAGAGGTAAGCCTTTCTTTCAAGGTTTGAATCTCCTTTAACATGCCTTCGAGTACTCAAATTTCATGCTCTTTTGGGTCAAGGTAGTCAAGGGAGACACAATGGACGCAAAACAATCCACAAACCTCCTATAGTATCCCACTAGACCCAAAAAGCTTCAAATGTTGATTGGAGTCAGTGGTCCACGCCAATTCTTGACCACCTCGGTTTTTCTTAGATCAAGCTCAATTACCTCACTAGAGCTGATATGACTAAGAAACGCCACTGAACTCAACCAAAACTCACACTTGCTATACTTGGCAAATAATTGGTTTTTCTTAAGCACTTGCAACACCATCTCAAATGATTCATGTGTTCACCCTCCTTTTTTGAATATACCAAGATGTTTTCAATGAAGACAACGACGAATGAATCTAGGTAACTTCTAAACACCCTATTCATGAGAGCCAGAAAGGCCGTCGGGGCATTAGTGAGACCAAATGGCACTACTAGAAAGTCATACTAACCATATCTAGTTCGAAAGTCCATTTTTGGTATATCCTCACCTCTCACCCTAAGTTGGTGATACCGCCCGACCTCTAGACAATCTTAGAAAAGTAGATTGCCCCTTGGAGTTGAACAAACAAGTCATCAATCCAAGGGAGAGGGTACTTGTTCTTAATAGTGACTTTATCGACTTGGCAATAATCAATGCACATTCTAAGTTACCCATCCTTCCTCTTCACAAAAAATACATGAGCACCCCATGGAGAAATAATAGCTTTAATGAAGCTTTTATCTATCAAGTCCTTGAGTTGAGCCTTCAACTCTTTCAATTCGGCGCGGAGCCATGCGATAAGGAGGAATTGAAATGGGATTAGTATTCGGTAGCAAGTCAATACCAAAATCAATTTACAGTTTAGGAGGAATTCCGGCAAGATCATTAGGGAAGACTTCCGTAAATTCCTTCATTACGGGGACTGACTCTATGGGAGGAACTTCAGAATATAAATCATTGATTCTTACAATGTGGTATAATTACCCTTTAGAGATCATTTTACAATATTTTAGAAAAAAAATGATACGACCTGCAGGAATAGAATTTCCCCCCTTCCACTCTAAGATGGGTTTATTTGGAAATTGAACATGAAAATGTTTGTTCTACAATCAATGGAAGCAAAACAATCATGCAAGAAATCCATTCCCAAAATAAAATCAAAATCAACCATATCAAGTTGTACTAATTCAAAATGAGTTACTATTGGGAAACATTACAGGACAATTTCTATATACCCTCTTTACAACCACCAAATCACATACCGGGGTAGTTACTGTATATGGTTCTTTGAGGACATCAGGGAAAATATCAAACTTACTAGCTATCAAGGGAGTAACAAAATATAATGTAGCACCCAAGTCAAGTAAAACATAAACATCAATAGAGAAAACTTGTAACATACCGATCATCACATCGAGAAAACACTCTTGTTCTCCCTAGAGCAAAGAGCATAAAAGTGATTCTTCTTTGAAGAGTCAACATTAGAACCACTTTCTTGAGCTTTCACACTACCCTTGTCTTGAACCTTCAAGTTTGGGAAATCTCTCACCTTGTGTCCACTCTTACCACAACTAAAACAATTGTCCGTACCAATGAGGCAATCACCATAATTCTTCTTGCCACACTTTACACAAGTTGGCTTCTTGTTTGGTGAACTAGTACCCTTCCCTTTTGAGACTTAGGGTTAGATACCCTATCATCCCCAGACTTAGGGAACTTGGAAGGAACTTGATTATAAAACCTCTTTTTGAAACTTAGTTTGTCTTGGATATCAATCCTACCCTTTGAAGAACCACCATTATATGACCTTACTCTATTAGCATCTGTACTCTTCTTCTAACCCTTGTATACTCCACTTTTTGATCATGAATCATGAGACGAGAAATATTTATATTATCATGTAGCATAGCCGATTGACATTCTTTTTTCAAGTCATCGGATTCTCCCGTCACAAAACGATTCATCTGATCGCTCGGGTCGAAAACCAAAGAAGCATAATACATTGATAACTTAGTAAATTTCAAAGAGTAGTCAAGCACACTCATTCCTTCTTGACGTAGGTTGATGAATTCTTCGACCTTGCCTTCCCTCTTTTCTCTTGGAAAGAACCTATTAATATAATACTTCTTCAAAATTTCCCATGGCACCGGACCACCCCTTAAATGCTTATTGTTTCTCCATTGGGACGTACAAAGTTTGAGACATGCTTGAGTTGGTAGGTCTCTAACTCGGCCTTTTCACTAGTAATCAACCCCATAGTATAGAGGATTTTGTAGACTTTATCAATTAAATCTTGGGGGGTCTTCCTCCACTATGGACCCATAGTAAGTAGGGGGATTCATCCTTGTGAAATCCCTCAAATAGAAGGCAATGCTACTAACATGTTGGTTTCCTCGGGGTACTACATCCCAGTTAGCTTGGGACGTCATGTCTTGATCTTGAGTACTGATAGCTTGTGCTTGATTAGTAATGGCTTGGGCCATTTAGAGAAAGGATTACCTTATGTCCCCATCTGACAAGGCTGGAGGATTCGCCGGAGCTTGATCATCCTTAGCAACTTCTTCAAGAGTAGGATCTTAATTGCCACGGGGAGGAACTCCCGCATTAGCAATCTCTTCATCAAGTCTTCGTGCAACTGACCTTCGAGTATTCATACATATAACCACAATACAAGGTTTAGGTGTAAGCACAAATAAAGTAGACTTTAGAGGCACAACATTGGATTTCCAAGAAAATGAGAATTTCCTAAGCATCATATAGCTTCTCTCTCATAAGTGTGGCGCGCTTCATAATTATGAATAACAACTGACATAGATGTGGTTTAATGAGACATCAATCCTAAAGATATTTAACCTCATGCTCTTATACCAAGTTTGTAAAATCCGAGGAGTACCCCCTAGAAGTAACTGTTGTCGTCGTCCTTGAAGAGGACTAAGACTAACCTCTTATCATTCGTCATTACATTTCATAGGTTAACTAGCCGAAAATTTAAAACGTTTTAACTACTTTTACATTGAGGTTTACTTAGATCTCTCGCTTACACATAATACATATTTAGGGAGTTTACATAGACTCCTCGTGATAGGAAGCACTGCATTGGCTTATAATTTTATTTCACGTACATAATATAGCAATATAGATTTATAAAAAGTTCAGAATACGTCTTATATTAAACCATCTAAGAAGAGTACAACATTGGGAGTAGCCCATACCTCTTTACAACAAAGGCCTCATATAGGCATATAAGAAGTCAACAAAGAAAGAGAATGAACTAAATTGTCATTAAGACTAAACAATATCAAAAAGCAAGATAGTGGAATCATCCTAGAAAAGTGAGGACCTGCCAAACACTTGGGAAATATCTAAGTAGTCTTCAAGGCCTTCTATAAGATCAATGGTAGGATCCTACATTTGTAGTAAACATAAAAGACTGTTAATACACACTTATACTAAGTATGAGCATATGCACATAAAAAAATTGAAATCATACAAAAGAGGACATTTGTTCAAAACCATGTTAAAGTACTTTTAAATGCCTTAAACACAATAATGAATCCATATAGACAAAAAATTACATAATACATAATTAAAACCCATGTACAATACAAGACCGATCTCAACAAGTAATAGTAAAGTCAACACGTATAGAGTTTATAACTTCATTACATAAGAAATACCCTCATAACCCACCGGTTAGATTACAAGTGCAATGACCAAGCAAAGCCCATTAACATTACTCAATCAAGTAAACAAAACAAAGGATCACAAGTAATGTCTAACTCTACATAACATAGCATCAATAGTAGTCATCATTATATTTAGCAATGTCGACCAATAGCATGTTAATTAATGAAACTAACATCACATAGGATCATCAACATGTAAAGTCCACATAAACATAACATTCCCTTTATAAAAGCATAAGAACATACGAACATAAGAGCATAAGAACATCTTTCTAGGACTTCCCTCAAAGCCAACTAGTGCAATGCCTAGGTAGAGTCCCACACCTCTACCTAGACTAAGTCAACCCCTTAAGTCTCCCTACTTAATATTCACATCATTACTTCATTTTAATTTCGGAAACACTTTCCTTAGCATACATTGACAACAAGAGCTAAGTATTGAATCTAGTGTTGTAAAACCTTAACCGATGGAAGGTGGTCTACCGGCTAAGGTAGAACCAAACATGAACATAAAATCTATGTAGATCCATTAGCTAGTATTCCTATGGTGGCAACATAGTTTATGGAGCTTGGGAGAAATCATGGAAATATCACTCTATGAGATTTTTGGGCTATGAGACTATCCACCCCGTGAGGACTATGGTGAACCCTACCTTCCCTTCTTGGAAAGGCGCCACCCCTCATCTTCAAGTTCACTCACTCCTAAGCTAGAGTCCTTTTTGTAATGTCTTTCAGTAATAAACATTACTTGGTTTAGGTCATAGGATAATATCTCCTTGTATAGTCATAGTCATTAGCTCAATAGGAATTGAATGAGATCATCCTTTCAATACAACCCTCATATGTGATTTTAGCACATTAACCTCATTACATCATAGTAAGGCACATAGGTACTTTATAAACAACCTTCTATCGTTACATCTTAAGCATAATCTCACAATCACATAATCAAGACATTTAAATTCAACATCATAACAACACATATTTAGGCTAATCACAAGACATGCTTCGATTAAACTACCTCATCACTCACAAGTCATCTTAATCGAGTAAAAGTTAGGATCATAAAGACTTACCCAATATCCATCAAAAGCCATCATCATGGTCTTACCATCAACCAACCAATTTCATCCAATAATTGGTGGTGTAACATCAATCAATAGTAATTAATACAATAACTAAGTCAATTGAATCATCACTATCGAATTTGCCTTCAATTTATAACCTAGGGTTTGGGGAAAATGGTTCATCATGAATTTCTCAATAAATAGATTCAATCCCAACAGTACATTACCTAGGAAGTCCATCGATGAATTCAAATAGATAAAACAACTATAACTATCAAATACATTCATCAATTTCCATCAATACATAAGCAAGATCCAAGATTTGGAGAATTTGGGGAAAGGGACATGATCTACATGAAATTGCATCAATTAACATCATTTAACCAAAAGTATAAACTTAATTAGTCATAGGCAATAACAATTTATCATCAATTTGAAGTTTACAAGAAAAACCTATTTGAATAGAGGTGATTAAGAAATCAAATTTGAAAGGATCTCTTGGGGGAAAGAATTCCAAGAGTGAAGAACCCATACCTTAATAAATATTAATCCATGAAATTGAAGTGAAATTCTAGAGAAATTTGTCTTCTTCTTCAAGCATTCTTGCTTCATCAATGGAGGAACTAAGGAGAGAGAAAGTAGAGAGAGATGTGAGCTTTTGGATTTTGTTCTGGGAATATGGTTTAGGTGAGTGAAATGACTTAAAACTTACCCTTAGGCTATATATAATCACCCTCTAAATTACCCAAAAGACCTCTCAATTAAATGGGTCTTTTTGTGAGCTCAAAATGCTTAAAATACTATTTCAACAAATATGGAAAGTGGATGCGCGTCGTGGGACTAATTTCTTATTTTATTTTTTAAATCTAGGTTGAGGTAGTAAGCCTTGTGTAGACCCGCGTCGCAAGGCAACTTTTGTGCGTCCTTGCGTTGGTTGTGCCTCCATGTTGGGGTCCCTCTCAAGGACCCTTAGGGTGGTCGTTGGGGATTTGTTATTGAACGTTTAGACCATTTATACTACATTTTACCTATTTAAAGTATTTTTAAAAGTTTTAAACTTCATTTGACCCTCCTAACCTTCGCCAAATATAGGGATGTCAACTAGTTTAATCTAACTAGTTTCCAGACGTCAAGGACATTTCTTGTCATCGTGGATCTAAAACTTCTTAATTTGTTTATAAACATTATCTTAGGCTTATAAACGCTGTTTGAAAGTTTAGTTCATCATGAGAATCTATAGCTTAGGTCATGGACTTTCGGAGTGTTATATCTCCTTCTTCAAGAGGAACTTGAGGGTTTTGAGGAGCTTGAGGGGGACCGCCTCATTCACATTCTCATCTTCTGTCCTTCCAGAATTGTTCCTTCTTGTATTCGTTGCTTATACAAACAAGAAAGATATTATAAGATAAGGAAATATATATTTAATGACTCTGAAGGCATGACATAAGAAAACCAAGAAGATGAGAATTTCCTAAGCATCACATAGCCTCTCATTCAAAAGTGTGGCACCCTTCACAATTGTGAACAACGCTCTACTTGACATGGTTCAGTGAGACATCAATACTAAGATTACTTCCCCGGTCAGTGAGACATCAATCCTAAGATTAACCTCATGCTCTAATACCAAGTTTTTCACGATCGGGGAGCACCCCCTAGACATAATTGGCGTCATCGTCCTAGAAGAAGCCTGAAACTAGCCCTTAGCATACATCATAGCATGTCATAGGTAGAGAAAATGCAGAAAATTTATAACTTTTACATATTAGGTATACTTAGACTTCCCGTTTATCATATATGATGTTTACATAGACTTATTATTTATGAAGTGTACAAAGACTTCTCAATTAGCAATATAGTCAATTCATATGAAGTAGTCTGCTATTTATCTCACATATACCATCTAATAGAGAATTACAAGGGTTGGGCATAGATCTTACAATATGCCTCATATCGGCTTACAACAAAATCTCAAATATAAGAAAAGAACAATCATCTTAGACATAGTCAATACTAATGAATCTAGAAAAGTGGCACCATCCTCGAACTTGATAACTCGTTAATAATTTGGGAAAATAGACAATCCTTCTTTGCAAATGGCCTTGAACTCCTCAACGGCCCGAACCTACATTATTTGGGAAAAAAGAAGAAAATACGGGTTAGTACATCACATGTACTAAGTATGGCTTCTACGCAAAAAAATAATAATCAGTGAATGATAACAGGGACATTTTAGTAAAAATAATGCTTTCTTTCAATTTAACCCACCATGGATATATAATAAGCATTATAAGTCAACTCAACATAATATTAACCCAACATGTAGACAACCCAAGCAATACATCGTGCAATGCAAAAGAATAGAATCCTATAACCCCATCAAAAGCTAAGTATCACATTAAGTCACCTAATTCATGCATATAACATAACCTCATATTTCATTATGACAGGCTATATTCATAAAGATCACTCATAGATTATCAACATAACACATAATAAACTTAATCATACAAGAAAACTACTAGCACCATCCCTTAGAATCCCACAAGTGCAAAGTGTAAGAGAAGTTTCATACCCTCTCTCACACTATGTAGAAACCTTTAAGAAAAGCCCTAATAAGAGTTCATAGACTTAACTTATTCATTTTACCTTTTACATTACGGAAAGAAGTGCAATAACCGACATAATACCATGTGAGCTACATGGAACCTAGTGTTCTACTCCCACACAAAAATTAGAGGGTTAACACTTTCCTAAGAAGTAACCTTTCGTACATAGCTATCTAGGTGGATCCACTAAGATAGAGTCCTATGTGGGCACATAGTTAAGTGTCAAGGAAATTGTTACTACAAACACTAACTTACTAAACGTGGGGGTTTCCATCTAATGATAAAAAATATAACTTGGGAATCTAGACTTGCTAAACGTAAGGAAACCCATGTGGGGAGCCGAACTTACTAAACGTGAGACCCCCATCTCAGTTACATGCCCTTTCGGTGCTAAGCATTTATTTCTTAGTAATCATATTTATTCATCATATAAGTTTATATTAGTCTCTACTAGACCCCTATGTAAATATCTTATAATAATATATCATAGGTATTCATAAGTGAGAACAACCTTTCGACTTTAGATCTACATACGAGTGAGTAAACCTTTCACAGAACACTCTATTGTAATCATAGGATCTACTTTCAATTATATAATAATCATGTCATACCATGCATACATAATTCATAGCTAATTCAAGTGTCTAGGGTTAAGGATGAGGAATGCTTGTCATCAACACCACAACCACACATTAGAAATAGAAGTATTACTATCTAAGTAACTTATCTTTTATAATTGAATTCAAGAAAAACAAACCTTCATACCTTTTTGATCTTTCATGGCCTTCAAACTTCCATTACAAAATAATACATATCCAATACATAAGCAAGGTAATTTCAAGAAGTAATACATAGAAATTATCATTCTACATTATCCATATACTTATCATGTTCCACAATTTCCATAGAAGTTTTAAGATGTAATGAGTTTCGGGAAGAACAAGGGTCAAAGAGTAAATATCAAGTGATTACCAACAATTAGACATCATTTCATAGTTAACCAACAATTAAAGATCAATATTCATCACAATTGAATAACAATTTTGTTTTGAAAAGAGGACCCATGTATAGATTGAAACCCTAGTCTTGGGGGAGTTTGAAAACCATCATTAAAGGCACCTCTGGGGAAAAAGATCCCAAGAGTGAAAGAAAACATACCTCAAGGGATGATTCCCACGAATTTGAGTTGGATTCCTTGCTAAATTCGTCCTTTTCTTGAAGCTCTAGTATTCCTTCAGTGAAGGTTTGAGTTTGGGGAAAGAGAAACTAGAGAGAAGTTGGAGTAATTTGGGTTGTGGAAATATTGAGGTTTTAGGTTAGTTAATTGACTTAGGGTACTTATATAGCCCAAAATTAATCAATTATAACTGACCTTAACCCCTAATTAATTAATTAATCAATTCCCTAACAACACCTAGCTTAACCTTTTTTTAGACAGTGAAGTGGGGTCTCAAACGATTAGGAACTGTTAATGCCTTGTCAATAAAACCAGGAACAGTACTGGTCAAATGTGGTTTGGATTAGATGCTTGATTTTGGAGCCTCTTTGGGATTTAACTAAGTGTCAACCAACGGCAGCAAATGTAACACTCCAGAAGTTCCGTGACATAGACTAGAACTTAGTCTATTGAATAATGATTAAAATGATGTTTACAGACCTATATTAATGTATTAGAATCAATTAGAAAATTTTAGAGCCAAAATGACAAATAAAGACCTTGACGTCCGCAAACTAGCTAATTTGAACTAGCAGACGTCCCTATGTTTGGTGAATGTTTGGGAGTTTCAAATGAAGTCCAAAACTTGTAAAAAGACTTTAAATAAGTAAAATAGTACAAAGGGTCCAAACATCTGTTAAATACAAACCAAGGACCACCCGAAGGGTCCTTGAGGAGGACAAGAACATGGGCAAGCAGGCTGCCGAAGCAGCCTGCGCGCAGCAAGGAATTGAGGGTTGTTGCACGACGCGCAGCAAACACTTGAGGGCCCAAAAGTTGCCTCATGATAAGTATCCTCCATGAGGCTCTTTGTCTTAATTTGGATTTTCAAAAATAAATGAGAAATTGACCCCGCGAAGCGCTGCAACTTCCCAGATTTGTCCGCATCATTTTTAAGTCAATTTAACTTCACAAAACACCCATTTATGTGAAGGATCTTTTGACTATTTTAGTGGACGAGTTTATAATGATTTTATATAACTTTTATACCACATTCACTCACTTCAAATAAGATAAGCAAATTCCCTCTCATCTCTCTCGAACAGGATAAGCTTAAGGAAGAAGACGAAGACTTCAAGATTTTCTGTCAATATTCGTGGAATTATCGTCAATAAGGTATGGGTTCTTCACTCTTGGTATTCCTTTACCCAAGAGGTCCTTTCAAATATGATTTTCAAGAATTCAACTTTTAGGATTTTTACTCTACAAAACAGGTTCCTAACTCAAGATTTATGACTAATGATGAAGAATAACAATTTTCTAGGGTTAATAAACTATGTATTGTTAAATAATTGATATGCTAATGTTGGTTTCCATGTGAAGCATATTTCTTCTCTAAATAATAGTTTCGATTATGTTCTATCTACTAATTAATGTTATGTAAATGTTGGGGTTGGAACTATATCTTGAATGATCTCTTACATGAGCCCTTTCCCTTAACCCTAACTATGAATTGATCTTGGGTATGACTATAGTTGTTGGGATTGGTTATGTTATTGAGTCTTTAACTATATTAATGGATGACTGTCATGAATTGAGTGTAAGTTCTTGATGAAGATTCTTGAAATCAATTAGGTAAGTCTTCCAAAGTTATGATTACTCTATTATGTTGATGTTTCCCTATAATTGATAAGTATATATGATGTTTCAATGAATATATGATGGCCTATGAATATGTTGAATGTGATATCATAGTAAGGATATGATAATGCAAGTTGATGATGTTTGTGTTGTATGCCTTACACACTATGATTATGACATGTTAATATCACAAATGAATTTTGTGCTGAAAGGAAATTCTAATCTAAACGTAAAGAGCTTATGATCATGATTATACAAGGATTTAATCTCCTATAGCCTATAATAAGTTTTATGATAAATGATGACTTAAAGGTTATTCAAAAAAGTGGCTTTATCTTAGCACCGATGAACTACACATGAGAGGTGTACCCTCCCTAGTTGGAAGGGAGGTTCACAATGACTCTAATGAGATAGAGGCTGTCATGTAATGTTGAACTATGGGTCTCTAATATCAATCCTAGTTCATGAACTATGTTGCCTCCATGGGAATACTAGCTAGTGGATCCACCTAGAAAGCTATAGTCATGTTTTGTTCTACTTTGGTCGGTAGACCACCTTATTTGGTGTGGGGTTTCATGACACAAGATTACATGTTTACCTCACATTGTATAATGTCAGTTAAGGTGATAGTTCCCTCAAGTAAAATGAAACACAAGTAAATGGACATTAACTAAGGTAACTTGAGGAGTTTACTTAGTATAGGTAGGGGTATGGAACTCTACCTAGACATTGCACAAGTTGACTCTAAGGGAAGTCCTAGGATATTGTCTTATGTAATATGATAACATGAAATGTATAATGCTTATGATATATGATTTTACTCTTATATGATGTTGGTTATGTTAATGAACATGAAATGGTCTATGTTGCTATATGTGATGATGAATACTTATGATGTAAGTTGTATAAAGCAAAGCACTACTTATGGTCTCCTATCTTGTTTACATGATTATGTGGGGTTATGTGGTTTCACATGATCATTTCACTTGTACATTTGTGATGAGATTATTGGTAAGTGATTTGTATATTAAGTTGATATGCACTATTTAATATGAGATGTTAATATGATGCTTTGATGTTATATTTTTGGTTATGATCATGCTTTATGTTGTTGTGATCCTTATCTTGTATATGCTCTCTTGTATGTGCATTAAAGGTTTCAAATGATTTAGCATTCTTCCTAAAGAAATGGTTCTTTTTCATGCATGTTCGTAGCTGTTTATGTGAATATACCCATACTTAGTACATGTGCCATACTAACCCCTTACTTTATATTACTACAAATGTAGGGTCCGACTGTTGAAGATTAAGAATGTCGATTAAAGAATCTTGTAACTCTTTCTTTAAGTGTTGGTATAGGTCCTAATGTTTGGGGATAATATATTTTCATTATTCCAACTTATGAAGACTTAAGTAGTTTTTAAGGATACCCTTTATTCCATTTTATGTTCTTTGGATTTCATTGTACTAAGGTCTATATGACTTATTGACATATTTTTTGGCTAAGTCCAACTCATTCTTTGTAGGTGGTTTTTATGTGACACAAGTTTTAGAATATCGTATCTATGCTATCATGTTTCTATAAGAAGAGCCTAAGTAAGCTTCTATGTGAGAGGTCTAAGTCTACCTCACTTATTATATGCAAAAGTTTTTAATTTTTCCACATTTTTAACTGATGACATGTTATGACGAATGCTAAGGGCTTGTCTGAGTCCTTTGAGAGGAAGACGAAGCCGGTCGCATCTAGGGGGTGTTATCCGGATAGGGAAAACTTGTTATCAGAGCATGAGGTTGAATATCCTTAGGATTAATGTCTCATAAACCACATTACATAGTGTCTTGTTCATGGTTGTTAAGTGCGCCACAATTATGGATGAGAGACTATGTGATGATTAAGAAAAACATCTCTTTTGTTTGTAATCTTATGTCGTGCCTCTAGAGTTTTGACACTATGTGTCTTTTAGCATCTGATCCATTTCTTGTGGTTATAGGCGATGAACACAATAAGTACAGTCGTTAGAAGAGCAAGAGAAGAGTTTGCGAATGTGGGAACTACTCCCTAATCCAATCGAGTTCCTCCTCAAGTGCAAGTTGTTGCGAATGATCAAGTTCCGGTAAGTCCTCCAGCAATGACGGATGGTGAGGTGAGGGTTTCCCTTTTCAAAATGTCCCAATCGATCACCACTCAATCTCAAGCCATTACGACACAAGCTAATAGGGACGTTATTCCTCGAGAGAATCAGCATGCTAGTACTATGGATAGCCGTATGAGGGATATTACGAGGATGAATCCACTTGTTTTCCTTGGATCAGAAGTTGCTGAAAACCTCCAAGATTTCCTTGATGAGGTCTATAAGATTTTGTTTGTCATGGGTTTGAGTACTAATTAAAAGGCTGAGCTTGCTGCCTATCAACTCAAGGACATGGCTTAGACATGATACAATCAGTGGAAGGATAGTACAGCTTTAGGAGGTGGTGCCGTGACTTGGGAGATTTTCAAAACGGCATTTCTTGACATATTCTTCCCAAGGGAGCAAATGGAAACTGAGGTAGAGGAGTTCATCAACCTTCGTCAAGGAGGTATGAATATTAAGGAATACTCCTTAAAAGTTTCCTCTTTGGTTTCCAATGCTAGAGATGAAATGAGTCATTATGTAACGGGCGTGTCCGAAGATCTTGAAGAAGAACTTCGTGCATATATGCTTCATGATAATATGGATCTTTCTAGGTTGATGGTTCATGCTCAAAAAGTAGAGGAGAGTCATCTAAGGAAGAGGAATAGGGAAGCTAAAAAGGCAAGATCTTTTGAAAGTAGTTCTTTAAAGAGTAGGCTTGCCATTCAAGATAAGCCTAAGTTCAAGAAGAGATTTTCAAACCAGTTTCCTTCAAATTCCTTCAAGACTCGCAATAATAGGTTGTCTAATCCTAAACCTCAAAAGGTGAGAATGATGATCCACCAAGAGAAAGACCAACTTGTGGTAATTGTGGTAAGAAACATGTGGACGAATGCTTTGTTGGAATTAATAGTTGTTATGTTGTGACAAAGGTTTCCATATGGTGAAAGATTTTCCTAATGTGAAGAGTCAAGTAAAGGGTAATACCCAATCTCAATCAAGCGGTCCTAGTTTTGAAGCTCCAAAAAAGAACTGTTTTTAGGCACTCAAGGCTAGGGATGAACAGGAGAACTCTCCCGATGTTGTGAAGGGTATGTTACAAATTTTCTCTATGAATGTCTATGATTTGCTTGATCTAGGTGATACCCTTTCCTTTATTACACCTTTGGTAGCTGTGAAGTCATATGTACTTCCTTATGTTTTGATTGAACCCTTTTCGGTTTGTACCCCAATGGGTGATTCTAGTGTTACAAAGAGAGTCTATAGGAAATGTTCTGTAAAATTTGCCTAAAAGAGTTACTCTTGTTGATTTGGTAGAACTTGACATGTTTGATTTTGATATGATTTTTGGTATGGATTTGTTACACGCTTGTTTTGATTCTATAGATTGTAGAACGAGGGTAGTGAAGCTTCAATTCCCAAATGAACCCATTTCAAATTTTCAAGAGGGGAAATTCTATGCAAAGGAGTCAAATCATTTCTTGCTTGAAGGCTTGTAAGATGATAGCCAAGGGTCATCTATAACATGTAGTAAAGGTTAAATATATAGAATGTGAAATTCCTTCTATTAAGTCGGTCCCTACAATGAGGGAATTCCTAGAGGCTTTTTTTAATGACCTTCCAAGAGTTCCTCCTCAAACGGGAAATTGAATTTGGCATTGAATTGTTATCGAATACAAATCCCAATTTAATTCCTCCAAATAAGATGGCTCCGGCTGAATTAAAAGAGTTGAAGCTCCAACTGAAAGATTTATTAGACAAAGGTTTCATTCAACCAAGTATTTCTCCATGGGGTTCTCCCGTTTTGTTTGTGAACAAGAAGGATGGGTCCCTTAGAATGTGCATTGATTATCGCCAGCTAAATAAGGCCACCATAAACAACAAGTATCCTTTCCACGGATTGATGAACTCTTTGATCAACTCCAAGGTGCTAGCTACTTTTCCAAGATTGACTTAAGATCGAGATATCACCAACTAAGAGTGAGAGGTGAAGATATTCCCAAAATAGCTTTTCGAACTAGATATGGTTACTAAGAATTCCTAGTGATGTATTTTTGGTTAACAAATGCCCCGATAGCGTTTGTGGACCTAATGATGAGAGTTATATGAGACTACCTTAAATCATTTGTGATTGTGTTCATTGATGATATTTTGATATACTCCAAGAATGAAAATAATCATGAGAGTCATTCTTGAGGTTGGCCTTGCAAGTCCTCAAAATACACCAACTATATGCAAAATTTAGCAAGTGTGAATTTTTGTTGAGGTCAGTTGCTTTTCTTGGTCATGTTATCTCTAGTGAGGGTGTAGAGGTTGATCCAAAGAAGATAGATGCTGACAGAAATTGGCCTAGAACTTTGACTCCCACCGACATAAGGAGTTTCTTGGGTCTAGTCGGGTACTATACAAGGTTTGTTGATGGATTTTCGTCCATTGCTTCTCCTTTGACAGCTTTGATCCCAAAAATGTGAATTTTGAGTGGTCGGAAGCTTGTGAAAAAGGTTTTCAAGAGTTGAAAGATAAGGCTTACCCGAAAGAGAGTCGACAAGAGAGACACGCAGATCCTCACTCGCAGGGTCACAGACCACGCTAACCAAGAGTTAGAATAGTAAATGACTGCTCTGTATTTTAGTGTATTGTCGCGACCAACCTTCCCCCCGAGATTTCCTGTCTCTGGCATTTATTCCTCACTGCAACATGACAAGCGTGTGACACTCGCCTTTGCTTCTATGGCAACTTCCAAGTTCAATAAGAAGCAATTAGTCCCTGATCCATACCCTTTGTATTTACGTAATTCTAGAAGTTTTCGTTCCGTTAGTGACACACAATATTCGTGTCGCGTCGTCTAGACTTATTTGTTATGTTGTGCGTTTGAATTTTGCCACTTCATGTGTTTTACTGACCATAATACAGTTTCTTCCACATATATGTGTTCACACCAAAAGGATTTAAATTCCCGGACAGAGAAGATGGGTTTTAGAACTTTTGAAGGATTACGACATGAGTGTCCTTTACCACCCTGGAAAGGCTAATGTGGTTGCCGGTGCTTTGAGTCATATGACTTTTGGTAGTGTCTCTCACGTGGAAGAATAGAAGAAATAACTTGTGTAAGATGTTCATAGATTGGCTCATTTAGGTGTGTGGTTAGAAGATTCTCCAAATGGTGGTTTTATGGTCCATCCTAACTACGACTCATCATGAGTGGTTGAGGTGAAATCTAAGAAACATCTTGATCCTCGATTAATGGAGTTTGCAAGGCACACTTCTCGGTGTCTAATCCTTCGTATGTGCTCTCACGAATTCACTATCTGCTCCCCCCAAGCGTCGGTGGCGTGCTTTATTAGGTACGCTGCCTCAAGTGAACATTTATTTAGTGTATCCGATGATTGAACGTTGTGCACTTTTGTAGACACAATACCTTAAAAATCGCAAATTTTTTTGAAAGGCCCATGCGTCTCCCCGTTATTCTGTATCCTCTTGTGTTGACCCAACTATTAAGCTCAATTTAAACCCCTCCCGCTCTACGGAAGTCTATTGTGGTTCTGCGGATGGTTTTAAATACAGCGACTATTCTTCATAAAGTTTGTGTTGCCTCTAAGGTCGTCATTGACACAAAGTTAAGCAAGCATCTAAAAGCATGTGGTTTAACCCAATTAAGGATGTTCCCTACTTGTAGCGGGAGCCTAGCAATGCATGTATCTCTGTCTTTTGTTACTTTGGCGTTGTTACTCCTTGCAATTCCTGGTGATGGTTCATCTACATAAGTTTTGATTCCAATCGCAATGGTTTCGTTGTAAAAAGAAGAGGGTTACTCTCTCTTGCCAAAATTTCCCCCCCTTGATATACCATCCTCGTTGTTTTTAGCCTCTCCGGTCTACTTATAGGACATATCGCCACTCTACTCCAGAAGATCTCATCAAGAACCCCAGCATTTAACTTGTGCCGAGCATTTCGTGATTCTTCACTGGTGATGTCCGCTTGTCCATCATTTCGGTATAGACAGTTGCCCAATTCACGTCCATCTGCATTTTTCTGAAAGTGCCTTTCAAAAGGGTTTAGGTACACTTCACTGGAACTTAGCATCTCTTTTCATCCTCAAACGGATGGGAAAGCGGAACGTAACCATTAAACACTGAAGATATGTTAAGAACCTCTGATATTGTTTTTCTATATGAAGTGGAATGATCACCTACCATTTATTGTGGTTCTTCTACAACAACAATAGTTATCCATTTTGAGCCTCTCCATGGAACCATTGTAGCGCTTACTAACGTAGAAGAATGTTAGGTATCCGCCTTGGATTTGGTTTTGAGGTTGGTGAGTCCTCTACTGTCTCTTGGTCCAAATATCTATGAGTCTGAGAAAGTTCGAGTCATAAGAGAGAGTATATCTTAAAGATAGCCTATAGGTCGGAAAAAATTTCGGTATTCGCCGGCAATAGAATAAGAGCCTTGAGTTTTGTGAAATAAGGATCACGTATATTTGAAGATTTCACCTATGACAGTTGCGGCGTGATCGATTTCTTTCTGTAAGTAAGACTGATACGTTAGTCCCCTTGACATTTTGTTTTGGTTCAGTAGAAGGTTTTTTTACAATCAGGTTTGAAATAGGTTTCCTCTATAAGGCTGTGACTACTTACCCCTAACTGATTACATCTGTGTTCATTCCGGTGTTTTTTTGCTTTTGTCCATGTTACCACTTTCCTGCTGAACATGGCACTAGCACACCCGGTCGTCTTATTCGCCTCCTAATTTTTATTGTTTCTAGGGTTTGGTATGGAGAACCATTCTCCTATGGGAAGAGGTTCTGGTTGAGATCCTAGATGGCCATGTCAAGAAGTTCAGGAACAAAGAGCTTTCCTTTGTAAAGGTGCTATGGAGGAACCATATTGTTGAGGATGCAACATGGGTGGCCGAATCCGACATGAAGTCCCTCTACCCTCATACTTTTACTCCTTCAGGTTAGACATTCCTCATATTAAGGCAAAGAATGAATAATATGAAATTTACTTGTTTTCTTAAATAGGTTCATGTTTTGGAAAAAGTTGTACCAAATTGAATTTTAAGAAAATTCCTTCACACTCTATTTTTGCACCTATGTGAAATATGTATGCATGTTGTATTCTTGAGATTTGTTGTTTTGTTGTTATCTTGAGAATAATGAATAGTATCTAACTCTTTGATATAATTTTTTGATCTCATGTTATGTTGAGAAGTGTTCCTCATTATTTGTTAATGAAATATTAAGCTCTATAGTTTGGCAATCATAATTGGAGTTTGCTATGTGTAATGTTGTGGATGTTAGAAAGATTGTGAATAATTCTCTGATCTATGAACATTATGATTGTTTATGTTTTTGATTGTTGGGCTGTCTAGTCTTGAGTCCTTCTTACCCTTCCAAAAGATGTTAGGTTATTCTGGGATAATGTTCTAAGGGGGGGGAAATGTAACTTAGGAAGTTCCATGACTTAGACTAGAGATCAGTGTATTGATTAGTGATGAAAATAATATTTATAAACCTATATTAATATATTAGACTCAATTAGAATAGGTTAGATCCAAAATGACAAAGAAAGACCTTTACATCAAGAAACTAGCTAATTTGAAGTAGTAGACGTCCCTATGTTTGGTGAATGTTTTAGAGTGTCAAATTAAGTCCAAAACTTGTAATAAGACATCAAATAGGTATTATTTATTACAAAGGGTCCAAACGTCCGGTAATGACACCCCAAGGACTACCCGAAGGCTCCTTGAAGAGGACCCGAACATGGGCGTGCAGGCTGCTTTGAAATGAGAGTTGCTGCCTGACACATAGCTAACACGTGGGAGCCCAAAAGTTGCCTTGGCACGCGGAGTCTCCAAAAGGCTCTGTGTCTCAAATCATATTGTCAAAAATAAATGTGAAATTGACCACGCGACGCGCAACAACTTCCCACATTCGTTCGCGTCGTTTTTAAGTCAATATAACTTCATAAAAAGACCCAATTAAGTGAAGGGTCTTTTGGGTATTTTAAGGGACAAGTTTATAATGATTTTAGGTCATTTTTAGACCACTTTCACGCACTTCAAGTCTGATTAAACTAATCCCGCCTCATCTCTCTTAAGAACTCTCTCTTTTAAAAGTCCATTGAAGAAAAAGAAAAGATTGAGGAAGAAGATAAAGACTTCAAGATTTTCTTTCAATATTCGTGGAGTTATCATCAATAAGGTATGGGTTCTTCGCTCTTGTGATTCCTTTCCCCAAGAGTTCCTTTCAAAAATCATTTTCAAGAATTAAACTTCTATGGTTTTTACTCTACAAAATGGGTTTTCATCCTAATTCAAGATTTATGACTAATGATGAAGAATAGCAATTTTCTATGGTTAATTAAGTATGTATTGTTGAATAATGGATATGGTAATGTTTTTTTTCGTGTGAATCGTATTCTATCTCTAAATAATGGTTTCGATTATGTTGTATCTACTACTTAATGTTATGTCAATGTTGGGATTAGAACTATAGCTTGAATAAACATGTACATGAGCCCTTTCCGTTAACCCTAAATATGAATTGGTCTTGGTTATTACTAGAGTGGTTGGGATTGGTTATGTTATTGAGTATTTCACTATATTGTTTGATTATCGTTATCAATTGAGTGTTTATTCTTGATGAAGATGCTCGGAAGTGATACGCTCAAACTTACTTCTCAAATGAGAAGTAAAGCGGTCGCGTCAAGTAAATAACCCAACTAGTGAGGTTGGGATCGTTCCCCAAGGAAAATAGTTATACTTAACTTTACTTGTTATTAACTATTGTTCGGGGATGATAACTTCCTTAGAAGTAAAACAGTAAAAATGTAAAAAGGGGGTTTGTATTTCCTAATAAGTAAAAAGAACTAACTAAATTGAAAGAGACAACTTATACAACAGTTTTGAAAGTTGGGTTTTTAATCAATGAAATCACGTAACTACGGGTTTACGTTTCCCCACCAGGTTCATAACTTGATAATTCGAAACTATAACAGTTCTTTACTAGTACCCTTTCAATGCAAACTATAAGTTTATGTATTTCTTAAATCCTTGGTCCGTCATCTAGAAACTCTCACTCCTGCACCTTGGTCTGGCTTACGTGGTTGCTTTCCTAACCCTTATCGTTACCTCAATTCAAGATCGGTATTCGATATTTGACTAAGTTACTACCTCGTACCAATCACTACTAGCCTATTAGATAGTATACACTAATCTATGTTAATATTCTTTTTCCTATTATCTACCTCCTTGGTCCCGGCAAGTAGGCATTAAGGCGAGTTTTAACGTTGATCATCCATTAAAAAAATACTCTAAGAGACAGAATTATTAATACGTCAGACACTATTCTAGAAATTGTTATTTTAGCTAGGGTTGTTAAACCTGCATTATTTGCCTATGGTTCCACAACCTAGTTTATGGAGTTTTAGGTTACGCATCGCCATAAACCAATTTCAAATATAGTAAATAAGAATTCAATGTACTTACTTCAATGATAAAGAATAAAGTCCAAAAGAGGTGCTTGATTAATCACCAAACATTACTTGCAAATTCTCAAAGTAGTCAATAACTCACTAAAAGTTCCTAAAAAAAATGAATTATCGAGAATCTCACAATACCTTTTACGAATACGGGAGTCAATACTCTCAAGTCTACTATCAGGTGTCTAACCTCAAAATGAGGTTTTTCGAAACTATTTAGAATATACAAGAAACCTAATTAATAAGATTCTAATTACTGGAAATCTTGCCAAACAACGAACACGCGGCTGGGTCGACGGACACGCGCGGACCGTCGTGGTCAAACGGCCCGTCGTGGACTCCTTCGTCCCATACTTGGTGCATTTCTTCTGCTTGGCCCTTCTCATTCCTTCAACGGCAAGTGTGAGGACCGTCAGAGGCACAATGGTTCGTCGAGGTCTCGTTTCATCAAAAACTCAACTCTTGGAATTTGGGTACTCTGGATCACTTCGCTGATCTTCACGACTAACCATGAAGGACGGACCGTCATAAGCCATGACGGATCGTGACAAGGCTGCTTCGTAAACCCACACTTGTCAGACTTTCCCCATCTTCCTTCAGCAGCTTCCTCTACCTGCCCCTACGGACCCGTCACAAGCATCCGACCGTCATAAGCTCGTAGGTGGTCTCTTCTTCCAAAAAAGTGCATTTTCTCTCTCAAATCTCCGCATTGGCTTTGGGACAATTTCCTGCAAAACAAGAAAAACTTGTATAAAAATAGCACCAAAGGGGCTTTTGGACGCACTAAACTTAAGGACAAAGCATTAATTATACCGTGAAACCACGGTATAATCAACACCCTCCACTTAAATTCGTTGTTTGTCCTCAAGCGACGCACTAGACTCACATACACAATCTTTGTAGCAATAGTATTCAGCTTTATATTCCTTGCAATCAATTTGCTATCATCCCGATTATCTCATCAAATCTATGCATGCTATCACTATTCAGGCGTGAATTTTGTGGGATTCAACATGACACGACTCACCTCACTAACCCCTTCCTCTTCATTTCTCACCGAGGTGATAAGAATTCTGGTATTGCAATCTAATGTCCTCACTTTATAACAAAAAATCCTTCATTTTTCACACAATAATTTAAGTTTTGAGTATAAGGAATTACATTTCAAACACTCGCTCTCAGAACAAAGTCCACACTCTCTCATACCTATTGCCATAACTCTTGCCCTTAATTTTCACTGCCTTAAGTTCGCTATACACCCTTAAAAGGGAGAATCACGATAGGACTTTTTTAGCTTGTAACATAGGCTCAGGTTGGTAGGTAACATTTTTGTAAACGTTAGTGACTTTTTGCCCCCTTGACATATCGGCTAAACCTTCCCTTTTTATCATCTTATCTCGCCCAGTTCTCATAACTCTTCCCTTTGCAAATTTTTCTCTTCTTCTTCATTGTGTAAAGTTGATTTTTCTTTTTCTTACTTTTCTTGTCACACTAATTCTTGAATCCACTTTACTTTTGTTCTTTCTCTCTCTTTTGTTCGTTTTTCAACCCCACTTCAGAGCATTCCTCATAATGCCACCCTCAAACTCATGGCTTGCCATGAGTCAAGGTAACACATTACCCAAGTTGGGTCAGGGCCAAAACGAAGGTTTTGTTTACTGTAATACCACCCTCCAACTTTATGCTTTTGGCATATAAGCGAGTGTGCCAGTCCAGGAGGGACCGGGCCAATACATTGTTCCCCCCCCCTCCGAAAAGATCAGTTTTTAGGTGAAAAAGGCAAAAGGTCTAATTTAGGCTCAGATTATTTGGATCAAAGAAGGAAAAATTTCAGTCGGTTTCTTTATTTGGGTTAGAAATAGGCTTTCTTGAATAAGGGCCCTATGATTCCTTTCCCTAATTGTTTGTTACAGCTTACTTTTAGGCAGGACTAACACCAAGGCCAGTTCTACTCATTAACCCATAGTGGACTATTCAAATTTTTCCTCACCTCTCACTTAACATGTCATCACTATACAGATTATTAGGACACCTAGTTTGAATTAAAAGACTTAGGGTAAATGTAAAACAATGGTGTAACTCTATTTCGACCCGCTTAGAGCCACACAATTGTCAGTTACGATGCCTAGTCATGCGTTATTTTTCACAGTTTTATTCAGGATATCATTTTAGCCTCATTCTGCCAGAAATTAAACTATGTACAAAAGATATAAACATCCGGTTCAACAAAAAGAAAAGAATCAGTCTTTTGGGGAGAAAAGGAACTCAGGCAAGAAACCCAGGCAAAGAGGATAGTTGAGTTGGGAGACGGCAAGACTTCACCCTAACACTAAAAAAAAAAAAAAAAACAGGGCGCTATTATTACCACCAACCTCAGCCCCCCCAACAAAAGCATTGCATTGCCCAATGCATAAAAAAATCTAAAGATTAGAAGGTAGGTGGAAGCAAACCTGTGGCGCATAGCGTCGTCGATCAACAAGCTGGTGGGGTCCGGTTCCGAACCCACATCCTCTGGCAATCTGGAACACCCTCAGTGGTGTCCTCAGCAGCCCCAGGCGCACAAACCTCATTAGTGCCTCCTGCTGTCTCTACAGTGCGGGGCTAGACGCCCCACCCAGCCGCCTATCTGCAATGCTCTGATCTGGTTTGCCTCCGCTCAGAGCAAGTGAGGCTCTCCTCGCGGCCCATCCATCTCTCGGCGCTCCTTCTTCCTTGCTCCGCAGCCTCATCCTCTTATCGACCCCGTCGCCTCTTGGCACTCTCTCTCGGGGAAGGTGGGGGAATGTCTGAGTCGGAAACATGGCCGCCAATACAAGTATCCTCAAGCAGGCTCGACAGACTCCGGCACTCTTGCCTCTGAATCGTGTCGATGTCTGCACGAAGACTGTTGACTGTTCAAATTCCTGAAGAGTTGACACATCTCCGGAGGGGCGGTCGACCTAATACTCTCAATTCAAATGCATCCTAGCCGCTGGTTTAACCTCATCAATCTTCCGCTGCACTCTACCTCTCCTATGCCGCTTTCAGACTTGCAATAGACTTCTGCATCCACGGCTGGATATGATGCGAAGAGTGGCCATTTGTTCTCCAGTTTTGGACTCGAGCAAGCGGGGCGTTTGTCTGTAGAGGGGCTGTGCTACTACCGCCGGGATGACTGTGACCAGGGTAGTGTCCGTGATGCTGTGTAGCTGTGCGGGCCTGGGCCACCGTTCCGCAAGATCATCGACTAGTGGTGGCATCTCTGACGGGGCCCTCATGTGGGCCAACTCATTGCCTCGTCCTGCTGAGGCCGACGTCAACGTTACCGTGGCGGGTGTCCTCAACTGAGCTATGTGCCATATGGGCACAGCCTGCAGCCTGCAAAGGGCAAGATCATGCACGAAAGGGTAGGTGGTAGTGAACCTTGAATGCCCCCCGTGCAATGACTTGCCTGGCAAGCCATGCATAGCCACGCTTCGAAGCCGGCTATCCTCGGCCGCCATCCTCACTCTGCTCGTCCCTAGGTGACTATGTATCCGCACTGTGGGGGAAAGGAGTGACGCAACGACACCACAAGAACTTGGCGACGAACGGGAGGTGGCCTCTTGTGGCCCCCTTCGGCTCGGTGACCCCCAATCGGCACCTCTCCGTCTACTGATAGATGCAGGTCCATCCACCTCTTGGTGGTTTCCCCCTCAGTGCTGACATCTCGTAGGAACTTCCATCCTTCACTATCTGCCAGCGATAGTCCAAACTCGGCAGTGATGGGGTCCGAGTAGCATCTGCACTATCGCTCCCCCCCCGTAAGTGACACCGGCGGATGGCTGTCAAGGGACATGTCAACCACCTGCACGCCCGGACTCTCGACCTCTCCAATTGGGCCCTGTTTAGCGGAGCAGCCCCCCTGTTTGACTGTGATCGGAGAAGTGCTACATAGGATGCGTAGAACTCTCGACATCTCCTCGCTGTAATCGTCCCAATGGATTTGCTGTCCACTCTAAGCGATTGCCTGGTGAAGAGGTGATGAATCTCCGGCTCGTTGAAGGCTCCCCTGTGATTACCCGCCGGGCTCCAGGGGTAGTGTGCGAGTCATTACTCCTTTATCGGTCAAGCACTTGCGTCGGATTACACTTGAACTGGCCGTCTACCACACACGGAAACAACCACCGGTTTTGGCTGGTCAGCGCTTAACAAGGGTTGGGACCTGAACTGGTGCGCCGGATGTGGAGTCTGAATGTCAGCCTCATCAGACGCAGGCCTAGCTTCAGCATTGGCGGTGCGGTCACCTCAGCAGATCTTAAGCTTCCTCGGACCAAGATACTCCTAAGAGCCAGACGCTCCTTCCTCGTTTGTGGCTGACGCCAGAGGTGTGCCGGTCATGGCGCTCCTCATCAACTAGGATGCCTGACTACGACGTTATGCCACCTTCTTGGGTGTGGCTCTGGGGGCCGTGTGCACGGGAAGGGTGGAGGTGCCTGGGAGCACATATTCGGTCCCGCTTTTTTTTTCATCATCAGACAGACCCGATATCACTCGTGCCAGACGGGGCAACAGACTTGGATGGATCGCCCACGTGCCATACGCTCGGTTCTTGCTTGGGTGCCATAGTAGATAGTACCTGCAAAGGATCACTATTAGTATGAGTAATGTCAAACAAGATAGGCAAGCTCATATGACATTAAAATTGAAAATAGTGTGGGGGTTAGTAATATTGACTGTATCCCACGACGGGACCGCTCCGTCTCGTCGTGACTATATGACCCGTCATGAGGTCCGTCGTTTTTTATACTTGGTATATGTATATAATAGGAACCCTGAAGAGGGGTCTCTGACCATCATGACGGTCAGTAGGACGGACCGTAGTGAGTCGATGGTCCGTTGTAATAGTCCGTCGTAGACACCTTAGAAAATGTTGAGAGACCCTATCAGTGGGGTCTCTGACCATCATGACGGTCAAGCAGACGGACGCGTCGTGAGTCACGTCCGTCGTAAGAGTCCATCGTAGGACCACTTAGAAAGGTTGGGAGACCCTTATAAGTGGGGTCTCTTACCATTAGACAGTCGTGCAGGAGGACCTTCGTGGGTATGACGGTTCGTCGTAAGAGTCCGTCGTAAGACACTTGGAAAATTTTGAGAGCCCCTTAGAAACAGGGTCTCTACAACCATGACGGTCGTGCGGACGGACCGTCGTGGTGTTAGGTCCGTCAACAGGCGACGTTTAGCAGGGGTGCTAGGGCTTGTGCGACGAACCTATGACGGTCCATCGTTTGTGCGAGGGCCGTCACGGGGTCTCGTTCTGAGTAGCAGTGTTAGAACTGGGGGGTACCCTACGCATCCCCGATGAGCCCACATGGTTTGTGTGTGATGTGGACCTTATGTGTCCAACCCACGACCTAAGAACTACCCAAAGTAAAATCACCTATGGCTTGGGTTATCAACATGGCACATATAACATTTTGAACCTAGGTTTAGACATAAGCATAAGGAAACAGTATACGACTAAAACTAGCTAATACTAACTACAAAACCAAAATGCAAGATTAAGTATAAATGTAGAGACACATACCTGGTAATGGAGAAGAAGACAAATGGAGAATGATCCTGGCAAGGGTAGATACCGACATGTAGATGATAATGATAAGGCTTAGGTGATTCTTGGGAAATAAGCATGAGGGGAAGTGTGGAAGTTGAAAAGAGAGGGGATTGATGGGGAATAAGGAATAAATAGGTGGAACTATGGGAGGTGGGAAGTATCAACAGTTAAATTGTGAAAAGGGTCCAGCCGGTCGGGTCGGGTAGATTTCATTAATCACGTGACGGTTCCTCGACGACGGTCCGCCGCATCTGGACAGGCTGTCGTAGTTCCGTCGTGTGTGCCCTTATTCAAATGAACGAACTACGTACCTGGTGTGACGGATGCCTACGACGGTCCGTTGCATGTGCAACGGACCATCGTCGAGAATCCGTCATGTGCTACTGTGAAGTGTGTTCTGCAAAAATTTCCTGGTGGGTGCCTGCAAATTTAAAACCCATTATAAGAAAAAATGCTACCATTATTTAAAAAGACGATAAGTATTGGGTTCTCTCCCAACAAGCGCCTGATTTAATGTCGCGGCACGCGACTGGGGACACTTGATTACTCATACTTCATCAAATGGTGACCCTCGATCATTCATTCGCCGATTCACCATGCCCGAGATACTTTATGCGCTGTCCATTCACCTTGAAACCGCAACGCCCTCCTTTGTTTTCCAACTCAACTGCTCCATAGGGGAATAGTTGGTACACCGGTAAGGACCAGTCCTTTGGACTTGAGTTTGCCTGGAAACAAGCGCAATCTGGAATTGAATAAAATCACCAAATCCCAACCATAAACTCTCATTTTTCATCATTTTGTTACATGGGTACTCTTCATCTTTTCTTGTAAGTGTGGCTGAACTTTCATAGGCTTTCAGGCGAAATTCATCAAGTTCATTCAACCCTTTAAAACCGCTGCTCTGCAGCTGCGCTCCAATCCATTTTTACCTTCTTCATAGCCAACATGCCTTTATGCTCTAACGCAACCGGTAGATGAAAGCTTTCCCATATAACAGTTGGTATGGAGACATACCAATGGGAGTCTTATATGCTGTCCGGTAGGCCAAAGAGCATCATCAAGCCTCCTTGACCATCCGTTCTCTAGCGTTCACTGTTTTTGACATATCTGTTTGATCTCTCGATTCGACACTTCACACTTGCCCACTAGTTTGAGGGTGGTAAGGAGTGTCCACATTATGGCGAACGCCAGATTTCCCAATACCCCTTTGTAATAATCGTTTGCAGAAGTAGGGATCCCACAACCATCCTATGATATCCCTTGGGGTTGCCAAAACAGAGAATTATTCGTTTTCAATAAATGCAGTGACACTCTTCCCTTCATTGTTGCGAGTGCACTATGGCTTCGGACCATTTATATACTAATAAACTGCTACTAGAATGTACTTCATCCCTTGGAACTCACGAAAGGCCCACACCGTCCATACCCACACACTCAAATTACTCAATCACAAGAAATGGGGTTATAGGGAGCCGTCTTTCTTTCTGAAAACACAATCCTTGAACATTTGTCACATGCTTTAGCAAACCCATGAGCATCTTATGAAGAGTTGTCCATATAACCACATTGCAATATACTTGTGGCGGTTCGGATCCACTTGTTATTGTTGCCGCCAACCAGGTGGAAGAATGGCATGTCCTCCACCACACTACAACATTTCACATTCGGGCCACACCCGAATAATACCGTCGGGCACAAACTCCTATACAAGTAATAGGTTCATCCCAAAGAACTACTTCCCCATCGTACATGAACTTTTTCCTTTGATTAAAAAGGCCAGTCTGATGGAACATAGCACTACCAGATAGTTCGCAAAACATGCGAACCATGAATCAAGTCTTGTGAAGCAGCCAATCAATGTTCATCGGGGAAAGTGTCCATCAATGTCAAGTCTTATCCACTAACTCTTCCTAGCTTCATCCTCTAGGAGACCGAATGAGTCAGCCACTTGATTCAGTCCCTTTTGCTATCCAGCACTTCAAAGTCAATGTGCTTGCAGCAGTAATACCCAACGAATCAGCCTGTTTTTTCGCGTCCTTTTCGCACATCAAATATCTCAATGCTGAATGGGTCAGTAATGCCGATACTCTAGTAACCTAGCAATAGGAGTGAAATTTCTCAAAAGCAAAACACTAACTGCCTAAGAAGTTCTTGCTCAGTCCTGTGTAGTTTCATTCGGAAGCTTCTTTAGGGCTTTACTCGCATAGTAGTGGGTGAAGGATTTTGTTTTTCCTCTGTCCCCGTACTACCCAAAGCTACCCCACTAGCATCGCACATTACCTCAAAAATGGACTGCTCCCCAATCCGGGAAATAATGATAAGGCGCAGATACCAATTTTGGCGTTTAGTTCACCGACTGCTTAAGGACAAGATTCATCAAAACAAATTTAAATCTTTCTCCAGCAGTTTTGCACAATGGGTTGCAAATCTTGAAAAGCTTGATGATCCTCTCGGTACAAACCTGCATGCCCAAGAAAGCTTCTCACACCTTTCACAGAGATTGGTGGGGCCAGTCTCTCTATTACTCTACTTTAGCTCGATCAACCTCTATGCCCTTTTCTGAAATGCGATGACGCCACACAAATACCCTCTTTAGCCTGAAAATGACACTTTTCCCAGTTTGTACCAATTGGCAGTCTTCACATCTCTTAGAACCTGCAGCAAATTGGTTAGCACCGCGCGAAATGAATCACCCAACCACAGAAAAAATCATCCATAACACGCTCATTATATATCCCTCCACCGGTCAGAAAATATTGACATCCATACAATATCTGAAAGTTGCGGTGCCTTGCACAAACCCACTGCCATTCTTCTGAACGGCAAAATTCCCATATGACAGTGAAAGTGGTTTTCTCTTGATCTTCTGGCATAGAATCTGATATCACCCAGAATACCGCCACAAGAAACACTACCACCCTTTTTTCCGGCAAGTCTATCCCAACATCTTATCCATGAAGGGCATGGGAAAAGGGTCGTTTTCAGTCTATTTGAGTATCAGTTTACGATAATGCCTATACACAACCCTCCATCCAGTAACCGTTCTCATTGAACTAGTTCCTCCTTTCGTTGGGGACCAACAGTCCATTCCCCTTTACTCTAGGTACACACTGAACCGGCATACCCAACTACTATCGGCGAATTTGGATAGATTACTCCAGCAGCCAACCACTTGATATTTCCTTCTTCACAACCTCTTGCATAGGAGGATTTCAAGCGTCTCTGGTGCTCAATAACTTGGGCTTATGATCATGCAGTGAGTTGGATTGTATGAGGCCAATACCAGAGGATCCCAAATAATTCCCGCAATGGTCCACCCAATGGCTCTTTTGGAACCTTTTTAGTCCTGCCCAAACTCTGAACCTGTTAGTTCATCCAAGTCGATGCAATTATTATCCGGGTAACTTATGTCACCATTTCCTAAGAAATTCCGACCAAGAAGAGGTTGTGGAGATCTTTTTAATGTCAACTTTTTGGAGCTTCCTCTATAGCTTGGTTTCGCGGGTAGGGACCGCGCTTCTTCATATCAAGCTCAACTTCGTTCGGTTTTAAACCGAACAATCACCTCGGTCAGAGCCGCACATAATGACCTACTCTTTCAATGCATCGACTCATAAAAATTCAGTATCACTGTCCGTCTAATTGCTTCGACACCTATCGTTCTTCTATTTGTTGTCTCAAATGTCCACCCATGGTGGTAGGTATAGCAGATCCGAATGGAGCTCCACCACTCTGCTCATGTGACCTACAAACATTCATGGTCACTCCCATGGTTCAATCGAAATTCATTTGCCCCTTTGCCATGTATACCAAGGCCCTCCCCGTGCAAAGGAATTGCCTCCAAGAAAAATGGGCGCTTCAAAAGCGACCGTCGCAATCAAGAATAACAAAATCTGCTGGAAAATGAATGACTACCACTTTTACTAGCACTCGTGGAGTAGTCCCTATAGGGTCGTTTTTTCTGTTTGATCAGCCAATCAGTAGCCGCATCGCAGTGGGATTTGGGTTCACCCAAACCCAACTTCTTGTAAATCGGAGGGGCATGAGATTTATGCTTGCCCCCGATCCACATAATGTTTCGCAAATTTATAGCACGATTTGTACAAGGAATAGTAACGCACCCGATCTTCTTTCTTTTGACCAGAATCTTCTTAGCTAATAGCACTACAATGGCTGCATTCTATCATCATCTGCAAAAGTGACCAATCTTTTCTTTGTAACAGATCTTGTTTCATCAATTGCGTAACCGCTTTGGGTTCTAAAGCTTCGTTCAAAGGGACATGGATCGGAAAGTTGCTTCAACCATTGTATCCAAACGCCGGTATTTACCATCCTCGCTGCCCCTTTTTCAATAACTCTGAGGAAATGGGGTGTGGCCTAGCCTAGCGAGTTCCCTTTTTGAGGCCACGTCACCATCTTTTTGCAGTGTTTATCCTCTAATTCATCAATCAACTTCTAGACCACTTTATCAATTCCTGTTGTTACCCTATTCCTCATCAATAGGCATAGGTGGATCAATGGTTTGCTTAACCACCGCGCTTAGTCATTGCATACACTGTCCATCATTTTCGGATTTTGGACAGTGTGCTAGAGATGCCCGGTTGCCGTTTTTCACAGTTGCATAATTGGGCAATTGTACCAAGTTTCCTTAATTGTATGGCATTGGTATCAACTTTTTTTCCCATACCCGCTAAATCTTTCTCAACTTTATATTGTGCTCATCACTATCATCGAACCTCCTCATCATTTTGTGGCAACAGGTCCTCACTCGTCGACAATACTACCTCCCCCATCCCTAGGATACTTCTCGATTTGGGAAGAGCACATAGGGTCCATTCCTGGGTCGTTTCTGGGGGGGGTTACCATAAGTTTACCCATGTTAAGTTGTTGTCGTCGATGGTAGTTTCCCTCTCTGACCGATAATGACCCTCACGAGTTGTAGTTACATAGTTTTTGACCTTGGTTCCTTGCCTTGCGCCAATTCCTTATTTGCCTTGGTCGCTTGGTCAGAAACCCCCCATCTTTGTCATTTGTACTGCATAGAATCCCCTCATAATGAACACTCATCGTTGAGGTGGGTGGGTTTGCCATGTAGTGACTGCCTATCATTTTCTGCACCCCCATGCATGTTTGAGTACCACCCGCAACTCATTCTCATTTGAGCATTTCTCACGAATATCATGCTGTGGCGGAGTTGTGAATGGACTGCACATGCAAGGGGTTTCTCCCTGTATCAGATTTTCTAGTACTCCAGCTTTTGTATTCCGGAAGATTTTTTCCTAATTTTCACGATCCTCCCATAAGGTCGTTTCTCAACTATCCCTGCTATAGTGTCCAATACCGCTTTGTTTGTTAGCATCTTTCCCCTATGAAGTTATTCTTTCGTGACTCATCAAGCTATACAGGTGGATTGGAACCTTCTCCACGAAGGAGGTTGAATTTATCCCAAGAACTACTAGACCGCCTCCCGGTAGGTGCCACAAATGTTTATTCACCTGTCTTTTGTAGGTTTAATTTCTTGGAAGACCGGATAGTGAGCGGTGCCTAAGAAGACATCCCTAGGTTTGATTCATGTAAGATGGGTTGTTAATGGAGCTTCCGTGACACACATAGCAGCCTCTCCCGTCGGAGAGAGGAAACACTTCTGAGCCCTATCACATTAGAATCCAAATGCAGGCCTCCACACACTTTTTACACACTGCCCTTTACTCATTAGCTATATGGGCACAGGTGATCCTCAGAAGTAGCCTAAAAACAAAACCTCTGGCTGGGAGCATTTGCATCCGACTACTATTACCACAAAGTGTGCCTGTGGTAGAGAGGCAAAACCAGTGGCCCATCCAATCTGCTATTTATCATAGCCTCTTAGTAATGCTTGGGCCGTGGAGGCGGGCGTTCTTGCCCCTCTGTTGATGTTCACCCGGAGGTCAATGCACATTCTGAGTGGAATATCTTTCTTCTTCACAAACAACAATGGTGCACCCTATTGGAAAAAATTAGGTCTGATGAAGCCTCTATCTAGAAGGTCTTTCAACTTCTATTTCAATTACTTAAGCTAAGTTGGAGCCATTATGCAAGGAGGAATGGATATAAGGTGGAGGAAATCAATTTGGAAGTCGATTTTTCTTTAGGGACGTACTCCGAGAAGATCTTTTAGTAATATTTTTGGGAAGTCGTTCATAACTGGAACTGACTCAAGAGTTTGGGTTTCAGATCTTTAATCCCTACCCAAGGAGATGATGAGTAACCTGATAGATTCCTTTTTCTAGCCTTAATGTAAATAAATGGAAAAGTGTTGTTAGTTTTCCTACCCTTCCATTTAAATATTGGTTCATTTGGAAACTGGAAAATGAACTATCCTAGTTTTACAATCGACTAAGGCATAACAAGAATATCACCAATACAAACCTAAAATGACATCAAAGTCTACCATTTCTGACTCTATAAGATTTGCTGAGGTGACTTTCTAGGAGAGTGTGACGGGACAATTTTTATATACCAGTCTAGCTATAACTGGGTCACCGATAGGAGTAGATATTGAAAATAATTTTGAGAGAGTTTTTTGCGCTAGGCTCAAACTTGGCCATCATATAATGAGTTACAAAGGAAAGAGTAGCCCCTGGATCCAACTAAGCATAAATATTGAGATTAAATACTCATAACGTACCAGGGACCATAGCATAAGAATCTTCCTGATCCTGGAAAGTGTGAACGACATAGAGCTTATTTTGGCACTAACCGCCACCTCTACTAGATTAGTTACCCTGCTAAGTCGGTGACCTATTGGCACTCCTAAAGTTGTGGATTGAGCACTATTATACTACCTCCTTGACCCTATTTAAAAGGACAATCTCGCAACCTATGACAAGTTTTTGACCATAACCAAAGAATCCTTCCTTTCCTGTGAGAAACTCGCCCGCATGGTTCATACCACACTTAGGACAAGTTGGGTAGGTTCTATTCCTGAGATACTTCCTTTAGTCTTAGATCCAGATAGCTTAACTTTTAGATTATGACTGAAATTTGAGAATGGAACACTAGTTGATGAAGGGGTCGAGGTTGAAGATTTCTGTTAACCCTAAGAGTGATTTCCACCACTAGCTTTCTGTTAATAATACTCATAGTTCAATTCATAACCTTCTTGTTCTCATTATCATGCTCCCTAAGATTATCTCCCTCAACCTGCTGAACGTGATTCATGAGCCTAGAGACGTTCACTTTTTCCAGTAACATAGCATTTCTACACTCTGTTTTTACTAAGTTTAACACTCCACATAGAAACTTATTCATTTGGTTGATGGAATCAGAAACCATGTGAGGAGCATACCTAGATTGTTGGGTAAACTTGAGCCCATACTCTTGGAGTATCATGTTACACTGCCTAAAGTTCATGATCTCCTGGGCTTTTTCCTCCCTTAGCTATCTTGGGAAAAACCTATCCCGAAATGTCTTACTAAAGTAATCCCAAGTGATAGGAACTACGTGTATACCCTCTTCCCTTTACACTGAGATTACTAGATAACCAGATATGAGTCACATCCTTTGGTTAGTAAGATACTAACTCAACATGATCTTTCCAGTTTCCTGCATCACTTCAAAGATCTTCTTGACCTCATCTACGATGTTTAGGGGATCCTCACAAATGTACAATCCTAAGAACTAAGGCAAATTAACCCTAATAAAATCTTCCATTCTAGCTACAACTGACCCAAATTAGTATCTGCCAGAACTGAAAACTATTGATTGTGCTAGTTGGTCACACTCTAGGCCAACGATTGGACAGTTACAAAATTCAGCAAACAAAATATCCTGATCTAGGACGGGACGAGTTGCATTCACATTTTTGAAATTCGCATTGGCGGTGTTATATTTATGAGGAGGCGTGATCTAAAACACATAACAACAAGGAATTAGATCATACCTATATACGATAAGTGTAACGAGAATAATAAAGGTTTTTCCTAAAACACTACGTAGCACCCCTCTCATTAGA
Organism: Solanum habrochaites; assembly: GCA_027704765.1. NCBI lineage: Eukaryota > Viridiplantae > Streptophyta > Magnoliopsida > Solanales > Solanaceae > Solanum > Solanum habrochaites. Next base: position 34,803,572 of record JAKWJA010002489.1, on the reverse strand, counting down.
TGTGGTGCATTTAACAGAAACTAAAAGGACTCTACTTAGTGTAGCTTTTCAGAAATCCTAGTACTCTTAATGTAATGTTCAAATAAAATAAGCATACTATGAGAACTGAGATAAGAATTTTGCGCATAAGCTAAATCATATGATAAATTGAAAATAAAATATTGGGAACACCCATACTTTCTAAGTATATGAGAAAAATCCAATGTATAAGCCCCATTGAAAGGACCCAACATACCCTTCCAAAAAGTGTAGAGGCATGATTGCGTGATCGCCCACAGAGACGACTTAAAAACTACAGGGGCACGTAGTTTTGAGACTTGAGGGTGACTTTCACTAGTCCACTCGTTACTTAGCTAATCCCAATTAATTATGTAAAGTAATATTATGGCTGAAATATTGTAATACTGGATGTTCAAAATATGAACACACAAACAGAGAATGCAACCATTATACCGATACTATGACATTCTTAACTGAAATATATATGTATATATCTTAATTAACTGACCTATCATGTGAAATTCCTGATCTAAGAGAATTATATAGCAAGACTACTGAATTTCATGCAAAGTACTAAGCAACAATGTGAAAATCTTATTTCGATCACACTAACAGTTGAAACCCAACAATTTCTAATACTCAAAAAAACCCTAGGTCTAAATAATATCAAGGGAATCAAGAATCTAACTAAAATCTAGGGACCTAATGAGTGAGAGGAACCCACTAGTGAAATTCCACAAACACGATGATGATATCCATGGAGAAATCTTTCGATTTCGAGGCTGGAACTAATTGAAACTTGTTGTGTTCCTGTACAAGGGTTTCTCGACCTCTTTATTTTTTTACATTCTATTTTTCTATGTTTTTGGTGAATGATTCGTCTTAGGTAAGTTTTAGTTATGTTTCTAGGCTAAAACTAATAAAAATTATGTAGTTTAGGGGTTAAACACGTAGTTTAGGTGCGCAACATATATGAAGAATATCAAAATAAACCCACTTAAAAATAATATGGGTCCGACCACGAATACTTTCATGGATCATGAAATCGACAACCGACCATGTGTAGTAACACAAAATGTGAAGGTCCCTGTAGTCCTCACTTGGGTTGGTGGTCTGATGGCTCATATTTGGGTGCCTACTTTCTAGGTTTCTACGGGTGCCACAACGGTCCTTAGTTAAGACCACGGCCCATGAAAGGTCATGTGGTCTAACTTCTAGACCTGGTGGTCTTTAAATGACTTCCACAGACACAACCATGGTCCGTGTAAAGGACCATAGACCAAGAAGGTCCCCATGGTCCTCTGTTGAAATTAGAGGAAAAATATAACTTTCTTCCTTAGGTAGGTCAACTGGTCGAGGACCTTATCACGGTCTGTGAACCCTATCGTGAAACTTTGGCTTAGGTGATTTTTGCTGACATTTTCTAGGCCTGATTTGCAAGGTGTTACATTAATGTTGCGAGATCAACAATTGGAAGAGGAGAAAATTAAGGAAAGATCTAGGGAGTCAACGAAATCAAGGACCAGTGATTGTGCCTTTTCACGTTCAATGTATGATGGACATGGTTGTTTCAAGTTTAGACAAAGGTTTCCAGCCAAATTTTCTTCAATTCCACTTCTAAATGAAACAAAGATAGTATATCTAATCCTAAGCCTCAAAGAGGTAACAGTGGTGGATTTTCATCGACTACATGTGCTAAATATGGAAGGAATATTGAGGTTACATTCTTAGTATGGATGGTTGTTTTTGTTGTTCTAAGAGTGGTCATAATATAAGATATGGTCCACCAATTAAGGCCAAGCAAAGAGAAGGTAGTAAATTTCCTTTAGTGGTTCGGGTTCAAGTTCTCCAAAGCAAAGTCGATCTATGATTTTTAGACTCATCATGAGTAAGAGGGTTCTCCCAATGTGGTGACCAATATGTTGAAAGTACTCCATCTTTATGCTTATACTTTAGTTGACCTCGGTGCAACCTTGTCTTTGATGATGCCATATGTGGCCATGAGGTTTAATATTCTTTTAGATGTATTTCTAGACCATTTGTGTATCCCTCCTCCTATTGGTAAATCTATTGTGGATAAGAGAGTATATAGAAATTGTATTGTATCCTTATCCTATAGAGTCACTCATGTTAATCTTGTAGAGCTTGATATGTTATATTTAGATCCAATCTTTAGTATGGATGGGTTGCATTCTTGTTATTCTTTTATTTATTGTAGTACCTGAGTAGTCAAATTTCAATTTAAAAATTAACTCATTCAATATGGAAAAGGAGAAAATTCTATGTCTGAGTTAATTTGTTTATTATCTTAAAGATAGAAATATGTTCTCTAAGGGTCGCTTATACCATGTTGTTTGGGTTACGGATGTAGATTCTTAAACCCCTACTTTTGAGTCAATCCCCGTTGTTAATGAGCTTCCAGAAGTATTTTTCGATGCTCTACCCGGTGTTCCTTCCTAAAGGGAAATAGAGTTAAGTATACTCCCATATAGAAAACCTATCATTTTTCCTCCTTACTAATTGGCTCCAACATAACTGAATGAATTAGAGGATCGATTGAAAGATTTGTTGGATAAGGGTTTAATCCACCCGAGTATCTCTCCATGGGGTGCTTTAGTTTTGTTTTTTCAAAAGAAGGATGATTCACTATTTTAAACCCTACACAGAAAGAAGGTGGTCTACTTGCTAAGGTAGTACAAAAACATGAACATAGACTAGCTAGGATTTCTATGGGGAAACATAGTTCAAAAACTACGAGATATGCTTAGGACCCTCTTTATGCACATTGCATTGTAGTCTCCGATCTCATGAATGCAATAGTGAACCTACCTTCACCAGTATGTGTATCAACTTCCGGTAATTGAACAATTTAACCATCATTAACAACTATCCTCTTCCAAGGATAGATGTTTGTTTGATTAATTCACAAAGCAAGCTACTTCTCGAAGATTGACCTACGGAAGGGTTATTAAAAATAGAGGGTGAAGGAGGATGACATACCGTAGATAAATTTTCAAAGTACGCATAGTCATACTGAGTTTTTATGATGTCCTTTGGCTTGATAAATACTCCTTCTAGAATTATACATTTGATGAATAGGGTGTTTAGACAATAGATTGACAATTTTTTTATCATATGTTTATCGATTATATTTTGATTTACACAAGGAGTGAATATGAGAATACCAATCATTGAGGTATATGTTGCAAGTTTTCAAGGACCAACAATTGTTTGAAAAGTTTAGCAAATGTGAGTTTTGGTTGAGATATATGGCTTTTACTGGTCACATTGTTTCCGAAAAGGGTATGGAAGTAGATCCTAAGAAGCTAGACACAATAAGAGTGGGCCTAAAACTCAATCCCCTTTGAATATTTAAAGTTTCTTCTATTTTACAGGTTATTTATAGAAGGTTCGTTAAAGTGTTTTCTTCAATTGCCTCTCCGTTGGTGGCATTGACCTAAAAGAAGCTCAAATTTGTACAGTTTGAACCATGTGGCAATGTGTTTTCAAGAATTGAAAGATGGTCTTATCTCTGCTGCAGTGTTGACTTTAGTAGAAGGATTCAATGAATTTTTTGTTTATTGTAATGCTTCAAGAATTTGACTGGGTTGCGTTAATATGCAAAATAAGGAAGGCATTGCATATGTTTCAAGAAACCTTAAGATTCATGAAGAAAAACGTTCCTTCCCACAATTTAGAATTAGAGGTGGTAGTGTTAGGTCAAAAGGTTGATAGGAATTACTTGTACAATGTACATATTGATGATGTCTTTACTGACCCAAAAAATTTCCAATATGTGTTGAAACAGAAAGATCAAAATCTTCACCAAAGAAGGTGGCTTGAGTCACTAATGAATAATGACGTGAGTGTCCTCTATCATCCCAACAAGGTGAATGGGGTCGTAGATGCTCTTAGTCAATTACCAATGGATAGTGTTGCTCACATTTAAGATGGCAAGAACGAATTAGTTACATATGTTCATAGATTAGCTGAATCGGGTGTTCGGTTGGTTGACGTTACCAAGGCCAGTGTTATAGTACATGATGGTTCAGAACTGTCCTTTGTGTTAGATGTAAAATACTATCCAAGTCCTGATCTGAAAATACAGGCTTTCTCCCATGGTGGAGATGGTGTGCTTCGATATCAAGGTCTCTTGTGTGTTCCCACTATTGGTAAATTGAGGGAGCAAATTTTTAGAAGCCCATAGTTCTTAATAATCCATTCACTCGGGATCCACCAATATGTACAATGACTTACAAGAGATCTATTGGTGGAATCAGATGAAAAAATATATTGTGGAGTTTGTGGCTAAGAGTATTAATTTGTAACAAGTGAAAGTTGATCATCAAAATCAAGGAGGTTCGTCCTAAGATATTAGTATTTCTACTTGGAAGTGGGAATATTTGAATATGGACTTAATTATAACTTTACCCCGCACCAGATAACAACAAGTCTCGATTTAAGTTATTGTGGTTAGAATGACAAGGCCACTCATTTCATACCTATCGAGGTTTGCTATGTTGAACCTGAGAGATTTTTTTAGGTTGCTTGGAGTTCTCATAAACATTATCTCTAATCGATGTACCAGTTCACTTCTCATTTGTGGAAATCTTTTGAAAAGGGGTTTGGTACTCGTTTTAAGATTAATACAATCTTTCATCCTTAAATTTATGGGCAAGCAGAATGTACTATCAAAACTTTAGAAGATATATTGAGAGCTTGTTTGATTGGCATCAAGGGTAACTTAGATTATCATTTTCCTTTTATTGAGTTTTTGTATAATATTATCAATCATTCAAGCATTAGTATGGCTCGGTTTGAAACTCTAAATGGTAGGAGGTATAGATCTCCTATAGGTTGGTTGGAAAGGGGTAAAGTTGCTTTGATAGGTCCTGAGTTGGTGCACGAAGTAAAGGAGAAAGTTTGGCTTATTATAGAAAGGTTTAAATAGGCTCAAAATAAACAAAAGTCTTATGATGATGTTAGAAGAAGAGATCTTGAGTTTAACGTAAATAATCGGTTTTATTTGAAAATTTTACCCATGAAAGGCGTAATGAGATTTAGGAAGAAAGGAAATCTTTCATCAAATTTTCCATGTCTCCTTATTGAAGAAATGTTTTGGAGATATGACATCCATAGTTCCCTTGGAAGGTTTGGGAGTTAAGGATAATCTTTCTTATGAAAAGTCCTGGTTGAGATTTTGGACCGGCAAGTTTGAAAGTTGTTAAATAAAGAGGTTGCTTCCGTGAAGGTTCTCTAGAGGAATAAGTTAGTTGAGGGTGATACTTGGGAGGTCGAGGACAATATGATGTCCCTTTATCCTTATATCTTTCTCTCAAACTACACTCTTGCTTGACGTATTTAGTTGCTCATGGTCCATCCTTATGACTTAGACATTCACACACTCCATTACGCATGCATGCTCATGAAAACTTGATTTTTTTGAAAATAAGGTAATTTGATTGATTATTCCATGTTTATGTGAATTTGAGTATGATTTGTATACATGCCTTGTGAAAGGATGGTTTGAACATGTATTACCTTTGAATTGATTTTCCTCCCCGGATATCTTCATTTATGTGATTACACGCATGTTGAGCTGTAAGATCTAGTTCCTCCCTTATTAGGATGTCTTAAGTCACTATTTGAGTATGAATGTTTCCAAGGGGAGATATTGTAACACCTCGTATTTGAAAAGAATATGAAATGATGCAGTTTTAGGTTATAGGTCTGACTGATGGCTCCTACCTACAATTTCTAGAAGCATCTACTAACCATACATGGAATCCGAAGGGACATATAAGTAAATTGGAGAAAAAGTTTGGGGAAAATTTCTAAGATCTATAGTGGCATGTATGGTTCGTAGGTAGATCTACCAACCGTACATGAGTCACCTTAATTGATGGAAACAATTTAAGTCCCGAAACCCACCTATGGTCGACCACGATAGTGTCCGATAGTAATTTTACTAGGGACTTTTGGGTCTTTCCTAAGTATTCTAAGCTAATAAAATGTCGTTTCATCCTCTAGTTTCCCTAAGTATTCTAACCTCATGTCTTCTTTTCAATTATGATCTAATTGATTGTTTTATGTTGTTTTCTGTATGATTTGAAGTAACTACATGTTTTTATGTTGAATTCCAAAAACCCATGCTAAATCTATGATTTCTAGACTATGATCATATGAAGAATTTTTTGAATTATGAAAGATGAATTTTGTGAAGATATGGATGCTCTTTCTGAAATTGATGTAAATGAATTAAAATTTTGCTTCGAGAGTGAGGAATCAATGTTATTTTTGTTGTGGTGAAGGGATTTCTCACATATACATGAAAGCATGAATGTGAAATAATTTTCTCACATAAAGGATTCATAAGGCTAAAACTTTTTTGACTGAAGATGAATCAAGGTTATTGAGGTATTCTATTTACAAGACAAGTGATGATAACCCATGTCTAATAATGGTAAGATAAGTTAAAACTAATGACTATTTCATGGTATTTATGCTTAGCACCGAGAGAATATCGAGATGGAATCTCTCTCGTAGTAGACGACATATTTCTAGTGGAAAAATCTTTATCATATAACTATGTGACATTATAGGTTTGTCTTAGATAGACATTAGCTAGTGGATCCACTTAAGCTAGAAGTTTATGGTTCTTCCCTCGTCTAGTAAGGGCATCTCTATGGGATAGAAACAATATTTCATGTTATTGTTCATATGGTATATGTCGGTTAATGGAAAACTTTCCACAATAATAAACTAAAGTTACTTCTAGAAGTATCTCAAAAGGGTTTTAAAGATGTTTAGCTTGCATTGACCATGATTATGATTTATTTTTTAAAAATTTTATGTTATGATTTAGCTTGGTCATTGCAAGTAATGTAAAGCCCATTTTAGCTCGATTGAATAACTCTTGTCATTGCTATCATACTTGGTAAATTCCATGTACTAAGACAAACTCTGGCATAAATTATTTCACTAATGTAAGGTCAGACTCTTCTAATCTTCATACTCATTGCTAGTAATCCCGTATTGATCTTTGAAGATTGGTGAGTCTTCATGTTACGAGGAACGAAACTCTTTTACATATTTCTTCTCTTTAATTTTAGATATTATATGTGATGCATGTGTTATGTCTCAATCACTTTTTTGATATAATAGATGGCTCTGAGATTAACATTTATATTTCCTCTACTTTAATCGATCTCTTCTTATTGAAATGCTACTTTTTATCTCTTTTGGTGTAATATTATCTTATATGATGTATGCTAAGAGGCTTGTGTATGGATTCACAGTGTCTTTTACGACATGTTACTCCTAGGATATTCGTTTGTTTTTGATAGACCTAGAACATCAATTTTGAGGATTTGAACATTGATACGGACTTTGATTGTAAATTTAGAACCTAGTGCTTATTGATAATGTGTGTTTAAAGAATATACAATGTTTTTCAACCAAGTGAACAATAAATTTCACATAAAATTTATTGATAATTGTGCAATATTTGATTGGCAACATAAGGATTATGATGTATGAACGATAAAGGGCTTATTTGTAGATCAATCTAGTAATTATGTATATAGTATTTTCTTAAAATAATAAATAATAAAATACTAGAAGAAGAAAAAATGATATAGATTAAGAAATCAGTAAAAGGTAATTTATACAATGAATAAGTACCAAGTAAAACAAGAAATATACATAATTAATTGGGTAGCATACAATTAATCAACTATTATGTACCAAGTAAAACAAGAAATATGAATAATTAATTGGGTAGCATATAATTTATCAACTATTATGTAGGAGTAAAACATATGAAGTACCTTATACATGTGGCTTTGTTTCCATATACAAACTCAAAATTAAGTTTTACTTAAATATAAGAGATATTGAATGTTTTTAATCATTGGTTAATTTTGATATGATATGTTTTAAAAGTATGGAATTAATTTCTCTAGGTTTATTTAGATAAGTTATTCATAATTTTTAATAGTTGAGACCAATGGAGATAGTTTGAGTAGAGTTCGACACTATATCAAAGGTTTGTACTAGTTATAGAACAAGTGAGATTTTAACTTTTTGAACAATGTGTTTCAACATCATGATCTGCAACTTGCATTATTTCATTTTAAATACCTAATGTGCATTATGGGGCGAAAACACATTGAGTTTTTTTCTTCAAAAATATCAAATGGGTCAGATATATTAATCAAACAGATATTTACATGAATGGGCTTGCCCAAAGCGCTAAGTTTGTTCATAAAAAAGAAAAAGAAAAACTTGACCCAATAAAATAAAATCAAAAGTCAAAAGTCAAAATTCAAATTGGAAAGTGAAGCGACTAAAGAAATCTAGAGAAATCTTTTAGAACTTTAGACAATACTCTGGTGATATCTTCGAGATTTTCTCTTTGTCTTCAACTAAAAACCATGATAGATCAAAAGATTGAAAAGTCAGCAACAACAGAAATGTGAAGAGTAGTTAGAGTTCACGGTACTCTTCAATTCAGTTTTTACTACTTTGTTTGTTGTTTTCTTTTATGGATTTTATAAATTAAACCTCGAACTGTATTTCAATCGGTACTATGCCATCATCGTCTTCTTTCGCTTCCACAATCACATTTGAAAAGCTTATACTATCATTTTATGAAATAAAGATAAAAACGTTGTCGAGACAAATACATCAGTTCTCGATCTGAATTATACTAAAAACAAAACAGTTTCTTTCATCCCAAAATCTATTAGGTAAGAAAAACTATATTTTTTTTATTAATTATCATTGATTGGATAAGTTATATAATATTAAAGGCCATACATAAAAAATAATCTTTAAGTTCCAGCACAAATTTTAAAAAATAGATAATTTTTGTTATTGTGTCATTATTAAAATGATATAAGATCACTCACAACTAACTAATCTTTTTCAATTGTTCTCCATTGATAGGTTGAATTTCAAGGAGATTAGTATCACACATCATAGGGAGAATTCTAAAGTGAAAAATAAGTGAAGAAAAATCCTTAAACCAAAAGTCACTAGTTATCACTAGTTGCACTAGAAAGCAGTAAAACAAAACCCCTTGAAATGCCTCTTTCTAATATGTTATCATTTTACACCTTAATATCTCACTAGATGGAATGATAGAAAAATTATACAATATCATTTCAGGATTTACATTAGAGTAAAATTACCTCTTCCTAGATTCCTTTGTGTTCAAGAATAAATAACCAAAGTAAACTAACTATTGTAAAGCAAAATAGCCTAAAATTAGGCATTGAACTTGTGCACACTAATAATTATCTTTGTTGCATTAGGAAGGTCCCAAAAAAAAAAACCACCAAATAGGTGCCTGCAAGATTAACAACTAAGTTAGCAAAAAGGTCAATAAGAATGTTCCCTTACCTAAGAGTGTGTTTCAATTGGCTGCTAATTGCTTTACCCTCCTTAACCATACTCCCGACACCTCCAAATATCTTCAATTAAAAATTTTTACTTAAAAATAATCAGTTGTACTATTAGGAAAAAAAGATTTATGTTGATGCAACACCGAATTCTCTCTCTTATAGTCTCTAGTTCTGCTACAAGGTTGGTTAAAACTGGTAAAATTTGATTTTTTTTACTTTTATAGTATTATCATCACTATTTCCTACACTAAATAGCTACACTGGGGATATGATTAGGCTTGAATGTAACAACTATATTACATTTGTAGCAACCAAAGGGAGGGTAACCATATCACAATGTTATAATTATATTTGTTTTGTGCTCCTTCCAAAATTTACAGAATATGAGGAGAATTCTGCGTACATCCTGAAAATAAAAAAATCTGGTACTAATAAACTTATGATAAGTATCAGTAGCATAAAAACAATATTCTCATAAGATCAATTTCTTGTCAAGTTGGCATCAACATCTGTTGCCTTAACTTGACTCTGTGGACCATCTTGAGTTTTATCTACATACTTAAATGTGAAATACTATGCATCCCAATGCAGTTTATTTTTTAAAATAAATATATATATACTTAAAAATATGATTTGATAAAAGTATGGCATAATTCCAACACTGATCATTCTCTATTACAATTTTTTTTACATTTTATTTCAAAATAAAGTTAGTTTATTTTGTATGAAATGTAACCCAAAGATGAAAATCAAAACCCAACTGGCACGTCTATCTAGCCTCTTGCAAAAAATAGTCAAAACACAAATAAATAAGTACAAGATTGAATATGAAGAAAATGTATGTTTTGAGGATCGAGGAAGTCCTCGTATAAGAAATGAAAATAAAAAAGATATGTTACTCCAACTGTATACATGTTTTTTGATTAGCTAATCCTCAAAGAATATATATGTTTTTCGAAATTCATATCATTCATATTACAATTTATTAAATGTTTTTTTATTTGATAGAAAGTTTACTTTTTATTATATTCCTATTTATTACTAACACACAATCACTATGATCATCAACTTCTGAGGCACAAAATTTATCATAACCTTAAATAATATGCTAGACATTTCACATAGGAATTCATAATTTTCAAGAGTTGTAAGAAGAATAGAAAGTTCTCTAGAATAAGTATTCGTGAGAGGAAAGTCTAATAACATTATAGAAAAGGTAGTTCAACCATTAGAAAGTTAGAAGAATAGTCTAGAATATAGTAGAAAAATACTTAGATATATTCTTTCATCACCACCTATAAATAGACGTGCTTCATTTGAGTTGTAACCAACCAAGAAAGAAAGAAAGTGAGAAATAAGAGTGTTAAAGTAAAAAGTATTGTTTAAGCATACCATAAGTGTGATCAAACTTGTAAGACAAGTGTGTCCCTACTTTGCAATGATAAAATTGAAGTTATGTAAAATTGATTAGGCATGTCACCAATAATATTCAAAAAGTGGTGTCTGAGCCCTTTGGATAAAGAGAGGTAGCAACGCAAAGCAAAAAAGATCGTACAAGCTACTATTGGAGACTCAAAATCACGAGGCGCTTATCAATAGCGGATTTTAGAAGCACTATGAATCGTGTTGATAATGTCAACACAAACAACTACTGATCATGGAGCACAAGAACACAATATTATTTTCTTGGACAAAAATTAAGGGATATCATCAGTGGATTAGAAAACTACACCATAATATATGTTGAAGCAACAACTGGAAGGTCAAAAATGGAAAGTCCATGTATTCTCCCATTGTAGCCACTGATGATGAGTTCCTACAATGGATTAATAATTTCAAAACACTCAAAGAATCTTGGGGCACATTAGCAATGATTTTACAAAGAAAAAAATTAGAGATTGCAAAGTCTTCAAAATGAGATTTTATCGATCTCTCAATGGATTATGATGATCAGCCAATATTTTTCAAAGATAAAATCTTTATGTCATGAAGTATCAAATTTTGATCAGATAACTTAGTCATGGGGACAAAAAATAATTCAAGAATTCCAATAGCTTACGTTGACAAGATGGTGTATGTTCCTTCTTGTAGCTCGATACAAGTGAACTTTCAAATTCATACCATGTTCCAAGTATGAAAAAAGAACTTACAAACTGTGTCACAACTAACAGCCAAGTATGAAAAAAGAACTTACTATTTTTGTCACAACTAACAGCTTCCAGGAAACTATGTTGTTTTCGGGCCAAATGATGTAAAGATATATCAAATCTTGGAAGTAAAAAGTTTGCCAAATATGGAAGGAAGAGGAATAGAGTCAATATATGTGGTACTTGATAAAGCACCAACATGCTGTTACAAAGGTATCCCTTTTAGATTCAAGGAATTAAATCAAGAGCTATAAAAACATGAAGATATGCAACAAGTAATACATAGGAAGAAACAAACAATAATGGGCCAACAGATTCTTCTTATATATATTGACTTCAAATTTCAATTCAATTGATTCAAAGATATGCAACAGGTAATTGTATAATCTCTAAAGGAAAAATTAAATAAATATGTTAAACATAGAAAAATATATGAGATGAATAAAACATAAAAATAAAAAAGAAGTAACAATTATTCAAGCCAAACAAGTGATACGTGGTAAACAAATAAAAGTTCATACCAAACTTTTTGTAAGGGAGGAAAGAGCCAATTTAATGATAAGACGCTACCTTGTTTATCAGTGTGTCTACCAATGTCAAAAATGTTGTTCATATACAGATGCTCTCGTGGATTTTATCGTAAAATGTGTAGATTTGTGCCTGTAAATAGAATAAATATCTCGGATATTACTCACGATTTAATATTTCTTCACCTCCATCTAAGCTTTATTACCATAAAGGTTAATTGATCATCGCAAAATTAAGTAGCTCATTCATGACAAAAAAACAAGATTCATTAACATTTATTTCTGACAGATTATATTTTTAAAAACCAAGCTTGTGGTGTTCTGCATGGTAGTTAGCTCAGACAGGCCTGGTTATTAAAGATGTAACATTTTATAAGCAAAGTGAATGAAACTTGTTTTATCTGCCATGAATGAGTTTCTTAATTTTGCTAAGATCAATACACTTGTTTGAGCCAGAAACTTGGATGGGCGTAGAGAAATATAGAATTTTGAGGAATATGCATGATCATAATTTACTCCATTAACAACCTACACATTTTACAATAGAGGACATAAAGACTTCTCGTACTGTGATAAGCAATAGCCTGATATTGGTGAAGACATTGATGGACAAGATAGTTTTTTCATCATTAATTCAGTGCTTTACTCCTACCATAAATTAGTTATGAACTTTTATTTATTTACCACTTATCATTTTGTTTGGTTTTCAAAATTGTTACTTCATTGTTGTTTTTATGTTTTCTTTACTCTTACGTTTAATATGTTTGACATTTTTTTTAAGTGGTGATACAATTAGTTGTTGCATATCCTTGAATACATCAAATTAAACATTGAACTCAATAAAAGAAGTTGTGTTGGTCAATTGTTATTTGTCATTTCCTATGCACTATGTTTTTATATGCAGAGGTGATGGGTTGAAATATTCTCATGAATTGTTGGGAAAACCTTTACTATGTGATTTCCAATGAAATAGGTGGAATTACGAGCGGCACTCTTCTATTTGCATTTCGTCATACTCATTGTTTTGTTGGAGTCACATATCATTTTAGTTTCCATTTCTTCTACAAAGATCTAGAAAATATTAATTTCTATATTCCAAAAAAAGTCACAAATTATATTTTTATGGTCGCAGTTCATAATGAAACGAAATTTTTCTTCTATGCTCCAACCAATCCTCATGTATTTTGATTGTTTGTTGATTAATTTCGCTATGACAATCCAATCCACCAAGTTCATGTCATGTAATGGTAAGAGGCCATTTTGTAGCTGGTAATTGGTTCAAGATAGTCTAATATTATACCAGATGTTAATTTAAGACAAAATTTATCTTCCTCATGTGAGTCACATGCTAGCTTTTGAACTAAGATTAGTTAGGTTAGACTCTGTAATACCTCAGGCTTAGCCCACTGTAATTAGGTAACTATATAGATCCTCGTTGTGCTAATGGAAAAGCAAGCGGTGTATTCACCTTACGATACAATCCTCGTGGTATCAGAGTCCTGACGGGAATACAAAGCCTAAAGCCGATAGTCCGATCACTTCGCACCAACTTCCGCCGCCACGTACGATCGCAACCAAATCGATCCGATTTGCAAAATCTCGCACGTCAAAGCCACCCAACTCGCAATTGCAAAACATGCCCCAACGAAAAATCATGACATGCGACCATCCATTCAATCCAGCACACACCCGTTCCACAACGATTGCTGCGAAGATTCGAACCCGATCCATGATCCGAGCTCCGGCCTCTTTACTAACTTGCACCTCGCAAGGAACAAGAAACTCTCTAACTAAATATCCGGAAGGGAGATAACTTTGACTGTTTGGGAGCAGCAACGGCTCTTTATGCCCTCAAAGGCCGAAGCAAGATTGGTTTTTATATGCAAACGTTTTCCAAAACCGAACGAACGATTTTGGAACTCGATGCCTGGAAAGCGAACAACTCCATCTAATGTTTTCCGTGGAGCTTTAACGAAGGCTGAGAAACGATCCACCGCCTAGTCGAGTTGCTCACAAAATGCCCACGAATTGTGACTGAATTCAAAGCAAGATACGGAAGAAGCACAATTATGTATGCTTTCCAAAATCGTTGCCTTAAGTCCCAGATCTACAAATGTTGCGGCAAAAAGGTCAATCTGTGAGTCTCTTACTACAATCAGGTTATCACTCGTATGGAACCAATTGGTATGGTTCGACTGATCCAATTGGCGGGTGTATATGTTTCTGCGGACTTGCCCGAAAATGCATCTATCTTCGATTTGAGAAGGAGAAGACGCAGGCTTCTTCGGACTGGACGATGTTACATTCGGCAATGCACTCTCATCATCCCCACATCTTCGGCCATCCTCACACTTCCTGTTCGAAATGAAGCCATTATCTGTCTCTCAAAGGAGGACAAAATCGATGTACGAACCGAGATAACCAAAACAGATACGAACTGCTTCACGCAGGATTGAAACCTACCAACTCCACACCACACTCCGAATACAAATGCACTCATTGCGTGAAAAATAGTCCACTCTGCTGACCAAAGCCTTTCTTTTGATTGGATTTCCTTCCCAGCTAGGAGGAATACGGTTTTCGATCGGGGGAGGACGAGGAGGTCGAGGAGGTCTGGTCCACCTTTTGCCGCGAAAGCAACCTTCAGGAACGCGGTGGGATGCATTGCTTGCACAACGCCTACATTCCCACTACACACCACAGCTACGACTGGCAGCAACTCAAGCGGGTAATTTTCTGGATTGTTAGGCTGACATAGATGACTCAACTATATGAATATACCTAGACACTACCTACACAATCAGCCAATAACACGGGTACGGTACACCGCTCCTGTCCCGCCGATTGGTAATTCAAATGTGGGTGGCTTCACATCTCACATGACGGGGTAATTTTCATCACTTTATGATATTATATTTTGTCCCTAGTGTTCTATTTGGTCTCCCGGATGGCAACCTCAGAGTTTGTGGAAATTTTTTGTGGGACGCATACAGATCTCCCTGCCACTTAATTTTGAACTATTGTGTTTTATTGTCCCTAACCTGACAAATAGCAATTTGATCTCTGTTGGCTGTTGTCGCTACTTACCAACGTCAAACAAATTGTTGTGTGATTTTTTATGACGATTGTTGTTGTGTGATATAGACCGTTTTTTGACAAAGCAGATTTGGGATCGGGTACATCTCGTAAACGGGGTATACGTGTTCCACGTCTCAAGCCGTTTGTGGCGGCTTCTTAGACGTCAGACCAGTCAGTTTATATTGCGACAAGACGACTGGGTCCAAAATCCATCTCCGTCAAGCTATTATGTCCCCCCCTTTCATAACGAACCACCCCCCTCAATATCAAACACTTTAGAGTCGTGTGAGATATGTTGTTTATTCTAAAAACTCGTTCAAGTTTTACTACTTCTAGTGTCTAATAAGCTGCTCCATTTTTTTTATTTATTTTGTGATTTATGGGGTCCTTATACACCCTGGTCTATTTCTAGCTGGGTCACATTATTTTTGACGCATGTAGATGATCATATCTCCTTCCTCGGTTGTAGTGGGTATACGCTCGTAGAATAAAAGTGAAGTCACCTCTTGTTTAAAAAAACAATTCTTTATCTTAATCCAACTCAGTAACCATAAAACTATAAAACGATCCGATCATGACTGGTCCCGACCGGAATTCTTAATACTGACCTCTTCGTCATTTATCACTACAGATGGATACACTTATACAAACATCAGCGTCGGGAACCGACCCCCCAACAAAATGGCGGGGAGAATGATAGGATATGCATGCCGCCCGCCATATATATTGTTCTGGGGGCGGGGTGTCACCCCGAGCGCAACCACCATCACATCTTAACGTAGCACGCCCTTAATGTTCCAAGCGTCACTAACCAGTCGAGCTTTTGGGGAGGAGTGTGTTCGTACTATCGCTGTTTACCATCATCGCAACCTATCGTGTCCCTCGGTGGAAAATTCCCGATTCGAAATACTAAGACAAATAAAACAAAGTCCGCCAAGATAGTTTCTCAATTACGTGTTTTCGGGTGTCTGTGTTTTGTTCGACAAATCCAACGCTCCCCAAATAAATTTGCACCACACGAATTCTCAAATTTATGTTCTCGGGGTATCCTTCCGGGACAAAAAGGGTGGGCGGGTATACACGATTTGGAAATCTCATCATTTTTTTCACGCTTGAACATCGCGTTGGATGAGACACCTTTCCCTCTTTCCGCGCCCACACATCCAAACCCGCAGCCCACAGTCCACACTACCGGTCCAACAAGCTGAATTTCCCGTCGCTGTCCTTCCTCCAACACTCCAGGTTCTTCTCCTACTCCAAACACTGGTTCTAATACCAGCAGAACAACACTGCTTGTCTCTACCCTCTTCAACCACAGACCAAACAGTGGTTTTAATACCTCAAGCAACACACAAGGCATTACGCCACCAACAGCAGAACACCATTCCCCTCAGCAGTAAGCACCACAACCAGCGTAACCTCCCATCGCCAGCGCGAGGTTCGCCACCTGCCCGTGCTTCGAGTAGGGCGTCCGTCATCCACACTGGCTACCTTTCTGAATATGTGGGCCAATCTGTTACCCCCCGTAACCTTCCGTTCTTGTCCCACGCACTAGTCCTCTTAAGCAGTACACGGTTCCCTCCCTAACACGTCAAACTACGTTCATTATGTGAAAATTGCATGACAGGTTATCGTGGTTTCTTGGCGTGGCCATCTCTGTCTACCGACATCCCCCCGATCATTTCGAGATGCTGTTAAATTTGCCAATTGGAGGGAGGTGCTCAATGCAAACGAAATCCGAGCCCTTGGAAACTAATCAGACTTGGGGTCGCATGACTGATCTCCCTCCCAGTAGGTAGACGCTTCTGGGGTTGGTCCAAGGGTGTACAAGACCCAATTTCATGTGCCGATGGAGCTAAAGAACATGACAAAGCACGGCTGGATTGTTCCTAGGTAATCATTAGGAATTTGGAACAGATTACACAACCACGGATACTTTTGCTCCAGTTGCCCGAATGGGAAACTTAGGCGAATTCTACTTGTCTGTTGTCGTTGGCCAAGATTGGGAAATTCACCCAACTGGATGTAAATAACTCCCTCATTTTACACGGGGAATATAACTGAGGGGGGGTCTACATGCGACTATCCATCCGGGTTTTGCCGTACCAACAACACCAGGGCAAGTAGGTCGACATTGCAAAAAATCTCTCTATGGTCTGTGACAATCACCAGAAATTGGTTTCGAAAACTTGACAATTGCTTGAGGCGTTATGGATTCACACAGGCCTCATAAGGATCATACTCTGTTCATTTTTCGACGTGGCGCGACTTCCTTGTGCATCTAATTTATGTGACGCAGTATTTTTAGTCATAGGTAATACCTCACTCTATGTGGCCTTCATTCAAAAATATTTACACAATTGTATTTCAGCTGAAGGACTTGGGGCCTTTGCAGATATTCTTTCATGGGAATCGAATGTGCCCGTTCGTCAAACGCGGTTTAGTGTTCTCCCAACGCAAATATGCAGCTGGGAAATTCTGTAGGAGCCGCCTCACCGACTGCAAACCGGCATCGACCCCCTTTGCCCCCTGGTCACAGGCTTGGCTAACGTCGCCCAGCGCCTGATTCGAGATCCCCAAGTAATTTATCGTCCGTCGGGTTGGTCCATCTCATCTTCTGACTATTCACACGCCGCCCGGACTCATAGACCTTGGGCCTATCAGTTGCATCTCCTGTCCCAATTTATGCATAAGCGCCAGAGTAAACCAATCTCAACGTCTGCTTAATGCGTGTGCTGCGTTACCTCAACGGTCTTCCTGGTCAGGGCAATCCTTCATCCGAGCAGAAGTAATTTATACAGATTAATGGCTTATTGTGACTCTGATTGGGCTACAATGTCCTCGTCTCCAGAAAGTCGTCAGCGGGCTATTTTGTTATGTTGGAGTTTTGGGCGCTCTCCCATTATTCTTGGAAGACCAGAAACAGACTACATTCTCGCCAGTCGTTACTTCCGCCGAACTGAATAATCGGCGCCATGGTGAACACTTGATACGAAATTCATGGATTTCGCATAATTCAATTGGCTAGTCTTGGAGTCCGACATACCTCAACCTCCGAGGATGTGTGTGATAACCCAAATTCTGCCCTCTACATCGCAGCTAATCCAGTATTTCAAATGAGCGATTAAACATTCCGACATTGATGCCATATTGTACGTAGAATGTTTACGACGTCAACGAGCTCCTCGAACTCTGACATTACGTTCCCACGCACTCCAAGCGAACAGATCTGTTTACCAACCTTACCAACAAGCATCCTAATTTGTTGTCGTTTCTTTTAATCCCCCCTGGGCATTGATCCGAGTCCATCATATGCTCAACTTGAAGGAGGAGTATCATTGACTAAGATTAGGTTAGGTTTAGACTCTGTATACTGTGGGCTTTAGCCCACTTATTAATGTAACTATATATATATCGTTGTGCTAAAAGGAAAACGCAAGCGGCATTTGTATTTTACCTTACGATCCATTCTAACCTACTCCAAGCTCCCACAATTTTCTTAAATTTAATGATCTTGATTGATCATTTCATTAATTTTCTTCTTATTGATTTGTTATCAAATAATTATTGTATATAAGGTCCATCTGCTCATTCTTATGATTTCCCTCCCTTTTAGTTAGATATTGTTAGTTCATCTTCTTGCCACTCTGCTGTTTGATAGTTTTGTTTGGATAAGTAAGCATGGAACATTTGAAAATCGTTTAATCCATCTGTGTGAGTTACTAATTAGATCATAAGGCATCTGGCTACCTTAAGAGAGTTATAGTTACTCCGTCCATTTACCTACATTTGGTTGAATTTATTTTCTTTGAAATTCAAAGTACTAGTTGTACTTACTAACAATTGGATAGGGTACCACGCCAATACATACTAATTATTTGATTGGGTATCACGCCGATGATAACTAATGATTGAATTGTGTACCACATCAGTAATAAATAACAATTTGATGAGGTACCTGATACGCTCAAACTTACTTCTCAAATAGACGTTAAGCGGATCCGCGTCCAATAAAATAACCAAACAGTGAGGTTGGAATCGTTTCCCCGACGAGGAAAATAGTCTAGCTTAACTTCAACTTGTTTATTACTATTGTTCGTTTGATGAGCTTCTACTTCTTGAAGGAAAAACATAAAAAGGTGGGTGTTTTCCTAAATGAGAAAAAATAACTAACGAAATTCAAAGGACACTTAACAGTTTTCGAAAGTTGGATTTTATCATTACTCAAAGTGAACTAAGGGTTTCACCGTGTTCTCCACAGGTTCATACTTGATAATCGAACTAAATAAAATTCTTCCTAGTATCTGACAAATGCAAAGTGATAAGTTTATGTATTTCTCAATCCCTGGTCCACAGCATCTAGAAATCTCACTCCGCACCTATGGTCCGGCCTACGTGTTGTTTCCATAACCCTTATCTTTACCTCATATTAGCACTCGTTATTCGATATTTTGACTAAGTTATTACAGGTCATCGTATATAGTACCCAATCATCTAGCCTAATTAGATCGTATCACTATATATGTTAGATAACTTCTTTTCCTAATTATCACCTCCTGGTCCGGCAAGTAGGCATTAAGGCGAGTTCTAACGTTGATCATCCATTAAAAGACACTTCATTCTAGCGAAAGATTATTATACAATGCAAGACACTATCTGAGATTGTTATTTTCGCTAGGGTTTTATCGTACATTAATTTGCCCATAGGTGTCCCACAACCCTAGTTTATGGATTGGAGTTTAGTTACTCATCCCATAACCCAATATCAAATATATTAAATAATAATTCATAGTACTTACTCAATGAAGAAGAATAAAATCCAAAGGTTGCTTGATTAATCACCAAAAATCACAAGACATTTTCAAAGTATCAAAATCTCACGAAAATAGCTCTTAATGATTATACAAGATTTCCCAAATACATGTTCACCAATACGCAAGCATTTTAACAACAAATCTAGAGTCTACTATCAGGTGTCTAAACTCAAACACGAGGTTTTTTCAAACTAGTTATTTATAAAAAAACCAAAAACCTAATTAACGAAGCACTTTCTAATGCTGGAAATTTCCAAAACGCAGGCTGGGTGCCGACGTACCAACGCGTACGGACCAGTCGTGGTCACAACGGACCGTCGTATGCATGATCCGTGTCGTCCTAACTTGTTGTAATTTCATCTGCTATGGCTTTCCATTCATTCTTCCAGACGGCAAAGTATGACGGACCGTCTAAGGCACACAACGTCCGTCGAGTGGTCTCGTTCCAAAATACTTCCAACTCTCGTAATCTGGGTACAAGGGAATCCAACTTCTCTGAACTCCACGACGAACCTGCAGAATGGCCCGTCATAAGCCGATGACTGACCGTCGCACGCTACTTAATCCACACTTGGTCTACTTCCCATCTCCTTCACAGCATCTTCCTCTACACTATGCCAAACCTACGGACCGTCACAACACACGACGGACCGTCATCACATACCGTAGGTGGTCTCTTCTGCATTTCCTTCTTCAAAATCTCACATTTGGCTTTGGACAAATTTGCCTGCAAAACAAAGAAAAACTTATATAAAAATTAGCACAAAAAGGCTTTTGGCGCACTAAACTAATGAAAAAGTATAATGATCCTGTGAAACGCACGGTAAACATCACCACCCTCAACTTAAATTCGTTGTTTGTCCTCCAAGCGGACGCCTATGACTCACTAAAACCAATCCTTGACAATAGTATCCATGTTATATCCTTTGCAATCATTTTGGCTATTCAATCCCTATTATCTATCAATCTACGCATGCTTCACACTATTAGCTGGAATTTTTGTGGGATCAGAACATGGCCCACAAGCACTCAACCATGCAATAACACCTTCCTCTTCAATCTCTCACCGAGGGCTAACAAATTCTGGTATGCAACAATGTCCTCACTTAGAACAAAATCCCTCATTTTTCACACAATGATTCACCTTGAGTATAAGGATCACTTTTCACACACTCGCCTCTAGACCAAAGCACACTCATTCATACCTATTGCCATAAAAGCTTGCGCCTTATTTTTCATCTTTTCACACTGCCTTATGGTGCTATACACCCTTAGTATCACGATAGGAACTTTGTTAGCAGTTGTAACATAGGCTTCAGGGTCAGGTAGGGACTTTTAGTATACTTTATGACTTTTTGCCCTCGCTTACATATCGGCTACACATTCCCTTTTTAAATCATTTTATCTGCCCAGTATTCTCATACTCTGTTCCTTTTGCTCAATTTTCCTTCTTTTGTCATAGTGTAAGTGACTCTCTCTGCTTGTTTGTAATTTCTTTAGATTGTTTCTTTTTCTTTGCTTTTCTTTCAACTAATTTTGGTCACTTTACTTTTTGTTCTTTCCCATCTCTTTTTTTCTTCAACCCCGACTTTCCAAAGCATTCCTCATAATATCCACCCTCAACTCATGGCTTTATGCCATGGAGTCAAGGTACACAATAAACCCAAGTTGGGTCAGGTCCCCAAAACGAAGGTTGTTTACTGCATTAGCCCAACCCATCAACTTATGCTTTGGCATAGCTGAGTGCAAACATAGTCCAACGGGGACCGGGCCAACACATTGTTCCCCGAAACAGATCCACATTAGGGAAAAAAGGAAAGGATCTAATTTAAGCTCATATTATTTGATTCAAGAAGGATAATTTCAATTTATGGATTCTTTTATTTAGGCTAAAATGTCGAGGCTTTCTTGAAGAAGGCCTAATGATCCTTTCGCTATTGTCTGTTACAAGCTTACTTAAGCAGGTTTTAACCAGGCAGTTCTAGCTCAGTACCCAATGTGGACTATTCAAATTTCCTTCCTAGACTCCACTTGACATGTCATCACTATACCAGATTATATAGACACCTAGTTCGAATAACGACTTAGGGTAATCAATGGTGTCAACTTTTTTTCATGCTTAGAGCCCATAATTATCAGTTACTATGCCTAGTCATGCAGTATTTTCAGTTTATCAGGATATCATTTTTAGCCATCATGCTCTAGAATAAACTATGTACAAAGATATAAACATTGCGGTTTCAGACCGAAAAAGTAATCATCTTTGGGAAAAAGAATACAGGCAAGAAAAACCCCAATAGAGGATATGACTTGGGCTCTAAGACTTCACCCTAACACTCACTATCCATCTTACAACACCCACCCCCACAACAAAAATCTGCAATTGTCCCAATGCTAAAAAAAAAACGAAACTACTAGGTCGTGGTAGGTGACAAGCAACACTTTTGGCGCAAAGCCGCCGTCGATCAACAAGATACGATCGAGTCCCGGATCCCCGGAACCCACGTCCTCTACATCTGCACACACCTCAGTGGTGTCCTCAGGCACAACCCTATCCAATCAGGTAGATGACCAAAAACCACGAAGATCCTGCGGTTTCCTCCACCAGTGACGGGATCTAGACGCCCCAGCCACGCTAACCTCTGGATGCTCTGATCTGGTGCGCCTCCTCCTCCAAGTGAGGCTCTCCCACTCCTTCGCAGCCTCCATCTCATCGCGCCATCCTTCATCTTCTTAGCTCGCGCCTCTTCCATCTCTCCTTCCTCTGCTCGAAACCCCCTACGCCTCTTGGCGAGTATCTCGAGGGGAGGGTGGTTGGATTGTCTGAAGTAGTGAACAGGGCCGCTAATAGCGCGGTGTCCCTCACAGGCTACGACAGAAGGGGCCATCACTCCCAGCACCCTCGCCTCTAGGATCTGTCGATGTCTACTGCCCAAAGGACTATCGCTGCAGCCTGAATAGTCTACACAATACACACCGGAGGGGCTGTTCGAGTGCTAAAACTCCTCAACTCACAAAAGCATCAGCGCTCGGTTGATCTCAAAGCAATCTTCCCCTCTGTAACTGTTGAACATCTGTCCCTCTCTGACACGCTTCATACCGCTAATCGTACTTCTGCATCCACGGTTGGAATATTGATGCATAAGAGTGGCCATAATTGTGCATCTAATTTGGTGACCCTAGCAAGCGGGGAACCAATACCGGTAGAGGGGTTTGTGCGAGAGGACCGGGCTGGTTGCTCTACCCTGGATAGCTCGACCGGGTAGTGTCGAGTTGGATGCCTGTGTAGCTTTGACGGGGGCCTAGGCTACGTAATTGCAAGATCATCAGCAAATGGTGGCAGCTCTTGACGGGCCCCATCTACGTGGGGCCAACTCATTGGGCCTCGTCTTGTGATGAGGCCGCGTCCAACGGTAACCCTGCGGGTCTTCAACTGATCTATGTGCCATATGGCACACCTGCGGACCGCGTAAGGTCAAAGATCATGCACGGAAAGGGGGTACGAGTGGTGAGTGACCATTGAATTGCCCTATCGTGCGTGATGCCTGGAGAACCATGCAAAGTCGACCTCGAACCCAAGCTAAACTATCAATCATCGCATCCAGCCGCCATCCAACACTGCATGCGGTCCCAGGTAACACTGTTGTCAGCAGGCTTTGGGGGAAGAGGCAGTGACGGACAATCAGCCACACGAACTTTGCTGATTGAATATAGGTTGGCCTTCTTATATGGCCCCTTTCGGCTCAGTGACCCAATCGGCCACCCTCTTCCATCTACTGACAGGATAGCACGGGCCCATCCACTCTCTTGGTGGTTCTCTCAGTGCCGGCCATTAACGCCAAGAACTGTCCATCTTTATAGGCTGTGCCAGCGGTAGTCCAACTCGTAACGCATTGAATTGGGGGGTCCGTGTAGCATCTGCCCTCGTCGCCGATAGAAAAAACCCGGGGATGGCTGGCATGGAAATGTCGACCTGCAAGGCCCCGGACTCTAACTGCTCCAGTAGGGCCCTGGTTAGAGCGGGAGCACAATGCATCCCCCTATCGATTGTGATCGGAGATTCACTACGTAGAGAATGCGTAAGAACTCTTCTGACCAATTCCCTCGTTGTAAATCGTCCCCCAACGGACGTGCTGTCCACTCCTAACAATGCCTGTGAATGAGGATTGTGGATCTCACAGGCATCGTGGAAGGCTCCTGTAAGTAACCCGCATACTCCCAGGTGAGTGTTTCGAGTCATCATCCATTGCCTTTATCGTTGAGGAACTTTTGCGTCGGAGTAAAACTTTTTGACAAAACTGGCCGTTCGACACAACACACCGCACCGGTTTTTTGGCTGGTCAGCGGCTTGGTTGGTGGGGACCTGAACTGGTGCGCCGGATGTAAGAGTCTAAACTGTCAACCTCTCAACGAGGTCCGACGCTGAAGCATTGGGCGGGTGCGGGAACCCTGTAAGCCAGAAACTTCTCGTACCATGATACGCCTAGGAGCCAGACGCTTCCTTCCGCATCTTGGTGGCCGACCCCAGGGGGTGCCGTTCAGTGTGCGCATCTCATCAACTGTGGGAAGGAGTGACTACGCCGGACGCACCGCCTTGGGGGTAGCTCTAGGGGCTGGTGCAATGCACGGGAAGGTCGGAAAGTGGCCTGGGGGCAACTTACTCACGGTCCGCTCATCACAGAGCCCTATGACCATGCGGGCCAGACAAGCGACAACTTAGATGCCCCGTGCGTAGATGTCAGTACTTGCTTTGGGTGCCATTTAGATAGTTACCTGTAAATGATCAATATTAGTATGAGTATGGTACAAACAAAACAGGAAAGCTCATCACGACATAAAACTTTTGAAACTATGTGTTTAGTAATAATTGAAACTGTATCCACGACGGGCCAGATGAATGGATCGTCATGGCATAAGATGGACGAGTCATGGGTCGTACGTGTTGTCGTAGTCTTGGTATATATAAAGACCCTAAGGAGGGGTCTCTGACCATCTGATGGTTGAGAGGACGGACCGTACGTGGGTATACGGTCGTCCGTAATGTCCGTCGTAGGATACTTAAAAATGTGGGAGACCCATTAGCACCAAGAGGGTTCTCGGACCATCCTGAACTGTGCGTGCAGGACGGCCCGTCCGTGGGTATACGTCGTGCAGGACGGACCGTCGTAGGATACAACAACGGTCCGTCGTAGGGACACTTGGAAAAATTTGAGACCCTTAGCAAGGGCATCTCTGACCATCATGACGGCCGTCGACAGGACGGACCCAGTCGGTGGGAGTGAGATTGTTCCGATCCGTAGGACACTAGAAAATTTTTTTGATAAACCTTAGCAGAGGGGTCTCTGCATCATGACGGTCGTGCAGACCACAACAAGCAGAGCGGACCGTCGTGGGTAATACGGTCCGTACCACATGGTCTCCGTGGAATGACACCTGGAAAAAAAATTAGAGACCCTTAGAAGTCCGGTCTCTGACAAGAACAAACGGTTGGTGCAGGATGGACCGTCATAAGTCCATGGTCCGTCCATGTGGTCGTTGGGACAGGGTGTAGGCCTTTTACGACGGGCCCTACCGAACGGTCCGGTCGTGGGGCGATGGTACCTCACTGGGTCTCGTTCGTGAATAGCAGTGATAGATAAACTGGGGGTACCCATGCATCCCCCGATGAAACCCACATGGTCTTGGTATGTGTTTGTGGACCGATATGTGTCGTATCCCAAACTACCTAGGCAACTAACAATGCAAAGCACCTATGGCTAGGGTGGTAAATAGGGTATTCGAACATTTGTAAACCTACTAGGGGGCAGGCAGAATCATATACTACAACAAAATCTATGAGGAACTAATGCTTAATACTAACTAGTTACAAAAATGCCAGTAAAGTTAGTATAATTAGAGACACATAACGCGACAAATGAGAAAAACAGCAATGCAAAGGTACTCTGTGTGGCGAGTGTAAGACACCTACAGCAAAGCAGCTCCGACTATGAGATTGTAATTTTTAAGGCTTTTGGATAATTTTGGGGGGATGTGGAATTTGAAAGAGAGGGGAGATTAGATGACATAAAGGTACAAGTAATTGGGGTGAAATATGGAGGCGATCGGGAGTATAACCGGTCAGATTTTGAAAAAAGGGTCTCAGCCAGGCGGGTCCGGGTAGAATTCATTAATCGTGCCGACGGTTCCCCCTCCGAACGACGGCCGTCCGCAGTTGGACGACCCCAATCTGTAGGTTCCGTCGTGTGTGCCTAATTTCAAAATGGCATAAAACTTACCTGACGACGATGCATAGACGGTCCCCGTTGCATTCGCACGTCCGTCGATTACTCCGTCAGTGAACTGCTGCATGGTATTTTCTGCAGAATTTCCTGTTATTGTGCCTGCAAATTCAAACCCTTAATAGAAAAAATGCTACAATTACATAAAAAAATGATAAAGAATTGGTTGCCTCCCAACAACGCGTGATTTAATATCCGCGGCACGACTGGGGAATACTTGATACTCAGACTTTCATCAAGATGGTTTGCCTTATTCTTTAATTCCACGATGCTTGTTACTGCCCACAATAGAGTTTTTTTTCTATCTCTATTCACCTCTTAAACCAAAACCGCACTGACACCCCTCCTGGATTTTAACCTCACTGCTCCTGATGGAATACTTGGGTAATCAATAAGGGCCTGTCCATTTGGACTTGAGCCTTGCCCGGAACGACAAAGCAACCCCAGAACTGTCTACAAGCACCAAATCCCCAACCATAAACTCCTTCTCTATTTGCATACTTCAATTCTAAGTTCAGATCTCCTTCTTCATTTTTCCTTTGTGGGCTAGGCAGATATACCCGATTGGAGCTCATCACTCCTGGCCTCATGGTCTTACAATGTTGACGGTCGCTTCTTCATTATTCAGCTGGAAGCAAGTCCTCTGTCCCTTCTCCTATCAACTAAGCTCCTACCTGTAGCAAGAACTGGCCTCCCACAGAAATAATAGGCACTCAAAAAGTATCGCCTCACAACAATCAAGAATAACAAAATCGTCACCCAGAAGATAATGATTCCACTTTTACTAGGCACATCATGAGTATCCTATATGCCTTTCTTCATTTCACTGTCCGCTATATCGTCCATCAGTAGCCGCATCGAAGTGGGGTATTGGGATCCCCTCCAACCCACTTCTTGTAAACATATAGAGATGGGCATAAGATTTATGGCCTTGCCCCCAGAATCACAGTAATGCTTTCGCAAAATGTAATGCCCCAACTGTGTACAAGGATGTGTGAACTCAGCCCGATCTTTCTTTCTTTTGTACGAGGGATCGTTGTAGCAATAGCACTAACCATGTTCCTAGTCTATCATCATTCTCCGAAAGTGATACGATATTTTCTTGGTGACCAGAATCTTTCAAAAATTTAAGGCATAAACCGGACAGCCTTTGTTCTAGAGTCTTCTACCAAGAAATGTTGATAGAAGTTTGTTTTACACCATTGGCGATAGAAACGCCGGTATTTACCATCCTCTGGTTTTTTCACTACTATCTCTGTGAGGAAAGGTGGTGGTGAGCCCTACGTCACATGGGAATTACCGTTGATAGATACTTCTGTATCCTTTTCCATTACTTTCCTCTGCTTCAATCACCCTACCCTTTACTACTGATCATTATCCTTTTCTAACATTTTCCTCAGTAGAGTGGTATAAGTGGGTCGGATGGTTTGCCTACCACCCCTAGTATTGATTGCCATAAAGTGCGCATCATTCTTTTGGATTTTGGACAGTGTTGCTACAAGGAAGGTGCCCGGTACCGTGTTCACTGTCGCAGATCATTGTCGCCACTTCAATTCGATCTTCTTAAATCGAAATTCCATGTGTCATCAACCTTTTTCCCCACACTACAGCTAGATCAACACCTCAACTCTTTCAGGTGCTCATCACTAGCCTCGCACCTCCTCATCATTTTGTATCAACATACTCAACTCCGCCATAACTAATCTCCACTAATCCCTAGACTTAACGTTCATAACTTCAACAAAGATATCCGATTTGTGAGGAGGGATATAGGGCCCATTCCTGTCGTTTTTCTATTAGCGTGTTACCCCTGATTAAAGTTGTTGGTCGTGGTTGTAGTTTCCATCTCGGACATAATGACCACCTCACGTTGTAGTTACCGTAGTTCCCGACCTGGGTCCCTTTGACTTTTTGGCTCCAATTAAATCCTGATTTGAGCTACATTGGGCCTCTGTCTAATAAAAACCCCCCATTCATTGTTCATTGACTGCATAGGAATCCTCCTCATAGTAACCATTCACGTAGGGGGTGGTGGTTTAGCTAAGTAGTTGACTGCATGCATTAATTTTTCTACAACAAAGCAACAACACCCCAGTGACATGTTTATCGTACCAACCCAGCTCAGTTTTCTCATCTGAACCCTTATCTTCCGAATTTCCATCTGTGGATGGGTTGTGAGTGGACTGCACTGCAAAGGTTACTCACCAGTATCAGACTCCTAAGGTACTCCAAGCTTTGTTATTCGGGAGAGATTTTTTTCTAATTTTTTTTTTTAGCGATCTTCAGCATAGGACATTCTCTATAAGATCCACTGCTATATAGTGTCCAACACTGCTTTGTTTGTTTTCTCAATCTTGTCCCCTATAAAAGTATTCTTTCAGTGACTCATCATCTATCGGTGATTTGGAACACTTCTCAAGAATAAGATGAATCTATCCCAAGAACTACTAACTAACTCTCCTGCACGTAGTGCCAACAAAGTTTAATTCCTCTGTTCTTTGTGGTTTTCAGCTTTCCCTTTTTTTGGAGACGATAGTATCGTGCTAAGAATACATCCCTTAGTTGATTCCAATAATTAGGAGTTGTATGGGAGCTCAGTGAACCAAATAGGAAGCCCATCTCCCGTCCGTGAGAGAGGAAACCTCTGAGCCTATTACTCTAATCCAGATCAGGCCTCCCCACACACACTTTTACACACTGCCCTTCCCTTAGCTATATGGGCATGTGGATCCTCAGAAAGTCGCCCTGAAAACACTCTGGCAGTGAAGCATTTGCATCCAGACTACTATACCCAAACAAAAGTGTGGCCAAGGTAGAGGAGGCAAAACCCGTGTCCCTTCCGCAATTTGCATGTGGTTTATATCATACCTCTGTAGTAAATGCTTGGGGCCGATGGAGCGGGATTCTGTCCCCTCTGT
Organism: Solanum habrochaites; assembly: GCA_027704765.1. Lineage (NCBI taxonomy): Eukaryota > Viridiplantae > Streptophyta > Magnoliopsida > Solanales > Solanaceae > Solanum > Solanum habrochaites. Next base: position 34,774,403 of record JAKWJA010002489.1, on the reverse strand, counting down.
TGATGTTCACAACACGGAGCATCGGGTACATCTGCCATATCAGAAATCACCACAGCTGGTAGAGTGTTCTGTCTGGTTCGGATTCCTCATCATTTATTCCAAATTACGAGTTCTATTTTTCAGTGTACCTCTACACTAAAGTCCGTGATCGTAGGGAAACAACTGTCCTATCCCCCTCTCCGGTATTTGGCATACAAATGAGGATAGTTTCTTCAAAATAAATCAAAAACAATAAAACAAAGTAAAATCCACAAAATATCAACTAAAAAACTATAGGTATAAGTTCAAGTAATCGACAAAAGCTAAGTTTCCCGGCAGACGGCTCAAAGATTTGCTACGCTCAACCTCTACTCTCAAATCAGAAGATAAGCGGTCGGCTCACATAGTATAACACCAAATAGTCGAGGTTATGGGATCGTTCCCACGAGGAAATAGTCTAAAGGCTTAACTACTCACCCCTTGTCTTTGATTACTATTGTTTCGACAACAGTTGATGGACTTCTTAGAAAGTAAAAAACCAATAAAAGGGGGGGTTTGTATTTCCTATGAGTAAAAAATACTAACGAAATGAAAAGAGACATTACTTAACAGTTTTGAAAGTTAGATTTGAATCAACTCAAAGTAACTACGGTTTACGTGTTCCCCCAGGTTCTAACTTGATATTCTAACTATACATTCTTTCCTCGTATCATGATGCAAATTGATAAGTTATGTAGTTCTAAATCCTTGTCACGGCATCTAGAAATCTCACTCTGCACAGTTGGTCCGGTACGTGTGTTGCTTTCCCTAACCCTTATCTTTTACCTCATATTAAGCATCAATTCGATATTTTACTAAGTTGTATTACCTCATATCAATCAATACTACCTATTAATAGATAGTATACACTAAATCTATGTTAATACTCTTTCTTTTCCTATTATCTACCTCCTTGGTCCGGAAAGTAGCATTAAGGTCGCGTTCTAACGTTGATCATACCGTTAAAAAGACTTCTAATGAAAGAATTAGTTAAACATGCAAGAGACACTATTCTAGAATTGTTATTCATTACTACGAGGTTTCTCATTATGTGCCTATGGTTTCCCCACAGACCCCAGTATATGGAGTTAGTTCCTCATAGCCATAAACACATATTCAAATATATGTAACTAGAATTCATGTACTTACCCTTCAATGAGACAAGAATAAATTCCGAGAAGGCTAGCTTGATCTAATCACCAAATAATCAGAATTCTCAAGTACATACATAATCTCCCGAAAAGTCTAATGATTATCAAGAAATTTCCCAATACAATGTTCACCATGACGAAGTTTTTAAAACAATCTGAGTCCTACTGATCAGGTGTCGAACCTCAAAACGAGGGTTTTTTGAACTATTTACAAAAAAACAACAACCTCAATTCCTCAAGAATTCTCATTGCTTGGAAATCCTGCAAAAAATGCGGCTGGGGTCGACGACCCCAGCGACGACCGTCGTGGTCACAACGGCCGTCGTATATGCATCCGTGTCCCCCATACTTGGTGTCAATTTCTTACTGCCCTATTCCTTCTGCTGCTTTCTCATGCCCCTCCGATGGCAAGATGACGGACCGTCATAAGGCACAACGGTCTGTCGAGGGTCTTCGTTACAAAATAACTTCACCTTCGCGGAATCTCGGGTAATCTAGGGAAATCACTTCTCTGAACCATTCCACTACGAACTGCAAAACGGACCGTCAGAGCCATGACGGACCCGTCGCCCAGCTACGTACATCCACACTCTTATGGTCAGACTGCCCCACTCTTCCTTCGAGCAGCTTCTCTAACACTGCCATCTAGGACCGTCACAAGCAACGACGGAAACCGTCCATAGTCTCCGTATGTGGGTCTCTTCTCTATCTTCTGCCATTTCTTCTCTCAAAATCTCCGCATTTGCTTTGGGAACAGATTTCCTCAGCACAACAAAAGAGAAACTTATAATAAAATTAAAGCACAAAAAGGTTTTTGGACGCACTAAACTTAAGGAAAAAGTATTAATGATACCGTGAAACCACGGTATATCAGTACCACGTTGGTCTACTAATTGTTTGTGTGTGGGTTCCTTACAGAATTGAATTATTTTTTGTGTGGTTGTCATATTAGCTTCAAAAAGACTTACTTCCAATTGAAATTGCGGAAGATCTAGGTTATTTAGCAATTGGAACTTCATAATAATGTCTTATTTTATGAGATTTATATTAATATTACGAATAATATATTTTCTGCTATAATACAGACACTTATTTTCCTTTCCTTTATATTTGGTGGAGAGTGGAAGTTTTTCTCTCATCATAGATATATAATTATAAGTTACAACATCTATGGTAAGAGAAAGAGGGTCGCTTTATTTATCGCACCCACTTCTAGGCCACAGTTTACAAAAGTCTGTAACCACTCAGCCTACTGCACCACGAAATTGACCACAGTATAGAAATACGTAAAACAACAAGTCAAACACCATCCTAGAAGTTTACAGGAACAGTCCAACCTTATAATCTGTAATTATAACAAGGGAAGGCTTCATGAATTAGTCTAAGGCTTAGAATCTAATTCAATCGAATTACACTTGTCAGACTGGTTCAAACTCACTTTTCCACATTTATATTTCTAACAGATAGAATCTAATTCAAATTACAATTCTTATCTACACTTACACGAAATACTAATCAATTCTACAACACTTAGAATATTTCAGGACTTCCCATTTCCAACACTAGAATATTTTTAGCTGTCTTCCAATACTTAGTTTTATTCCAGAAATTTCGAGTGACAGACTGCCTTTGTTCCTGACATTGACACTTCTTCGCAGCCTTGCCTCAATCAAGTCAACATGCTGTCCTGCATAGCCCTTAGCCCGCACGTAGCCATGCACGTCCCAAGTTGCCTTTCCAACACCCAACCACCTTACTTGTGTTTGGCAAATGGTTTTGCAATCATATCCATTCAAGACCCCAATGCCCAAGTCCTTGAAGTGTCTACCACGTGTGAGATCAAGAGTAGTTTTGCGGGTTTAACCAAGACCCACCCGCACCATTGGAACTCGATGTCCTCATCGAGACTGTTTTTGAGATAGTCCTCGATTTGAGCATCAAACTGCCATCAGCGTGTACTTTTGCTTTCTCTCCCAAACAGCAATTGTTGCCTCTTGCCTTTCCAGTGAACGCAAGAATTCCAGTCTTAGTATTATTCTTCTTGAACCGCATTTGCCCAAACCCACCGTGTGATCAAGGATCTTCTCACTTTCAGGCGTCATCTGTAGTAGGTACTGATGGAGGAGCCCTCTGTTGAACCTGTTTCTTGCATTCCGGATCATCTGCATCTGCAAAGTCAGGTTTCCAGAACTACATGAAAGATGGGATGGGCTTTTCAAACCATATTCTGGCACAGCTTCAACCTATAGCAACTTTCGCCGCACTCGTTCACCACTCGAATGGACCATCTACTTTAGGAATCAAGCCCCGATGTCTGGTCTACTATACAATCTGTTTCCAGATTTGTGGGGTGAGTTGCAACAAGCACCTTGTCACACTCACACAACCTTAGAACTCAACTGAGCGAGCACGATGTTGATCAGCATACTTCTCATGCGCCGCTGAGCCCTTGAGCAAGCTTCTTTGGGTCCCCTCGATAACATTTTCAAGTTTGTCCCCTTGCACAACCCTGTATGCTGCTGGACTACTTGCTCCTGATTTTTGATTTGGAACACTCTAGTGGCGTCATAGGCTGTCCGCCTAAGACGATTTTCAAAAGGGCTCATCTTCTGTTGGCAGAGACTTATGCAGACGTTTAATATCAACATTGCGCAGTGTCCCTAAACAATGCTTAACCCAATCCGTTGACTTGCTGGCACAATAAGTGCCTCAGTATTCACAAAAAAAAACTCTTCCAACAAGTGATTAATTTCTTTCCGTCTGTCCAGCTAGATTTGTGGATGATTTGCAGTAGACAAAATTTTATTCATTTCCCATCATAATTAGAACCACTAGCTGTCACACAACTCTTACCAGTGAACCTTTGTCTCATATCACTCAGCATGTCAGCCCCCGGACACAATCACCAAAATACTTAACCATGTTTTATGAACCCTCAGCAAGCAACTTCAAATGAGACATATTCAGGAGCAGCAATAAAAACAGAATATTATTGAAAAATTTTTTCAAATACCACCAATGATAGCTCATGCTTTGCCATCTATTTAGGGGAATCCGAAATGAAATCCATGCTTTACTAATAGCCAATGGGCTTTCAGGACAGCAAAGTTGCAGGCCAACCTGCTTCCTTCTTACGTTGCAGTTTTCTTTGTCCACTTGACAAACATGACAAGTCTTGATGTTTATACGCCTCTATATCAACTTCCCCTTTTTTGGACAAAAATAAACCGAGACAGTAAGCTACATCCCTTTCAACACCGGTATGTCCAGCCCCAAAGGCCAGAACCTTCGCCTCTTTCATTAAGTCTTGGCCATCCTCCCTTAATTTGGTTCACAACGATTCTTCTCCCCCCTTTAAAAAATAGAGCAGATCGTCCTCGTCCAATACCGTCCTCATTGTGTCATCTTGAACTTGAACCCATCCATTTAACATACCATGATCATTTGCACAGCACACACTTGTGATTCTATCATAGAAGCAGTTTCCAAGTTTTGAAATTGATTACCAGCAAACCAACACTTCTTTTCCTGAAACTCACGCATCAAGTCAACCTGTTTTTGTGTTTTCCCTAGTTTTATCTGTCCATTAATCATATCTCTACACCAGGACTTCCCCCACGCAACCCGTGCCTTGTTTAGGACTCAACTTTTCTGTGTCATTGAAAAAGTATTTTCCTACATTATCATTTCTCACTAAAATCGATTGCCCAAGAGATAAACTCTCCAAAATTCTGCAAACATTTTACCACGCGCACACCATTTTGCTTTTCATGTGTTGCAGCAAGAGTATCTCTGTCAGCATCATTCAAATTTTCCATTTCAATAAAGAGCCACACTTGATGACCTTCCCACTGCACTAATACGCCACCAATTGCTTTAGATCTAATCTGACGCATCAGTGTGCCATTCCAAACATGGTAACAATTCAAATCAGAACTTTGAGTATAGACATTCAGATGCGATAACATTCTTCGGTAAATTCGAATTCAAATGCTTCATCCACACTGTTCAGGAACCAAACCCTAAAACCCACTTTGTATCCTTCTTCAACAAAATCTGTCAAAGCCCGCTGGCCATCTTTCATTAACCAGCAATAAAACTTTCTGTAATCAGTTAGCCAAGCCCAATAAACGACCTCAATCCTTACATGACGAGGTGTCCTGCAATCAACAATGGCTTGCAACTTATCCTTAGGATCCCATTCGAACTTGGTTTTTTACTAAAGATGCCAAGAACTTTATCTCTTTTTGAGCAAATTCACATGTTTTTTCCATCTTGATAAAGCGTGTATTTTCCTCAATTGAGACAAAACCAAACTTAGGTGAGTAACATGTCTTCCAATGTATCGACTAGTAAATGCACCCAATCCTCATCTAACTAACACACAACGTCATCAAGATAGTCAAACGTCCACATTGTTCTTAAGTTGCAACAATGCAAAACATTGTCGGGGCATTTTAGTCACGCCCAAATGGCATTACAAGACTTCATAGGACCATATCTAGTTACACATGTACGTTTTTGTGGTTCATTCACCCTCTGCTTCCTAACCTGCCAATAAACTGCCCTCAGATCAATGTTTTTGTGGACCACATGCCTTGCTTAACGTGTCCATAACATCTAGCAACCCAACTGAACCGGAATTTGTTCTTTATAGTTGCCTTGTTCAGCCCCGGTAGTCTACCCACATCTTCGCATTGTTCCGTCCTGTTTCTTTTGAAATGAACAAGGGCACCGAATGTGTACTTATAGCCTGCTGATCAATCCAGCAATTCTAGCCAAAAAATTTTCATCATATCAATTGTTTGCGTAATTCAACAAACCAATTCCTTGAGGAGCCTACTACGATAAGGGAGCCTGTCAGGAGCACACCGTACCAGGTACACAATCATCTTATGACTCCGATATCACCTCCTTGGTGTAATTTCTTTGGTAAATTCAGGCGGCAATAAATCAGCATACTTTTAAGAAATTCACCAACACAATCACAGGCAACTTCCATTTTCCACATCAGGTTTTTACCTTTCTACCAAGCCGCAGTAAAGTATAGTGTCTCAGTCACCCTTCTTTAGCCCTCTGTCGATTGACTAGCAGAAAACAACTTCCCTTGTCTTTCTTCTTTGCAACTTTATTAATTGTTTCCCAAACGGATGAACACCTTTGAGAAAGCCACAGCATTGCTTCCATTCATGACCATCACAACTCCTCTAAGTAGGAAACGACAACTGGAATTTCCTTAGGGAAATCAGTCCCAAGTATGATTTTCAAAGTCCCAAGCGGCATCACCATCAAGTATTATTTCCCACCCAACTTCCAGTGGGACATAGACACACTCATAAGCCATGCCTACAATGGCTGTGCCTTATGCATTGACTGTTTTGACAGTAGGAGGGCTTTTGACACATGACTTCATCAGCCCAATTTTGTAGCAATACTTCCACATCTTAACAAACGAATGTGGGCCCCTGTATCAACCATTGCCATCACACGTTGTTCTTTTCACTTTCCTTTCTATATGATTAAGGAAGCAATAGAGGATTCGAAGTGCTGATATTTCTTCCCAACATTATTATCCCATAATGTGATGAAGGGACAATCCCAATGGGTGGCCATTGCAGCCATGATCTCATCATCCTCCTCCTTTGATTCATATTTACAGCAGACACCAAGGCAAGCAAAACATTCACTTTTTCCTTCCCGGTGTGGACAAGATTTGGCCAAATGAGGAACCACCACAAGTCCCACCAATGCCCTTAGAATTTCCATCTTTGTTCTTGTCCTGTTTTCTCATCCTCATTTGGGCCTTTCCCTTTATCATTTGTATTGTCTTTACGACTATCCTTTCTCCATTCCCCTTTCTTCTCATCATTTCTCATTTTTTCTTAGTTTTTGAAGCAAGGAGGGACACGTCTGTCGAAGTGACAGTCCGTCGGAAATCCACCAACGAATCTGCTGCAGCAATTGCCCAGGCAGAATCTTTAACATTCTGCCTCCGTAGTTCGGTTTTGAGCCCAACTTGCATACCCTAAATCGAATATTGTGAAGTTTATCTCCATCAGACATATTTGTATGTTCTAACACATCACAGAGGTCGAATTCTTTTTAGTATTCCCTCGCACGAACCCCCGTCTGCCTTAGCCTTTTCATTTATCCCTTGCAACCAAGATGCATTTCTAGGAAAGAATTGAATCACGCATTTCTTTTTATTAGCTTATCCCATGTATCAATTCTAGGCGATCAGCCCTTCATCGCTGCATTTCTACCTCCCTCCACCAAGTTCACCGCATCACCCGACCAATAATTGTGGTAGATTCAAGTTTGTCACGTCAGGCACCCGTGCATAGTAAAATATGTTCCATGTCCCAAATGAAATTTCCAGTTCTTTAGCACTCCTTGCACCAACAAGGCCTTAGGTTCTGAATCTTAACCTTAGATTATTCACACACGAGTTGAACCTCACACGTAGCCACAAAAGCCCGACACAAAAACAACGAGCTCTGCACGAAGGTTTTTCTCATTTTCCTTCTGGCATCCCTAACCAGTTTTTGCGTATATTGTGTACGAAAGTCCAAGATTCCTGATCGATGGTTAGCAACATTTCCTGTCTATATCCCAATCTCTCCCTGAAGCTTTCTCAGCGTCAACGCTCACTCACTCTCAACTCAATGATTTGTTTGAATAAATACCACAAATGTAGGGTCTCCCCAAAATAATCTTCAGTACACGCCGACGAGGATTCAAATTTCGTGCTAATTCCCACAGTTCTGCGTTTTTCCACCAAAAATCCGTTTTACCGTGCTCTGATACTAATTGAAGAGTGTCGATTTATTTTTAAATCGACCAACGCCACTCTAGGAAGTCTTCCCAAATCTGTAACACATCAGCCTACTTGCACCCAGAAGTCAACAACCAGAACCTCGAACTAGGCTCCTCAGCCTACTTGCACCCCCGACATTGACTGCTGTATAAAATACTTAACACAGCAAAGTACAAACAACCAACATAAGATTTTATCACACAGAGGAACTATTCCAACCTTTATTAATCTGTAATTATACAGGAGGCTTCCGGAATTAGTCTAAGGCTCGAAAAACCCCTGGCCGACACTTGTCATCACAGTGTTCAAAAACTAACTGTTCCAACAGTTATATATTCTACAGATTTAGAATCTACAAATTAATTACATTCTATCTACACGAAATACTATATTCTCAAACCTAGAATACAATTTCTTCATCAGGCTTCATTCCAACACTTAGAAATTTCTAATGTCAATAATATTTCGTTCCACTCCAACCTCCAACCTTAGAAGATTTTAGCCATCGTCTTCCAAGACTTAGTTTTATTCCAGGCAATTTCGGGTGAACTTCTTTGTTCCTGGAATTAAAGCCAGTCTTCCAGCCTTGCCTCCTACACTTCACATGCTGTCTTGTCAATGCCCTTAGCCCCGCCCGTAAGCCATCCAACGTTCAAGCTAGCCTTGCCAACACCCAAGCACCTTTGAACTTGTGTTGCACTGTTTTGCCATCATCCATATCAAGACCAATGCCCAAGTCCTTGACATGTCTACACGTAGTTAGATCAAGTAGTTTGCGGGTCTAACAGTAAGTGTATAAGGTGTCTGAACCAGTTTATTATTGTTATTTTTCTTTTTATTGTTGGTGCTATGACTAATGAGAAGTGTAATTCTTATAAGTTTCTTAAAACTTCTCTACTTGAATAGACATGCTTCAATATTTTCTATTGGAATGTTTCTCGGTCACTTTGGATGTTTTAAAGTCCTGAAATTTAAAATTTTTAAAGTCCTCATTTTGCTAATGCTCTATTATGAAGTACGAGTGTCATCCTTTATATTGATGGCTATAATCTTATGCAGAATACTGATATTTTTTTTGCAAGGCATTTGCCTAATTGGAGATGTTTGCTATGAGGAAGACAAAGTGGATTTGTTTGTTTGAGTTACAGTTAGTACTATTTTTTTTGGTGTAAAATTCTATATTGAAATCGGTTAATTTAGCATAATTTGTTTTAAAGTATTGCATCGTTGACTATTATCCATTCTTGAAATGTTTTTTTTAATTGTTTGAACAAAAATGGTTTTAGTCTAATATGATGGAGACATGTGCAGTTGAATTTCTCATATTCATGTTGATCTTCATATTTCTCTCGCAAGAATATTGGCTCTTCAACTCGATTTATTCAATGAAATTTCTGATGAATCGTTAGTTGCTGTGGGACTACGACAGCTTAAGATATTCCGTAATGCATAAAAAACTTGAGGATCTAAATATGTAGTTCCTCGATTTAAGGAATACTACATAAGCTTCATTGAAGAATTCTGAGTCCGGTGAAAACAAGGACGTGAATGGAACTGTAGATGTAAAAAATGACTAAAAGAATGTTTCTAATTTTTTTGCTAACGGAAGCCGTAAGGAGAGCTATTGGAAGAATGTTGGCAGTCCAAAACAAGCATTGTTTTTTATATGATGAGTGTTGATTTAGTTGCTCTATCCATGCTTTCAAGAGTTCTTCCGTATCTTAAGTTGTTATTTTGTGATGAAATGACTATTGATGAATCTGATAATGTCAATGTTGCTAAAATAACTGTTTGAATTATTGAATAACACACATTAGTCAAAAATAACTTATACATTTAGGAGTTAAGTAATAAAAAAATGATATGAAACATTTTTCTTTAAAAAATAAAGTTATAATCTTTATTGTACAAATATATGTAAGTCAAATTCAAACTAATTATGGTTATCGAACAACCTACCACAAAGTATTAAAACCAAAATTAAAAGAATCAAATCACACCGAGCTAATTTGGTATGAAAATAATATACTACTAGTTTTAGATATCGAAAACTTAATTTGTGGTACTGAATAATATTGTACCATACTCACCCCTATCTAAACGTATACACACACAAAAACACTCTCATACAAGCATTATCTCTCTCAAGCATTGTCTCTCTCTCACACTCTGAACTCCAAAAGAAGTATCACCCTCTATTTCCTCTTCACTTTCGCATGAGGAACATCCTTCATGTCTAGATCTATATTTTTTTCCTCAGAAGATCTTTCTTCTCATTAAATCAAGGTAAGATCATTATGCTCTCTACGCATTTGTTTCGTGGTCTAACCCATTGATCGTCCCCTAAAGTTTGAATGATATTTCACTTAGACACCTAAGTGATGTTGATTTTTTAGATACCTCACGTAAGGTTCTGTTATCTCAATTTTACACTTTTTGCTTATATGACATAATGAGTGTGATACACTCATTGACTGGCGCGTGAAATGGTTGTTTTAATTAATTTTTATTATTTTGTTTGCTTCTTTTTCCCCATTTTAAACCACAATTTTACCTAAATTGAATTTCATCCGTTGTGAATGATGGTATAAGCAAAATGTCGTAAAATGTTTTTAAAATATATGAATAAATCCATTCATAAAATTCTTTCTTAGATGAATTTAATGTTTTTAGGATAGTGAATTATGAAGAAAATTATCTTTATAATTTGAGGGAAGGTGAATTTCTATAAACCAAGATAAAAATAACGAAATATCATCAACATCAAGCTATTTATTCGGCATAGAAGTAAGAAAGTGATATGGTGCGCAGATTTACAGTTTATGGAGAAGACATTCGTAGGGTGTTACGGGGGGGGAGGGGGGTAGGAGAATACAATCGGAGTGGGTGGGGCTTTCTTAATTTATTAAGTTTACTCAAAATTAATCATTTAAAAATTAGTTTTGATACATATTATAAATGTCATAATTTAATTTGTCACTTTACACGTCATTAACGAGTGTAACACACACCTTGTATATTTTTTATCATACTAAAAAAGGTGTCAAAATGATACAACGACGCCCCACATGAGGTGTCTAAAATGAAAATCATTTAGTTAATGTGTCTAAGTAAAATGAGATTCCAACTTGAAGGGAAGACCGATGGGTTAGTCCTAATCCCATCGATGGATTGAGGAGTGGAGTTATATTTGATTAAATAATAATTCTACGGAAGCTCGATGAAGCAAGGGTGAGAATCCTATGTTTGCATTAGATCTCTCTATATATGGGAATGCGTAGCTTAGGAAACACGATATGCTTTTATATGTTGAAACATAAGAAAATCTTACATGTTGATATATAAAAATATTGTCAATACTCACTTATATGGTACTTAGGTCACTCTACGATCGTGAAGGTTCAATCATTTTTAATAGGAAGTACTTAAAAATGAAGAAGAATGCTAAGTATGGTAATTAGATCCAAGCGAGGATAGGTTACAAGGAGAAAATGTCTTCCCGGCCCATACACCCCATTGTGAATCGCCAAAATTGAAAGGATATTTTCTCAACATAGAATAAGGTTCATCCAATAAAAAAATTGAAAGATATAACATGAATATGAATGTTTGGCTGCTACATGACTATCCATCAAAATGAAATCCAAGGTCTGCATTCATGTTGGAACTTTGGATAATTTTTCTACTCTATTTATGCTAGATTGAGTCCGATTTGAGGAAGAATATTCCCAAGAGGGAGATATTGTAACATGTAGGAAATAAACAAGAAGTGGATTGGAAAAGTACATTTTAATATTGGTGTAGGTTCTAGGAAGGCTACATATGGACCGTACAAGGTCCTACAGTCCGTAGAAGGCTGTCACAGGAAGTGGTTTTGAGGGTTGGTGAAAATTCAGTTTCTGAACTTTTCCTATGGACAACTAGGATGCTCTGTAGAAGTTACAACCTATTAGGCGGGGTCTGTAGAAGGGTCCCAGACATGGTTAAATATTTTAGAAAAGGGGTTTCAACGAAAAGGGTCTATGAATCATTGAAAGTCACATTGACCATAAGGGAATCGTAGGATGTTTACTGGATTTCTGGCTTTCGCTAGTGGTTTGATGAATGACCACGACAGCCTAGAAGTTTCTACAGACCATAGGCCTTTTCGTAGGTACTGCTTGGTAGTTTTTAATTAAGAATGTTTTAGTTGTTTCCTACCCATTTAACCCCTTAAGTATGTAGTATTGATCCTAGAACTACCCCATAACAGATCTTACTCTTCGATAAGTTTGGAAGATATTAAATTCTTGACCATGTCAGGGAGGCTAAACTGCCTATAGCCTCCTGCTATAGTGAGCTGCTTCCCGCTTAGTGATGGCACTATAGAGCGAATTTCTCTGCTATGGAGGCATTACAATAATGGGCCCTTAATCATTCCCTTATTGTCAAAGAGTAGCGGATCATGTCATACTATAGAAACCCTAAGAAAGAAATTCCTTAATTTTTTCTATTTCACAAATCACCACCTTTCAACTTGAGAGTTACCAAATCAACTCTTCACGTTCAAGTGCGATATCAGGGTTTTATCATGGAACCACTTTGGGAAGTTCGTAGAAATCTTTAAATTCTTAGCAAAGAGAAAAACAAACACTTCTTAGATGCCAATATTTTCTTCAAATTTTACCTACCTTATCTCACTCAAATATCATCAAAGCCTAGCCCTCCAACTCTCTAATTGGAAATGTTCTCACTCGATTTATTTTAAAAATAATCCTCCCTAATGACCAAAAGGGTCATTACAGTAAGTGATACTCTAGGACTAACTTCTACTTGTTGGTTCACTACTTCTTTTGATTCTACATTTTTTTCTTGTTTGGAGTCAGAAGAGAGGAGAAAGGAGATTAAATAACAAACATACGTTTTTCAAATAAATTAGTGCATGATATAACTATGGTTATACAAATGGGTTGGAGCCAACGATATACCAAAGTTAAGGTGATGATTCAATATTGACAGATGGTTGTTATTTCCATTGTACCTTCTAGAGTCTTGAATTATATATGTTTTCCTTTTAAATTTCAATGGTAGTAAGGTATTATTGTATCAAATGACTTCTCGAATTACATAAAAAAAAATTCTATTTAATGATATCAAAATGACCAAAATAATGGTTTTAACTTATTTTATAAAGGGAGCCGTATAGAGAGTTATTGGAAGAGGGTTGACTGTTCAAAACAAGCATTATTTTTTATATGATGAGTGTTAACTTAGTTGATCTACTCATGCTTCCAAGAGTTCTTCTATATCTTAAACTGTTATTTTGTAATGAAATGATTCCTGATGAATCTAATAATGTCAATGTTGATATAACAACTGTTTGAATTATTGAGTAACACACATTAGTCAAAATAATTTATGCATTTAGGAGTTTAGTATCTATACAAATATATGTAACTCAAATTCAAACTATCAAAATTAAAAATAAAAATATCAAATCATACCGAGCTAATTTGGTTCAATAATGATATACTAGTTATTATCAGGAATTGAGAATTGTTCGTACGAAAACAAACTTCTCTCTCTACTATTCTTAAAAAAAGTATCACCCTCAAAATACTATGTTTGAATAAGATCCTCTCTCAAAGATGTGAAGGGATAAGGGGTATCGTTGTAGCCGTATTAATCAAATAATCCATGTATTATGAAACGGCCAATTATTTTAGTACTATTTTGTAGGAAATTGGTCTATGTAGAAACTAATTCATGGATTAGTTTTATACCTAATTACAGGTATTATTATATGATGTATTCTTAATACCTTTCATTTGGAGGTCAGTAGTAAAATCGGAGCCTAAAGGTATACCCAAAATATAACAACAATTCCAAAACGGTATAGAAAATTTATATTAACCAAACCGGAAAATCGTGCATCAACAGCGATTTACTTCCCCGGAAAAAAAAGCAAAAAAATCGTGCAGGAGGAAGCCGAATTTTGCAAAAGATGATTTTTTTTAAAAAAACAAAATGGAATCGCTACCAGGCAGCGATTTAAAATGCTTTTTTTAAAGACGTCGCTGCCTACGCAGCGATTTATAATTTTAGTTTGATAAAGGAAAATCGCGCAGGCAGCGATTTTAAAAAGAAAAAGTTTTTTTTTTGCAAATGTGGAGGCTCGCTGGCCCCAGGCAGCCCCTTTTATAAAAATATTTTATTAAATGTTGCAAAGTCGATGCCCATGAGAACACGGGAAGTCCTTAATTATAAAAAAAAAAAAAATTTAATTTTTTTAAACAAAAAAAAGAAAACAATGTGGAAATTATTTTTAAAACAAAAAAAGAAATTTTAAGCAGCAATTTTATATATAAAAAAATTATAATATTTTTTTTATAAAATCCCCACTTTAAATCTTTATTTTTAAACAAAAATTTATTTTGGGAAACATCGCAGCGCATTTTCATATTTAAAAAAAAATTATAAATTCGCTGAGCGATTTACAATTTTTTAAAAAAAAAAATTATAAATCGGCGTAGCCAGCGATTTAAAAAATTTTAAATTTATAAAATTGGTTAAGATTTTTGGAAATCGCAGCGATTTTAATATTAACACAAAAACATTTAAATTTTTAAATCCGCTGCCTACGCAGCGATTATAATTTTTTTAAAAACAATATGTAAACGCTCAGCGAATTATTTAATTTTTTTTTTAAAATTATGAAATCGCTACAATTTTCAAAAATATTAAACTGTAAATGTGCAATTGGTATAAAAAAAATATTAGGTGTTTGATGTTTATAACATTGCTGCTGAAAGTTTTTTTTTTTAAAAAAAGAAAATTTCCAATTGTTTCCACAATTTGTTTTTTTAAAACAAAAAATTAAAATTTTAAAAAAAAAATTATAAAAGTCGTTGGCAATGGGCAGAGGATGCACATTAAAAAAAATATTTGTATAAAAGTCGCTGCTGGGCAGCGACTTCAACATTCAAACTTATTTTTTTTAAAGATCGCTGCCTAGGCAGCGAATTTTCTTATATAAAAAATATTAAAAATTATCAAAATCGCTTCCTAGGCTAGACGACTTTAAAAAAAAATTTAAAAGTGACGCCGGATAGCCGATTTATTTTTTAAAAAAAAAATTTAAAATTTGCAAAATCGTTGCCTCTGCAGCGATTTTGCTTTTTATGGGGAAGTAAATCGCTGTTGATGGCAGCGATTTTACCATTTTGGTTAAATAAATTTGATATACCATTTTGAATTTTATTAATATTGGTACCCGTAGCTTCATAATCGTATTAGTATATACATCGGGATAGAATAAGTACGTCTACTAAAGACAAAAATTATCCCTCAAACTATTGTAAGTATTTTTTATTTTCTTAAATTTATGTTTTATGTTTGTGCGTTTTTTGAATTATTTGTATTTTGTTCAACAATTGATAAAATTGAATACATATAAAATTGCAACTTGCAGTCTTATGCGTCACTGATAGATATTATTTCAATTTTACTACTGTTTTCAGTCTTTCAATTTTAAAGAGATAGTTTATCTTTTTCTAACCTTGAAAATGACCATTTGTAAGAGATTAATTACCTAGAGAATATTAGTATCCTCAATAATTAAGTTAAAAAAAGGGGCATTTCAATAAATTGCTCTTTAAGGAGCTAGTAATTAGAAGGCCATATAAAAATATCTGTCGACAATTATCACTTAATCGAATGCTATATTGCAAGGGTATAATTAGAAAAAAAAATTATAAAGTTTTAATCCAAACACAAGATGAGGTGGGAAACAATGAACCAAACACTTTGTAAAAATAATTCCTGCATTACTAATCCCACCACTATTAATCCTTGTATTACTAATCCCTGCATTATTAGTTTTTGTACCAAACGAGCCCTTAATGTATAGAAATGTTGTCAATTTTCACTCTTATGGTCCTTAGGTCACTCTAGGATCATGAAGGTTGAAAATGTTTCAAAAAGAAGTACTTTAAATTGAATAAGAATGTTAAATATGGTATATAGATTCGAGAAGGATGGGCTACAAAGGAGCAAATGTCTTCGTGGCCCGTAGATCCCAACGTGAATCACCAAAACATAACTAGATTATAGATCAATTCTATTTTTATGGAGTAGGGCAGAGTCTTGAAGTCATTCATGAGGAATTTTCACTCATGTGTTGTAATCAATGTGGGGTTTAAAAAAGGTGTGAATGGTTTATGAAAAGTTACAACTTTTATGAAGAGTTATGATTTTTATAAAGAATTGCGGCTTTTATGAAAAGTTGTGATATTTATGAAAAGTTGTGACTTTTATGAAAGGTTGAAATCTTTCATAAAGATTGTGACTTTTCAAAAGATTGGTGACCTTTCCGGTAAGGTACAATAAGAATCATTTCACAATACCCTTCATTTTCTATAAATTGAGAGATTTCCTCTCATTTTAAGAACCATTTTTTCTGGACTTGTTCTACTACTTCTAAATATATTATTATAAGTGTACTTTACTACCGTTGAGTGGCTCGCTGACACCAGCATTTTGGATATCAATACACTGGTGATTCAGATCATTCTATCCTGGAAGGACATATTCCAAATCAAACCTCGGATACTAGAGGAGAATAATTTCCTTAAGGGGACACTGTTCATTCAGTGAGTTTGATCTTCTTTCTGTTTTTCCAGATTATGGTATGTGTTACAGATTTTATATTTGTGAATTTTTAATTTCTTTTCTTCTGTTCTTCACTGGTTCGTTAAATTTTTGTAACTTAGTGTTTCTGTAAAGTTTTTTAGAATTAGTAAGATTTTTTAAACATAGATTGACAACAACTCTTCTTTAAGAAAAATATTTTATATGTTTTTTCTAATTTGTTTCTGATTCTAGTTTCTCTTCTAATTTTAATTTTCTAGTTGTGAAAATGTTCGTAAACTTGGTCGTGTCCTACCAAGTTCTTCAAAGGTTTGTTCTAAGTATCTTAGGAATACAAGATGAATGACAATATTAAGGAAATTAATATGTTGTTAGTATTTCTTATATTCTATTGATTGAGAAAATCTAATCATGGAAGTAGAAGAGAAATGCATTACTTCTCCATAGTTTGTTGTTTTGTTTAGCAAGGTCGAAGTGAGAATGTAACAGAAATATTGGTGGTATTCCGGTTAAAGATTACACCCTATAGCCTTCTTATTATTTATCTAAGGAGAAAAATAGTTCCTAAAGGTTAACAATTCATGTATGTCTTTAGAAAAAGATCTACAAACTATATGTTGTGGAATGAATTTTTGTTGGCAAATAGTGTTGCCTTTAAAAATTCTTTAGCTTGCAAAATGAGATGCACATTTTTATTTGATACAATAGTATGTCAAAATGTTAAGTTGGAAGGCTATTTGAAAAGAAAAAATATTTCTATGTGATAAAGAATATGTTTAATTCTGTTTGGAGAGTAAAAAACTTTTGTACTTTTGTACTTCTTGTGAATTTGTTAAGTCTGATTGTTTTGAAACTTTTGGAATTTTCTACTCTGAATACATTAGATTATGCAATTGATTTGAAAAATATGAAAATTTCACCTACTAGGTATGTGTTGTACTTTTGATTTTCTATAATTTTCACTGTTATATAGAAACATTCTAAATACTAAGTGGTATGTCTATTTGTGATAGAGGAAAAGACCAGTGACTTAGATTTGATGAGTTTGTTCCTCTATGGAATAAACTTTGACACTAGTAAAGATTGTCAAAGAGAATTGAAATTCTATAATTCGTAGAATAATATTTTCAAAAGAGATTTCATATTGTCAATGACATTTTGATAGTCGGGGAAAATATGTGAAAAAACTATTTTCAAATACTTGAAAAATATTTTGAGATCACATTTAAAATGTGGGGGTTCTTTACTAATGATAAAAATAAAAATTAGACTTGGTGTTGATTTAATTTTGGAGCAAAAAATTTGAAATTCAATGATACTTTTGTATTATGTTAGACCCACAAAATTATTGGAGTATATCCGGTATTGTGGTTGTTGAGTTTCTCCTTTACTAGTATATAGTATGACTAGTATGAAACTACCAAATTATATGCATACTTGTTCAAAATGGTTGAGTTCTTTTATGAAAAAGTGTCACCTAAAATGTTGTGATTTTTCATGTAATATGCCTATTAATATAATTATTTGTAGACATGAATATTGGTGAATAATCATTTTGTCATGTTTTGTAAAAGAAATATTTGGACTATATTGTCTTTATTGGAATCGATGAATCTTTGTTCATTGGTAGTTCTATAACAATCAAATTGAAAGTTATGGAAAGGTCCTTCTGATAAGGACATTTGACAAGGTGATGACTCTAAATAATGTTTGTATCACACAAAATTGTAAGAAATAGGAACAAAATATTAGTGAGAAAAAATCTACCTCACGAAGAGCTTTTCAAACTCAAAATTTTTATTTGTTCTTACTGTAAGACCCCAAATTGAGTTAGGGTGTCCAGAGACTAACATGTTTTTCTTAAGGTTATAGTGTCCTCAAATGACTTATAATATGGTTTAGAGGCAGTGTGTAAATTTTGAGGTGATTTGAAAGTCGAACGTCAAGGGACGACCAAAACGTTCAACGACTAGTCACCTATGTGTCTCATGTGTCCATGTGTGCTTATATACTATATTATATGAGCTTATGAAGTCTTAAAATGAGTTATAATAATGTTAAATGGTATTATATGAAGTTTCGAGAAGTTTGGAGGTCAAACGACCAAGAACGTCCAAGGCGTTTGAAAGATATCCCTTAAGACGCTCAATGTGTGTCTTGATAGGGCCTAGCCTTTTTGGATGAGTTACGTGTATTTTTTTGGGTGAAACTCATGTGGTAGGTCTAAAACTTGTTAAGGTTTGTGTTTACATGGGAAACATTTGGGTACAACTTCTAAAGGGCCCCGCAAAAGGCACTACAAGAAGGACCCAAGGCTGATCGAGACAATGCCTTGGCAGTGTCAATCGACGGACCAAACGACGGCCGGATGGTCAACCAACGGACCGTTGGTGAGATCTCGTCGATGGACACTTATCTTAGGCAGTTCTCAACCCAAAATTTGGATAAGTACCAATCTACGGAAGCCAAAAGACGGACAGTTGATTGATCAATGGCCAGTCCATAGGTCCGTCGATGGTGGCCTGTAGCTACTGTCTAGCGGACTATTTTATTTAAGGAGTGAATGGAAAATTCACCCCACTTCCTAACCTGACACCACTAGGTTTATTTAGCTATTTTTGGGTGTATATAAGTCATCTAACACGTCCAAATCCTTTCCCATGAAATTAAACCATTCCCTCCAAAATATTCTCTCTAGAAACCACCATTGTTGGTGAAGCTCAAGAACAGCTTGGATCTTGGATTTCCATGGATGAATAATCAAGTTTTATAGGTTTCAACTATATAAAGATATGGTGATCCTTCTTCTCTAAGTAACCTTTCACTTGGAGAGTTCTTCTCAATGTTTTCAAAGAAAGATTCATGATCAAACCTCTTCTTCTTCAATCTAGACATCGGTTCTTTCTCAAAATGTTTTTAATGGAAATCATGATGAATTGATGTTAATGTATTGAGGTTTGATGTGATTTTAGTCCACTGCTGATGAACCCAGTTCCTCCCTAATCGATTTAGTCCTTGCATGGGCCTTGTGATTTGACGGTTATCGAGTGAATTTGATTCTTTATGTTGAAAGTCGGTTATATCTACTATTATTTACTGTGAAGTGAGTTTGAATTTATGCGCAGGAATGCATGTCAATCAATGTATGAAGATTGAACATGCTTAGTTAGTTTCTGTGATTCATCTGTATGTTGTCTTTTATGAAGTAATGTGACTTTGACTAGGTGATGATATGGTAGTACTGGACTTATAAGTTTGTATTATGGATTGAATTGTGGGTATATAAATCCTTGATGCATCAATAAAACAAAGACTACCATGAATGATCTAGGTGTTTGAGTCATGGATAGATAATGCTATGTACATTGATGAACTCTAAGTCTAGGTTAAAAATTGCATGCCTTAGATGTGATTTAATATGAGTAGCACTGCCTAAGTTGGAAATTATGGATATATGGAATGTTAGCTATGGAATTGAAATAAAGCATATTAGTGATCATCTAAGACTCTACCCTTTCACATTACATAAAGATGTTTCGTATTATGGTTATAGGAGATCTTGTAGGATTTGTTACATGGTTTCTTCTATGAATATAACGTTGCATTAAGCTACTGCCTATATATTGAATTGTTGATAAACAAGGTGTAGTGGATGAAGAAGATCAAAGGGTGAGAAGTGGGTAGAATGCTTATCTCTCTATGGTTTCTTATAGTAAGGTTGATGAAGCTGCTCTGGCATGTGTGGTATGGTCCCCTTATGGGGGCGGTGTTTACTTAGACATATATATGTGTTGACCATGGCCTGGAGGCAACTGATGAATTATGGAATATGTGGTTATGATTATTACACTATGTGAAGTTTATGCCTACTTTCATTTCTAGTTGTGATTTTCGGTTTCCTTATGGCTTGGTATAAGCATGGTATGTCCATATTAGGGCTAAGCGTTAGGTGGCTTGCCATTTTAAAACTAATTTAAAATGGTTTAATAATCCAGTACTTATGGACCCCTATGAGAATGTCATGAATAACCCTAGTAGAGTCTTAAGGGATATGAAGTTGTCTTGTCTCCAGCTATTGTGTGGTTGGGGTGGGGTTAGCTTGAAGATACTTACACAAATAATAGGGTGGCTGCTCATGTGTTTGTTGATATACATTTCTGTGATCAGGTTGACCCAATTGTACCACCACACAATCACTTTTAATGCTGTGACTAAGTAGTACAATCATGGTATGTATAAATGACCGGTAGTTCTCTATTCATGTGTTCTATACTATGCATGCTAAGATGATGGAGATGAGGTTAAGTATATGCTATGATGAGTATGAATGTAAAGTGTCTGAAGTGTGATATTGAAAGGATTGTCATATAGGTACACATAACGACTTAGCTTGATATATGAAATGTGTGACATTATGGTGTTATGTGCAAGGTGGGATTACATATAACACACACACACCAGAATGATTGATTTCTAGTTAATAGAGGGACATTGAATAGGTGTGCCCCGAGAATACTCTAAACTAGATAGGGGCTTGAATATGCTATAAGCATATCGAGGAATGAATATTTAAGCCTATGTTTTAAATACCTGTAATCCAGGTTTTTTTTTTTCAATCAAAGGAACTGAGCCTAGCACTGCAGCTGAACTTGACATTGAGCGCGTTGCTGTTGTACTTTCCGGGGGAAGATTCACATTTGTCCCTTACTGCGTGTTGACGTTCCCCTTACAGAAATACTCAAATATGGACCCCCTGAGGTATGACTTTCCCTTGGGAAGCTTCACCCATGTTTTCTCAGAGAGGGGGCCCAACAATTACAAGTGGTAGACCTATCTTTAGTTCCATCAACTATGCTTGCCACATAGGATCTAGCAAAGTGAATCATACGATGTAGGATATATGTTAATGTTCCTACTGTCTAGGTAGGAACACTTCATGGTTGTAGGCTCTACACCACACATCCCATGTTTAGCACCCCAGGGTTTAGTGTCGGTGAAGGCTATAGGTTCCCTAAAGTAAAATGGACAAAGGAAGTAAATGAATAGGATCATAATAGGAAGACTTAAGGTAAGTACTTAGGATGGTGGAAGGAATGAAACCCATCTGACATTGCACAAGTAGTTTCTTAGGAAGTCATACGAAGCGTGACCTAAATGTCTGATTATGTTTATGGTCCATTATGCCTGACTTGGTAGTATTGGTCTCTACTTCTGGCTGAAGATGTGCATGGTATGAACCTATCTGATGTGGTCTTATCTTTATATCACTATGTGGTCTAAATGACTATATGAGGAAGGTCTGGTATTGACATGATATGAAGTGTTTTACTTACTGCTGCGAGGTATGAATTGAATCGTTAAGGTTTGAGGTCTCATGAAAGGTTTAGTACGAATGGATGAGGTATGGGTTTCCATATGTTCATTGCACTAGTAGACATAAGTTGGGCTCAGAACAAGCATTTAATGATGTAATATGAAAAGAAGTAAAAGAGTGTAACTTGAGATGTTACTGTAAAGCTAAAAGGAAGTCTCAAAACCTAGGATCTGTCTTTGATGGCTATATTCTATGGTGAATGAGATGGACTTATGCATATTGAAGGTATGTTCTTTGTGCATAAGGTGATGATTGCACCAAGTATCATAGAGGGTTACTGAGGAATTGGTAATGAATAAATGGAAGATCGTCATGTTAAGGGAAACTAGTTCATGTACATGTGATTTAAATATGTAACAAATTCTATAAGTGATCTTATGAATGTTTGGCCTTTCCTTTGAATATGTTTCTATGAAGTATCATGAATGATTGGTAAATGCGATTGACTCCGAGTTTATGAAGATTTACTCAAAACGGCATGAGTATGCTTCCCCCCCCCTGTCCCTTTACCTGCCTCTTTTGCCCGGTGTCCATCTTCGGTGCTTTTGCCTCTCTCCTTCGTCTTCCCCTTGTTCCCCCCCTGTGGTTCGGATGGCTTACTGCCGGGTCTGGCCTGGTGTCCCCGCTTGCTCGCTGCCTCCCACGCTCATGCCCGGCCTCATTGTTCCCGGCTTCTCTCTTCTGTTTCTTCTGTCCCGTCTATCCGCTTGTACTGCTGTTTATGTTTTCACGGGCCGGTCCCCCTCCTTGTCCTCCACGTGTTGAGTCTCCGCTGGACCCCCGAGCTCTTGCGTCTATCTCCTATTCTTCCTTCTCTTTCCGTTCCGTTTCTCCCCCCTCTGCTGTTCCTCTCCCCCGTTCTCCCTTTCCGCTCCCTTCTCTGTCCATTGCGCGGCTGCTCCTTCTGGGCTGTACTCTCAGATCACCCCCCGAGGGCCCGTCCGCCCGGTTCCTTCTCTGGGGTGCTTTCGGAGGTGACCCCCCTTCCTTGCTTGAGTCCCCTTGTGCCCTGCGCCTTGGGGCTGTCCACTTCCCCTCTTGCCCGGCCCCTGCGCCCCTTCGACGTTTTGTCTAATCTTTTGCG
This sequence comes from Solanum habrochaites, assembly GCA_027704765.1. Classification (NCBI taxonomy): domain Eukaryota; kingdom Viridiplantae; phylum Streptophyta; class Magnoliopsida; order Solanales; family Solanaceae; genus Solanum; species Solanum habrochaites. Next base: position 34,751,331 of record JAKWJA010002489.1, on the reverse strand, counting down.
TGACTCCATCCCCCTGTCCAGTTTGTCTGGCCTTGCGTCGTGCTGAACCTTCTTATCCCTCTTGTGAAAGCCCTTCCCTCTCCCCTCGAATTCTTTGCCTTGCCCTTTTGTGCTCTGCGAGTCCTCCCCCCCTCCTCCTCCTGCCCCCAGTCTCCGTTCCTTTTTCTGGCCCCCCTTTCCCCCATTCTCCCTGACGCTCGCTCATGTTTGTGGTCAGGCTGGCCCCCCGCCCCTGTACTCTCGACCGTTGCCCATCGTGGGCCCCAGCATCCGGATGCTCCGCCTAGAGAGTATAAATTCTCCCTGTCTGGCCTCTGTTTGGACAGTGGCGTTATCCCCTCCACTTGCTTCTTTCCCTCCATCTCCTGCACACGGCCCTTCACAGCCATGGCTGGCTGCCCTTCTTTCTCCGTTGGCTTTTCCCCCCCCCCCCCTTGTGTGCGGGCACACTTCTTAGTGCCCGGGCCCCCACAACAAGTGTCCTTTTTAGCACGACCGTCTTTTGTTTGTTCAGGCCATACTGCTTCCCCCCTCTGCGGCCCTCCCCCAGCAGGCACTCCACACCCTTGCCCTATTCTTACGTGTGGGGTGTCTACCCCCGTCCCCCCGTTTTTTCCTCTCACCTGCTTTCAACTATGCCCCTCCGCTTGTGCCTCCCCTTAGACTTGACTAGTTCGTGCAAGGTGTACCGCCTTGGGCCGCCCCAGCGGCGCCTACCGTCCTCAAGCGCTGCCGCGGGTCGTCACGATCCGGGCCCTTCTCCTTCCTTCGCCTCTGCTTTTGTACCCATTTCTTGTGTCTCTGTCGCTCTCCCTTTTGGCCACGAGGTGCTGTCCCCTCGTGCGGTTGGTTTCCTCTTGCGCTCTCCTCTTGACGTTGGTTGATCTTCTTCCCGACATACACCTTTGGGTCTCCCAAGTGCTCCCCTTAGAAGGCCAATGACAGTTGATGCCCTGTGACACATCGAGCCCCGCCCTTGTGTTCCCCCGGCTTTTCGCCCTCCCCCCCCGTCTTGCTCTGGTCGCTATGTCTTCATAGTCCCGCCGACCCCCTTTCATTTGGATGCTTCTTGTGTGATATGGTATCTGACCCCTCCCACTTCTCCCATCCTCTGCACAACACCTCTCCTTACTGGCAGCCTTGGGGCCGCCACTTTCCTGGCATCCCCCCCCCGCTTTTGTCGTTTTGGTCACTCCACGGACAGGTACGACTGTTCCGTCTATCTGATCTTCACTCCCACCCGCCACCCCCCCCCATGCCCATAGAAATTGCCAAACCTGTTGCCCCCTGGATTTAAGCATGATGCCGGCTAAATGTGTTCCTATCACATCACCGGTCAGTGGTGTTTGTCTATTGGTGATCTTTGATCCTCAATGCGGCCTAATGCCCTACCCTGTCGCTCCTATCTGTCTGCTCGACAGCATGTTCGGACTCCCACGTCTTAGGGTGTTGCTGCGCTCTTCGGTCTTCGATCCTTAGCATCCATAATATTTAGCATTTTCATGATTCCTTCCATAACCAGGTTATGAAGTTCAAATCATTTGCTTCCACTTATTTTCCAGCCTCCCCTTAATGTGCCCTTGGCATCATTTCCACCCCGTGTGCAGGCGGAAGTGGCTCCTTCTGACTGGTGTGCGTGTTAGGCCCTATGCTGTCTCTTCGCGCCGTGCGCACGCTTCAGATATAGGTTATGATATTCCCTCCCCTGCGTTGGTATCAGTGATCCCAATGCAACTCATTGCTTGCACGACGAGTTTTGGCGATTTCCGCCCTCCCTAAACCTCTGTTTGCCTTATCCACATCTCTTAGTTGTCTTGGACCGGCTCTAGTGCTGTCAATTGCCTCCCGCCACTGCACTAAATCCCCGAAGGGGATAGTATTTACTCTTGGTAGCGCCGCAGTCTCTTGAAATCTTTTAAAAACAGACATGTACGCAGCTCTACAATGATCTTACCAGCTGCTCTAGCTACCGGTCGGTTGAATCGTTGAAAGACTCGACCTCTTCTTGTAGATCTCTTTTTTGGTCCCCACCCCCTTGGCATTAGTATGGATCCTTTGATAGTTCCGATGAATCGTTGTATGGAGCATGATGGATAACGGAACGTCTCGTCTATACGGACATAGACATGATACCGTTAGCAAACTACTCTTAGTCGACTTATGGAATTTGATCTGTCAAGTCCAAGGCTATGTCTCGGCTTCCCTTACACACGGCCTCACTAGAGAAACGTTTAATCTATTTAGGGCCTGGGTTTACGTTCACGCCCGTCATCCCTCCAGCATTATTCGCGCTGCAGCTCCAGGAGCAGATTCCAGGAGCGCCGCAACACAACGTTGTAACTGACGATTCGGCATTGTCCACAAACTCCATGATTTATGATGACAGCTACTGTCGGCCTAATGATAACATTAAGCTTGTTAATGAGTAATAACGCTAATGATTTACGATTTGCTCAGTTGCGCGTTGACCACTGGTGATCTCCGCACCTACAGGTTTTCGAGATTAATGTGTGAGTAATAAAATGTAGAGTTCGAAGAAGATTGTGTCCAACAACCCACTCTCTATATCCTGTGAAAACAGGAGGTGTTATGGTGACCCAAACTAACACAGAGACATCCACTACTCCGGATGGTCACGGATATTGTGTGCCATCTGATTGTCTAGGCATTACACCACACACGCTCGAAGGTTCAAAGATATGCATCATGATGATGGTCAGTATATGAATATGTTACCGGACGTAAAAGGGGAAACCTACTTATTTGATGTTGTGTGTGGTGTTGACTTTTAAGTTGGTCAACACAATGCGGTGAGATGTTCTATGTGGAGTCCTTTTCCATTGAGCACACACACCGTTGGATGTCGTGGCATGCTTACATAGGTCCGAGAGTGTGGTCCCATGCAGGGTTGCACTTTATGTCAAGAGTTGTGACTTTTAGAAAAGTTCGACCTTTTATGAATGTTGTGATCTTTCTAAACGATTGACTTTTCCCAAAGGTTTGTGACCTTTCGGTAAGGTTCCACTAAGAACTTTTACACACCCTTGTTTTCTATTAAAATGAGGGACTCTTCATTTAAGCAGACCATTTTTCTGGCCTTCTTTACTATTTAAAAAATTTAGTATTTAAGTGTACTTTACTTCTGTGAGTGGGCTAGCTAACCATCGGGGTTTTGGGTATAAAACATGGGGATGAGATCATTCTTACTGGAGTACATATTCCAAATCAATCTTCCGCAATATCGCGGGAGTCGATTCATTAAGGGGACACTTGTGCATCAGAGTGCTTGATCTTCTTTTGTTTTTCCCGATTAGTATATTTGACAGCATTTTAGATTTGGGACTCACCTTTTTTTCTTTTATCTCATTGGTTATGAAGTTTTAGTAACTGTCTTCTGAAAATTTGTTGGAATCAATAAGACTCTTTAACAACAGATTGACAACAACTCTTCTTTAAGAAAAATATTTCATATGTTTTTTCTAATCTGTTTCAAATTCTAGTTTCTTATTAGTTTTAATTTTCTAATTATGAAAATGTTCTTAAACTTGATTGTGTCTTACCAACTTCTTCAAATTTTTATTCTAAGTATCTTAGAAATACACGATGAACAACAATCAAATTACTCGCAATTTTTTAAGATACTTTGTTTGATGAAAAAACTCACGAACGTCAAGTAATTCACGAATCGCAAGTCACTCCAGAAACAACTTTTGACATATACCTAACAGAGTAATACCTTGACGCATGCAATGCATTTAGGCCACAACTGTTATGCATATGTGTGTACATGATAGACGTCATTTTGATCAATATATAATGCTTGAGTTTAAATAATACATGTTTGCAGGAAATGTTTTTAGAATAAGTTAACGACAAACTTGAAAGGATATTGTCTCAACATAAAATAAGATTCATCCCATAAAAGAGCTATAAGATGAATTTGAATGTTCAGATGCTAAATGACAATTTATCAAAATAATAGCCAAAGGACGACAACATCTCCTCTTTTTAATGGATATATGTTAAAAGCATTTACACCCCAACTTGACCTTTCCAATGAACTCTCCTCCTCGAACGTTGAGAAGAAACCACCTTATATTATTAAAACCTTATTTTTTAGGTTAGCTTAAAAAGCTCCTAATTAATCTACTACCTGTCTATAAAAATATTAATTTCATCCAAGAGAGATATTGGCGGAGTATATAAGTTAGTAGTGTTGAATACGAAACAAATGAAAAAATAGAAATAATTTTATTAATTAAATGGAATTTATAATCTGATTAATATTATAAAACATATTCGGTAAAAGGAAAGATATATTTCACACAACAATCCTGAAAAATATTAGTGATACTTATACAAACTTACATTATTAATTTAGAGAATATTACATTAAATGATACTCACCATTGCTTTTTCACCTAGGCGTTGGGGGAATTCCATTGTGGCTCCCTAAGGTGACGCTGAATTTTCACTTAAAACCCGTTCACTCGGCTTCTTCATAGCCCCCATCTCCCCCGCCTTTATGGTCGCTTTCGCACTTTTTGAACATCCCCCCCCCCCCGTTTTCGGACAGACCAACTCATCAAAGCTGTGTCAACTCCTGAATTCAAGACTGAACGTGGATGTATATTCTAAAACGATATTTACACCATGTTGTGCGGTAAAACTTTTCTTTTTGAAAACCTCTTTCGTGTTTTTACTAACAGAAATGTATCTTTACGTGATGCCTACACCCCGACCCCCCCTCCCCCCCGCACCCCCCAGGACAGTTTTGCAGGCACCCCTTCCCTCTTTCCCATGTTTTTTCTCTCCCCCCTTGCTCCTTCCTTCTCTTCTTTCTGATTCCCTTAGCTTTGAACTTGTGCCGGCATGCCTCAACAGTCGCGTCCGCTTCGAACTTTTTTCTTGTAACAGCGAACCCCCACCCCCCTTGCCCGTCCCCCCCATGCGGCCCCGATGTCCAAGCCACCGACCATCGAGGGAACTATCTTTAATAATGTAAGCCTCACTTTTGGTACCACTCTTCATTTTATATGACCCCCCCCCCCCCCCCCCCCTTTGGTTTATCCTTTTGTGTTGTGTGGGTATGATGCACTTCGGTGTTGTTCACTGATGATTTCCAGGTATTTGTGGTTTCTTTGTTTGTGTTGATAATTGAAGAGCATTGTCCGATTTTACTCACAGGTGTCTCCCCTGCCCCCCCCCTTTGCTTGCTCCGAGTGTTCAGTGCCTTGCTGTCCCTGTCGGGATGCCTCCTGAATTTTCCCTCTTCCCTATCGCTCCTCGACGCCTGCCTGCTAGCCTGCTCGCCTCGCCAGCTCTTTACTTGCCTTCTTGGCCTCCTGTGGTGCTTACCTTGGCGGTGCTCCGTCGCCCCTTCCCGGTATCCGTTTGTCCCCGTCGCCCCTGTTCCCTCCACACCTGTGGCGCTCCCCTCCCCCCCGCTCCGGCCCCGCCAGTCTCCTTGTTTCCCCTTATCCCCCCTTTCCGTGCTTTCTTGGCCCCTCGTCCCGTAGGTCCCCCCCCCACCTGTCTACACAGTTCGGCTCGGCTGGGTCCGCCCTCCCCCCCTTCCCTGCTTTGCGTTGCGCTCTGCTGCTTTTCACTCCTTTCGGCTTTTCACTTCCCCTGTCATCATCCGCATCTCCCCTCTTTTCCTCATCCTGCCTCCCCCATTGCTTTCTGCTGTACCTGTGCCCCTATATTTGCCCATCCCATGACAGTACTCCCCTTCTCTTCCTCAATTTTTTGTTTACCTTTTCATTTTGACCTCCCTCCCCCCCCTTTCAGCATGCCTCCCCCCCCCTTTTCCCTCTCCCGTTTCCCTCCCTCCCCCTCCGTCCTCCCGCCCTCTTCCACGTCAGGCCCCCCACCTCGCCCCCCACTCACCTGTTGGTGCCCTGGTGTCTCTTTGTCCCTTTTATCCAGTTTACGGTTACTGTGCGCATCCCCGTTGCGGCCCCTACCTGTACTCCCCTCCCCGTTCCCCGGTCCTTTCTATCTTATGCCTACCCTCATTTTCCTCCCCCCCCCCTTCCTTCCCCATCTCTCCTTGAACCCCACGATCAGGCTCCTTCAGCACCCTTCCCCCCCCCCCCTCTTCATTGCATGTATGTTCTTCTGTGTACCGCTTGGGGTGGGCCCGGGGGTCTCCTTCGCGGGGCCTGCTCTGCTGTGGTACGCTCGGTGCCCTCTTTCCGTCAGTCGTCCTCGTCATTTATTTTTCTTTTCCCCCACAGCTTTTTCTCGTTTTCCACTCACTCATCTCTAATCCTCCTCCTCCTACCCCCCCCCCCCCCCCTCCGCCCCCTCCCACTCCTCCGCTATTCCTCTGTTCTCCCCTCTTTGTCTTCTAGTCGTGCCTGTCTCCTTCGTGGAGGCCTCCGGCTTCCCTTCCTTTCCCTCCCCTTTTGAGCCGCTCCCGCTGCTCGTGCCTCTCCTTAAGATGGACTACGCCGTTTTTTCCTCCTTACTTGTTCTTCTCCTTTTTCTCGTTCCTTCCCGTCGCCACCCGCTTGTTTCTTTTCTCAGCCTTCGGCTCGCCGACGGCCCCCCCTGCCCCCGCGCTCTGCCTACGTTATGCAATCCGGGTTTTCGTTTTGTACAGGTAGATTATCTGTACTTTGTTCAGTTATCCTCTCTTCTGGCCACGCTCTCGTCGTTCCCCCCTAGCGTCCGTCTTTACAGAGTCCTCTCGCCTTTTTAGGCGTTTATTTTCATCCGATCGGCGCGCTTCCTTAATTTAGTTTCTAATTCCTCAGCCCCATGCCGTGCCCGGTTCTGTTTTTCCCTCTTCATCGCGGTCGGTGCTTCTTCCGCTCCTCTAGACCGTACTCCTGTTGCTTGCCCCTCCCTCCTCCTCTCCATTTTGTGTGTCCTTCTCCTCTATCCTCCCTCTCCTGCTTTCACTTCCCCGTGCTCCCCTTCCCAATTCGGTGCCGGCATGAGGTTGCGGTATTGTGGGTACGACGATAGCTTTCAGTTTTCCGTCACCCCCAGCCTCGTGGTGGCTTTCATTCTCCTCCACCCCGAGGGTCCGACCTTGGGTTACAGTCCTGTTGCCCTCATGCTGCGCCGTATTCCCCCGTTCCAAGTTTTCTCCCTTGCTGCCTCCGCCACTCTTATATGCATTCAAGGGCGCCATTGCGTTTGCGTTACGAACCATTCTTGCTATCCTCATGCCTTCCGCACCCCCCTGTGTTTTTGTGGCTGAGCCCGTCCTGACCCTTTCCTGCCTTGCCTTCCCTACGTTACAGTGCCTGTGTCGTGTGCTACTCTGTCTGCCCCCGCCCCGGGCTCCTCCTGCCCTCAACTATGGCATGGCCTGCGATACTCAAGCTACTCCTCCTTGCTATGCTCACCTGTTTATGTTCCTCATCTCCATACGGCGCCCTTTGCTCCATGCTACACCCTCTCCCTTCTTTTTTCCGCCCTTGCGGTGTCCGTCCCCATATGAGAATGAGAAAGATTGCCGACCTTTGGTCAATGATGTAGTATCACCACGCATGTCATCTACGCCGACATGGCTTCTATAACAGTTTCATGTTTATCTTCCTGATTGCTCTTCGACCCTCGCATCAGGCAATGGGAGGCACATTTTGGAACTCAACCCGTTTACACCTTTCATACTTTCTCTTAGTTTGGACCCGATTGTCTGGGACATCGTTGTCTATACGTTAGATGAATTATGAAAAATTCAAATGCCATCCCCTGGAGCACCTCCACAAAACATTTGCCCTGGTGCATTCTTGTCATACTTGTTAGCCCGACACGCTACTTGTTAGATCTCTAAATGAAAGTTGCGCTTGAATTCTTTCGTTTAGGAAGTTACAAAGATTTGTGGACTAGTCATCCACTCGTGGATTGTTAGATTTTAATGGTCTACTACATGTTTCTTATATAGGGTCTATGTGCTGCCTATTATATCTCGCAACTTGTGTTGACAACTGTTGGACGAATAATATGTTATATGCACCAATTTTCTTCAGATTCAGTTCATCAAGGATGGGATCACGAAGGGATCAAGTAATTGCGCGACCCCCTCTGCACCCCCTTGTCTTGGCGTACTACAACTTACCCTTTCCTCTTCTAATAGGTACATCAGCCCTTTCCTAACGCACCCGGACCTGGCCCTCGTACCTTGGACTTTACGCGTATGAATAATTATTAGTGGCATGCCTAATTGATCCCATCCAAAGATGTGCATACTGGCGGTAATGGCCACATGAACAACAGAAGATTCTTACGAAATTCTTTATGTTGCTTGTTTCTCGTGATATAAAAGTGATTGGCTCAACTAAAGTTGGACTAAATCCCTAAATTCTAAAAATATAAAGGTGATATGGGTCCGTTCACCTATTATGTGATATGATAACAAGATTGCATCAAAAAGAAATCACATGCTGCCGTTTGTGTGTCACTTGGCCCGTTGACATTCCAAAATTGTTTGTGCCAAAAGATAATGAGTAAAAGCACAACTTCCCTCCCCCCTTTTTCCCATCTCCCCCCTTACCCTCCCCCTCTCCCCCCCCGGCCCCTTCCCCACCTCCTCCGACCTCCCCACCTACCCCCACCCCTACTCCCACCCCACTACCCTATCCCCCCCATCCACCCATCACTCTTCTTCCCCCCCCCCCCCCCACCACGCAATCCCCCCCCGTACCCTCCTCCTTTCTCCCCCCCTCCCTCCCCCCCCCCCACCCCCACCCCACTCCTCCACTTTTCCTCCCACCAGAATAGAAATCAAGATTAATTCATTCCTCGGATATATTGCTAAATATATAAGATTGATGTGACATTAAATATCTCACATTAGTGAATCATTGCTATGCAAATCAACAGTTTCATGCGTGCTTAAAGTATGATTATTACATAAAATGTAATTGTATGAATACCAAACAAATAAGTTATGATTAATGTATCTGTATTATTATGGTCAGGGGACAATATTTTCATAGATAACTTTGATGTGCAACGTATGAGATTAATGAATTATCTGATGCACGAAAGAGATACGATTCAAAAGATTAAGTATAGCAAGTGTCTAACTTTAAGGGGGAGACTAGAAGCAAACACAAAAGTTGTAAATACTCTCTATGGAATGTCCCTTAAGGATAGAAGTCTATGACTTGCCATGACAGGCATGATTAGACTAATTAATTCTCAAGAAAATAATCTTTGCAACAAGGGGGAGAATTCAAAAGACTCAAAATGATTATACTAGGATACAATGTGCTTTGAGAGCTACGACATAACCCCTTATAAAACCTCATGGAGGGGTAGCTACCTAAAAATAATGCAAGTATGAGATCGCAATAAGTTGGTCTATTGTGAATCTGATACAAAATGATATATTGTGATGACATTTTGATACCATAGACAGCAGATTCAGAAGATTATGAGGATAGGAATTTTAATTATTAAAGCATGTTTTGTAGAACTATTATCAAGTGAAAGTGGGATGGATGCATATTGATAAGCGTAATGACTTGCAATCCTAGGCACTAGAAGATGTATACAGCTAAGATTGAATGTAGTCACTGCAAATCTGATATGCGAAAATTACAATGGGTTAAAATCAAAGATATAAAAGTTTTTAAACAAGTTTGTCATCATGTCATTCAGGATTAATTCGATTCACAAATGATAGAGCATATATAAGTATGTATGCAAGTGAGACACTATCCATTGAACACTCTAAAGAGTTTTCAAAGGCATAGATTATCTCGTAAAGAAGGTAAAGTAAGGGAACTGGGAGGAATTTTTGACTCTGAAAGGAAGATTCATAAAAGAGATAGAAGAAAGCATACGTTCGTCAAGGTTTTCTGAACTGAATTGAAGCTCCAAGAATGGCGACATCAAATGGCAAGATGTGTTCAAATAATATTATTGTTGATTTAAGCACAAGTCTCTATAACTACACTTTCACGAAGATGGTGTATAAAGTTGGAAACGAAGATTCTAAGTCTTGATTGATTTGTTGTCATGGGGAGTTAATACGCGATGTACCTTTTTTCCTCACAGGTTTGTCCCCCCGGATTTTCTTGTAAAGTTTTTAATAGGCCTCCCATAATGGTTATTATTAGATATGTATACTTTTTTCCTTCACACTGATTTTTTTGTCACTAAGTTTTATATATGCTAAAATTTTAAGGTTTCATCTCTAAGGTTTTAACGACGGCACATCACTTATGACATTCACGGGGTGGAAAGTGTTATTAAACTATTTGTTTATGTGAATGTCTAATTATGGGAAGTACTTATAAAGATAGGGGTAGTTAGAATCTACTTGGGGGATCAAATAGGGGTTCCTATAATACGGAGTTTTCCTTATTGTAAATAAGATGAGAACTATCTATGATTCCGAATGTACTTCAAACTGAATATGAAGTGTTAGCTATTATTCTCTTCTAAATTTATTATCGTTCATAATAATATATGAATTATGTATGTAATTTATACTTCAATACAAATATTCAAGTATTTTGATATTTTACTTATAAATATCAAATATCGTATTGAACGTCAAAAAAATTAAAAATGTATATCATAAACTCTATTGGATATTAATTTTTTTAAAAGATATATTTTTTTTGTTTCAATTTATTTGACCTACTTTTCTTTTTAACTCTTCCAAAAAAGAAAGGATCTTAAATTCCACAAGATTTAAAAATTTTCTTTACTTTCTTAAATTTTAGTAAGTGAAACAGTTCCTAATTTAAAATAGACAGAAATCCTACATTATATCAATACCATAAACTAAAAATTAATAAAAAAATTCGATTTGATCATGCTAATTCAATCATACCCCTAAAGGCTAGTTTAGTAGGAAGGATAAAGAATAATTAATTAGAATAAGTTAACTTCATATTTGGTGAAATAAATTAATTACTTTAAGATTATCGTATTTTTTTATTTCACATTAAAAATAAAATAATAATCTTGTAATAATATCTCTCAAAAAAATTAATTTCGAGACAAATTATTCTCCAACCAAAGGAGCCCCAGTAGTGTTTCTTTTAGTATATATAGCATCCCGTCTTCCGCGCCACAAACTGGCATGTCTTCTTCAATTCTCTTTCACACACACGAAATAGAGACAGAATGGTTTGGATTTGACCAAATAAATTAAATGCTACCATTGAAAAATCTGGTAAACCTTTTTTTGTCCTGTGTCAAGAACTGGAATGTATTTTCGTGCAAAATGTGAGTAGTGGATTCTGAAAATTGCAAAATTCAATGAACAGTAAGACAATTTTTCGCTGTAGTTCTGTTGTTCATTTATATAAATAGAGTGTTAATTGCTGTAAAAAAGAGACTCCAAAAAGGTCTGAGTTTGTTACCTTTTTTTTTTATTGATTTTTTTTTTTTGGTCATTTTTGAACAGAAGGGTCTTGATCTGTGTGTGGAGGGGTGAAATCTTGATTTTTGTTGTGGGTTTTATCTGTGAATGAAATCTGGTGTAGAAAGATGGACCAAACAATTGAAAGGTCTTCAAATGCACATAGGGGTTTTCGAGTTCAACCTCCACTGGTGAGTGTTCTATCTTCATTTTTATTTATTTGTTAATTTCTCTGATTTAGTGTCTTTCTTTCAATACTCTTATGGAAATTTCTGGCAAAGGAGCAGCTTTTGGTACTTGGGTTGTTTTGAATTTGTTCTTTTGGGGTTTGATTACCATGATATACCTGCTGAATCTGTAACATTTCTCCTTAAAATTCAGTTAAGGTCCTTTAACTTGACTTTTGAGAAGAGGGGTTGTTCAAATGATAGATACCCTAAGTTTTGGGTTCGGGTAACCAAGGGAACAAAAACGTGGGAGTTTCTAGAGAAGGGTAAAAAGGATTCTTTAAAAGGGGGAAAATAAAAATGTGAATTCTGGGTTTATGTTTTCCTGAATTTGAAATAAAAATTGAGAAATTTGTTCTTCACTTTATGCGGTTTGCTTTTACTCATATCTGCTAGTTATACTGCCTTGTTTTGATAAGTTTGTACTGCATATGATGGGAATAGTTTCCTGAATATTTTGTTTTGGATAATGGGGGTGTCTGGGATAGTTGCAATAACATAAGCTAGAGACTTCAATGACTACTTGCGATCTTCCATGAGACCTAGGCACGCATTACCCAGTGGGGTCTAGGGAGGGTTAGAGTAGCAAGTATGAACAGGACACTCCTTTACCCGCTATCTCGAGGGTAGAAACCTGTTTCTGGAGAACCTTCAGCTCAAATACTACAAATTGAAGTAGGAAATAGTTACCTACTGTTTTCAGAGGACCCTCACTCATTGATCCTCCTAACCTCCACCACTTGCTCCCTCAGGTCCCTATCTACTAAAATACCTACTACATCCTATCCATTCGAGCCACCTAAGCACATAGCTAGGCAAATGGAAGGAAATAATTACCTACCTTTTTTGTGACAACCCCTCGGGATCCACATACTCAGGTATTGTCTCTGCCATGGGCGGCCATTCGCTCTTTTAATCCCCTCTTATTAGGCTGCAAGCCTTCAAGGAGGAATCGAACCCGTGGCTAGGCTCCTTTACATCCCTACCAAGGAGATCGCCTCTTACAATTGAGCTGCAGATCAATTGGTAAGAGGCGGCTCTCCTTGGGGGGATGAAAGGAGCCCTAGGTCACGGGTTCGATTCTCCTTGAGGCTGCGAGCCATAAGAGGGGATTAAAAGAGCGGAGATGGTCGCCATGGCAGAGACATCACTGAGATGTGGATCCGAGGGGGTTGTCACAAGCTCAATTGGTGCAGAGCGTATCTCTTTGGAGGGGCATGCTAAAGGAGCCCATAGTCTCACGGTTCGATTCTCACCTTGGGCTGCGAGCCCATTATAAGTGGGATTAAAAGGCGACATGGCCGACCATGGAACGAAGAGGAAATACCTGAGTATGTGGATCCGAGGGGGTTGTCCCCAACAAAGGAACATACTCAGGTATGTCTCATGCCATGGCGGCCATTCGCTTTTTAAATCCTCTCTTAGGCTCGCAGCCTCCAAGGAGAATCGAACCCGTGACCCTTGGTCCCTACATCCCCACCCAGGCAAGATGCATTTACAATTGAGCTGCAGATCAATGTAAGAGGCGATATCTTGGAGGGATGTAAAGGGCCATAGGTCAAACGGGTGTTCGATCTCCCTTGGGCTGCGAGCCAATACGAGCGGGATTAAAGAGGCGAATGGCCGCCCCACTGGCAGTTACCAATACCCTGAGTATGTGGATCCGAGGGGGTTGTCACAACGCTCCCTCCGGTCCCATCTATTAAAATCCACTACTATCCTCTCCTTCAGAGCACCTAAAGCACATTAGCTAGGCAAAATGCAGGAAATAATTACCAGCTTGGTTGCCCTAATAGGAGTTTGATTCTAATATCCCATGGATTCTTCATCCTCTCATTAATGCTAAGGCTAATACTGGGTGCAAGGGATCGTTGCTACTAAACATTAACACTCTGGTCATTTAACGTGCTGGATCACTCACGAAGACCATCATCTTAAGCCTATGACCTTGGCGAACAATCCAAAAAAGCTAGCTCCGCAGGAAAATGCCAAATCAGATAAGAGACCAATTCCATCACAACTGTGGAACTCTACCACTTGCTTCTTAAATCAAACTTCTTTCAACTGACTTATTTTTCAGTATGGAGAAATACTAACTGGAATGGGCATAATATGAGTGGTATATGTAGTCTGCTCTCAGTTCGGAGTTAATTTCTAATATTGGAATTGTCTTCGGCTATCATAAAACTGCTGAACATGAAAGCATCCTTGATGCGTAGGGTCTAGTAATGTCATAAAGATGTAAAAGCAGTTTAAATACTTGATGACTAGGTTGGTGTTACTAGCCGAACTAGCCAGCTTTACTCTTATGTCGTGCCTAAAGCTGCAGAAGACTAGTATCCCCGTCATTGGATGTAAAAAGTATTTATGATCTTTCGAATGAGCGTGCAAAAAAGTGGTGGGTTAACTGGAGGGAACCTTCACAACGAGGAAACATATGGATTGATTTTTTTTTTGCTTGGGGGACAGGGGCAAATCCAGGTTGAGACATAAAATCAACATGACGAAGTGACGAAAAAGGTAAGGTGTTCATACACAAGGGACATAAGTAATACGCTCTCTTGTCCTAGCCTGCGTGGACAGAGTATTGGACCTGCGGCTGGTGGGCGGTGACAGGTGGTATCCATGGAACTCTAATCGAGTGCGTCGAAAAGTTGGTCCGGACACCACGATCATTAAAAAAAGAAATACTGGTCCTCTCCATTCTGAGAATTTCAGCTGCTATATCTAGCAACTTTGTGGAGGTGCCTTTCTGTCAGGTCCTATTTCTTTATTCATGCTGGTACAATGATGACGACACCTTACACACAAGTGAAGCTATGCTAGAGGAACAAATATGGATTTATTCACGGGTAATCGCCCCATAATGGGCAAGAGACATCAGTGTAATTACTCTTGACCAGGACACATTAATTGTATCAAACACAGCTAAAGTTAGTTGGTTTTAGCATGTGAGCCTTGATTTGCTTGCTTTCCAGGAATTGGAGATGCAACGAAAGCAAATCATGGATAGGCTACCTAGCTCTAGTATGCATTAAAGGTTTTAAAAGTCATATGGTTAAGGTTAACATTGGGTAAGTATTGTCTTATAGCAATAGATTGTGTTGGGGTGCTAATTATCTGAAAAATCAATAGCAGTGGATTGTTTTGGTTAAGGCTCCAGAAAGTATGATTTTTTAAGTGGTAACACATGGAGTATTAAGGGACCTTGACTTATTTTTTTTTTCTTTATGAAGGTGTTGGAGGGAGCACTTCTTTAGTTCGTTATGTATGTGAAAACGAGCATTACCATGCATTATATCGGTGCGTACTTTATCATACTTAGAAACTGTGGGGCAGTCTTCTGCGCTATTGATCGATTTGTCGAGTAATGATTAATAACACTGACCTCCAAACCCCACCAAAAAAAAGAAGAAGAAAGAAACAGTGAAAGACAGAAATAAACAAAAGAAAAAAAGGTTGGATAGCTGCATCGGCAAGCTATTGAAAGCTTTAGCTTAGTTAAAATTATGGTCTTCTGTTTTTAAACTTGCGTATATACCTTGCTCAGGCTTTTTGAGTTCTCAAAAATCAGATTGAAATATATATCCTAAACTTTTCTTTCTCAATTTGTGTTAATGCTAAGAATAGATTTTGTCCGTCTTAACATGTGGTGCGGGGTATTGTAGAAAAGAACTTCTTAGCATGACAAACATTTATGGGTTGTTAGAGACCTTATATAAAACCCTGATTCCATTATTTGCGCAGGTTGATTCTGAATCATGCATTTTGTTTGCACTGTTGATTGATTCGGGCTTAAAGACAGTTGCTGGGGCAAGAAACGTGGTCCAGCCGATCAAACTTTGTCTCCAGTGAAGGTGCATCAGTTTTCCTGCAACAAAAGTAAAAAACTCTCGCCAGGGACGAGGTTTCAAGAGTGCAGCCCACCTCTTTGCCTAGCCATACCCTGATGATAGTGCAATTGCTTGTCTAGTTCGTGTTTTCTCGCTTGTTGAATTTAGCAGCTCCGTACTGTTTGCAAACGTGTCTAGGCTTTTGCTGGTCATTCTTTATACTCTCACGGAGAAAGCGTTTGGAATGGCCTTGACGAGTGGGTATAGTGGTTAATGACCGAGATGTGATGAGGATTTCATGGCCATGCATTTGACCCAATCCGTACAACTTTGGGCAGCCACTCACCTGTCCAGGGGATTATGGTGTGAGCCCTGGATTTGGTTGTGCTGTTTCGTGGGCCATTTCTTTTACTTTGTTTGGAGGAAAGATCCAATCAAGGGGTCTAGCGAAGGGTAATCTCTTATAATGCCAATCGAACAAATAGATGGCTCCAGGGGCACCAGCAACATGATCGCAACGCCATTTCTTCCGGTCTTGCGTAATAATAAGTTATGTGCTGGTGGGAGAATCATATGTGCAGGAATACAGAGGGAATCTTCCGTTCCGTGAAGTTTATGACCCCCAAACCAGGGAAGCGTGGAGTTTATATGCTTGATATGCGCCAGCGATGGTATCATTTTACGGGGGAGGGGTGGTAGTGTATTATGATGGGAAGTGTTTAACAACAGGTTTGGGATCCACAGAGAAGTATCAGTTCGAATTTATAGCCTGATACAAATGCATGGAGCCAGCGTTTAACAACAGGGATGGGGTTGCTGGTTGGCGCAAAACCAAGATTCATGAATGGTGTCTATATGCTGTGGATTGTCGTGATGGGGCAAACTTAAGAGTCATATGATGATTACCTCAAGTCATGGATAGATATTGATAGTAAGCTCACCTTGGCAGTTCTCGTGCTTGGAGAAGGACGATCTGGTCTCTTAATGGGTAAACTTGTAACTTGGGAACAACATGAGAGGAATCATTGATGCCGTCGAGTCTTGATAAGCGCGTGGAAATAACACGTACTTTGGGAAAAACATTGCGCGGTAAAGGTACTTCGACTATATTCACAAATTCATGGTCAAGTATCTCAGGCGGCGAGGTTTGAAGAGTCATATTGTGCACTGTCAGATTTTACAAGTTTGAGCATAGGAAGTCTTAGCCACTCTTGATGAGAACTGAGAGCTGCTTCAACTTTCTGTTTCAAGAACAAAATTTTCTCGAGTTGCAGTTCCAATCATCAGCATGCTCCTGCTTTGGTTATGAAGCAAACAATTCCATCGTTCTTTTAGACTTCCAAATGACCTTCGGCAGCCTCAGCAGTTATTTCTTGCCTTGAAGTGTATGTAGATGGATGTCTCCTGGAATTGTTTGGATTTGTCTCGAAGAGAAGCTAGGTAGTTTCATACTTTAACAATTTATCAATTGGCAGAAAATTTTTCAAATCCAGAGCTACCTTGCTGATGATTTTGGCAGTAAAACTGGGGGCTATTTATAACATTCACAGGACGATAAATAGCATAGTTTTGTACCTTTTTTGGCTTCTAGTCTTGTACAGTAGCTTGAGCTGATGTTTGGTGGCACTATCTAATGACAGAGATAAGCTGGAATCTTCATTTCCTACCTTCTCCCCCCATGCTTGATTTCAAGATTTGTGTTTTATAAGATGGGGGCAAGTTGCATTGAATCATCAAAATGTGGTTACGCGCTCATTGAGAACTTAAGTCTCGACAGACAAAGTTATCCAATCTTTGTTGATGAGAGGTAATAAGTACCTAGTGGACAATCAGGGTTCTTACTAGTCGACTCAGACACCACTACTATTAGAAGTTATGTGGCGTCTCAATACTGATGTTCTGTTGTATTTGCATATCAATTCAACCGTTGGTAGAATAATTATCATGTCTTAACATTGCAATTCAAAGAATTTTCTACCAGAATTATATATAAGACATCTTTGTAATAGATCTTCCAAATATGACATTTTTGAAATCTTTTGCCAGTGTCATATTGGCTACTTTTTTCCTTGAATTAATCACCAATATGATTGAAGAAAATACTAAATATACCATTGACTGAGGAAGTAACATATAGATGGAAAAAGGAAAGCTACACAATTTCATATTATATAGATAACGTATCTTTCTATTTTGGTTCAGGCTGCCATACCACTGAGGAACAAAACATATAGAACAAGGCAGAAGAAAATCAAAACTAACTATGCCTCTTAGCCCAACATAAAAAATTGATTAAAAATAGTTTAATTAGAAAGCTATCTATTTAACTAGTAGCTTTTAGCATAAGTTGAAGAGCAAGATTTTCTTATTTTCAGTGCAAGAAACCCGCAAAAAAAACACGTGGGGGTTTCCCCGCTCCCTAACTTAAAGCACTTGTCGCATCATCTTTAATAATTTTTCAAACTAAACATGGGTCATTATGTATATAATGTATTCGAATTGTATAATAATATTAATCAGTATACGAGTGATAAGTTATATATAAGAGATGTATATGCATCTATAACATTGTTTATACAATTAAGTATACATTGTAGATCGATTCTTTTTCAAACTCAACCAACTCAAATCTCCTCTAAACAATTTCAAAATTTAGATATGAGATTCTTCCACGTTTCGTTTATCTTGATATATCATGCAAAATGAATCATGTTTATAGCACAATGATCTTAAACTTGAGCTTTGAACATGCAAGAAAAAGGAGGAGGAAGAAAACATCTAAGAAATAAGGAAGGAGGAGGAGGAGGAAGAGGAAAACAACAAAGAAAGAAGAAGAAAAAGAAGATCAAAGAAGACAGAAGAAGAAAGTGTGATTTGTACTTGCGCTTGCAATTGGAAAGTTGAACAACTTTCGCATATAGCAAACATAAAAATCTTATTTGTATTTTATAATTATAATATCTAATAATTGCGGTCCATAGCAAATATTATGTTTGGTACGGGTATTTCGCTATACATATATACAAAAGAAGCAATTGTATAATATGTTTCAGTATACATACTACCAACAGAATCAATGGTCACATAATATTGCACTGTACAAAGGAGAAAGAGAAGAAATACAAAAGAAAAAGGGAGGGGATATTATTTTCTTTGCTATAATCATACGTATATAATGAAAATATATGCCACATTATATTTGTATAACATTTTATCTCGTTTTTTATACAAACCACAAACGCAATGTAGACATTTTATTGTTTATAAAGTGAGAGAGGTCAAGGAGGCAGTGGCGATCCGCGACGATTGGCCAGCGGGAGATTTAGGATGAGGGGGAGATGAGGGGAAAGAAAATCTATGTTGATATTACAATTCTTCTTCTCTTATCCAAAACAAAACAACATTTTATACGTTTTTGTTTGTATAAAAACGAGAGAGGCGAGCGAGACTGTCCAACGAGAACGAGAGTAGCAAGCGAGATTCACCAAGGAGAGAGACAAAATAGCAATTGTTTACTACGGGTACAATTAAATCAACCTATGATTATAACATTTAATTTGAATTGATAGTTTGTTATTATATACAATTATCCTTGAAAAATTTCGAACAAATATTTTTAGTAAGACCTAATCTATCGGTGGCCTCTTAAAGTTCACACTGATTTTCACTTAGACACTCCATTTAGATTTTTTTTTCATTTCAGACACTTCATGTCATATCCTATAGTGTCATTTTAACACTTTTTACTGACATAATATAGTGAGTGTGGACACTCTTTACCATGGCATGAAAAGTTTATTTAATCTATTTTTATTTTATTGTTTTCTTCTTCTTCATAATTTTAGCCACCATTTTCTAAAATTTAAGCTCCTTCTATGGAAAAATAGATTTAATGGTGCCACAACATGAGGATATATTAAACTTGAATAAATTTTCTTACTTTGTTGTCATGAAGATGTTTTCAAAATAATTGAAATGTATTTTTTTTTTGTAATAGTTCCAGAAAATTCTTTTAAGAGGAAATACTTTGTTTAGATTTGAAGAATTTAATTTTATTTGAAGTTTCAAGTAAAATAAATTACTTTTTGTGAACAGTGCAGAAGACAATCTAGCGGGGGAGGGGTTAAGTATTGAGGCTTAGGGTGGTGGAGAAGAGGACTATACAAGTGGTTAATTTTTATAAAAGTTATTTGGGTAAAAGTTGCAACTTGTCATTAAGTCATTGACATTTTTTTCTACTCAAAATTCATTATTTAGAAATTATTTTCAATATAAATGATATGTGCCGTTATTTAGTTTGTCATTTTGACATATGTCATCGGTGAGTGTTACACACACCTTGCAAATTTGACTGATTATAAAAAATAAAGTGTCAAAATGACACACCAAAACATGACATAAAATGTCTAAAATGAACAACGTCTAGTTAAAATTTCTAAGTGAGTTAATGTCAACTTTAGAAGGTCAGCAATAAATTAGACTTTTTAATAAAAAATTGTAATCGAGATTTTAGTTTTTAAAAGAAGTATGATTGAAGAGTAATTTTACTTAACGGAAAAGGGCCTAAAATACCTTTGAAGTATTGAAAATGATACAAAATTACCCTTCATCCACCTAGATTGGCTCCAAAAATGCCCTTTTCAGGTCCACCTATAGGCTGTCCAAAATAAACCTTGTCAGCCACCTTGGGTTCAAAATTGACCACTTTTTAATTGTTTTAAATTTACACATCTTTAAATTTTTAAGACTACGTGACTTTCACTATTGGGTTATAATTTTAATTATAATATCATTTATAAACCAGCCCACTATCCACATCATTCCTAACTAACCGTCACCCCAATTAATACATTCAATAATAATATCAAAAAAATCGTCATAACACTAACTAAAACCGATGAAATTATAGAATTCCTAGAAAATGATATCCCAACTTAGTCGGTCCGAATCTACTCCGCCCGGATCAATTGTAATTTAAGTTGGAACCGCTGATTTTTGAGGGACACGTTCTTTCCAAAATTGAATTATAAATTTATGACTTAAGTTAAGGAAGGTAAAACATCATGATTAATGTCATGCAGCTTTGTTTAAATATAATTTTGATAAATTTTTTATGATTGTTTTAAAAAACCTTTATATATTTTTTTGAAATTGTTTTTACCTAGGAAGTAACAATCACAAGATTGAGACGTAATAATATTAATATGAAACATAGTCCAGACTTGTAATGTTTATCGTGATTTTTATTTAGCCACTGTTGACCTGTAATGATACGTTACGCTATAATTTTTTAAAAATACTCAATGGACAGTAGCGTGCATTAATACTGTGATAGATTTATTAATTTAGAGGGATTTAATTAGTAATGGGTGGGTATGCTATGATTATCTAATTATACTAAAAGTTAGAACTATAAGCAAAGTAGTGAGGGGCCATGTATGTATTAAAAAATATTAAATAGTTTAAATATACCAAACCGTTAAAATTAGTGGTCAATTTTTTAAACCAAAAGTGGATGAACGGAGTATTTTGGATCCAATAGGTGTGGTGCGGGGTGTGGGGGGGGGAATATTTTGAGCCAATAGATGGATGAAGGGTATTTTATACCATTTTCATACCTTAGAGAATCTTTTAGACCCTTTTCCATTTACTTAATGTTCCTATTAATTTTCTAAATAAGTATAGGCTTTTATAAAGCATTATCAACTACATATTACTATCTTAAAATTAATATAAAATATTTATCCAAATTCACTAGTTACTGGTCAGATTATAGGATATGACAATTTACATGAATTCTTCTTCGAGACCCTCACTATTGGAGAATAGTTTTTTTGAGTTACAAATTAAAGAAAAGAAAAACATTGGTACTAACTAGTTCTTTCCACATGCAATACATCTAACTGTTAAATTTTGATTAAATTTGTTAAACTACAAAAAAAATAGTAGAGGTTTTTATTTTTAGTTTAAACGGATGGGCAAATGACCATTCGATGTTAGAATGATTAATGGGAAAATTTTACTACTAATAACAAAAAATTACTTATTTACAGTGATAACCTTCCATCCTTCAATAATATTAGTAACATGTCAAAAATGCTCCATTATTTTAAATAACAATACAAAATAATTTTGATGCAAATCATGATTTCTCTCATCATAGATTCCGGGCCCTATATTTCGGTAATTGGCTATATATGTAAAGTCATTTTGATTATGTTCTTTTCAATTTCTCCTCTCTAATTTAATTCAAAAGCAAATATCCACAGATTATTTCAAATTCCAATGGAATTTTTATTTGTCGATTATTTTCTTTACTTTTTCGTTTCAGATTGGGATTTGTGAAAGATTAACTTGATTTGATTTCATTTTATCATATTCTTTATTATTTAATTACTGATTTTACTGTTTTTTAAATCTTTTTTATTTGTTGTTGTTCTTAAACCGCTCTTTTGGATGTGTAATTCAAAATTCTCTCGTCATGGACGATTTCAAGAGAGTTTCTAGTGTAAGACAAAAATAATCAAACTCTTTCTGATTTTCCATCATGTAAAATCTTTTTTTCACTCAAGAAATAAATAACAATTTGTTCCGCTCTAAAATCTATGGAGGATAGACGACGGAAAAATTGCAGGACTTCGTCAGTGTGCCAAATCCCACACAAATTCCGGAATGACAGTGAAGAAGATCAACTTGGTTTGAGAAGAGGTATTTTTTTGTTTTTTTGTCATTTTTCGTGTCAATTCAGGTTTTAGTTGAATTTTGTTATTAGTACTTTTAATGAATTCAAATAAAGACAATGTTACAATCATTTGTACTAATTATAGAATAGATTTTGGAGATGTGTATAGGAATTTTTTATTCTGGTTATAGTTAGTCTGTATTTTGGTATTTCATAGATTTATTGTATGTTTGTAGATTCTATTATTTTTTTGTTATTTATTGATCAATTTAACATATCTTATGCGGTTTGGATTGTGTTTATTTACTATATAGAATGGATTGTAAGTGTATCTGGAATTTAGCTTCTGTTATAGTTAATATTTCATTTTTGTATTTCATAGATTTTAATGTATTTTGTATACACAAACTCGATTTGGAAGTGTTGATATGAAATTATTGATTATGTTTAGTAATTTGTATTTATTTTTGTATTTCATGAGAGTTAATATATTTTTGTCATTCATATATTTGGAATGTCTATTCTGCATTATTTGATTCTGTAATAGTTGAGTTATGTAATTTTTTTTTCCAAAGATTTTATGTATTTTATATTCTGTTGTTTTTTTTGTTAGTTATGTCGATGTGAGAGTTTTTACTGCATTTGTTACTTTTTAAAACTTTTCTCTCCCCCAAACTCATGTTTGTTATATATAAATTCCCTGTATTCTTTTAATTAAACCAAATAATTAAATATAAATTACATACATAATAAGGTAAAATTTTGACATTATCACTAAATATTGAAACTGTTGATACAATACCCTATTAAATACTGAAATACTGATATTTTAAAAAAAATTCTATTAAATATTACATCCATACGGCCCAATAAGAACCGGGTCCAGCAACAAAATAAACACACTTGGGTTTAGGTTTAAGAAAAGATACAAATATGAAAGAAAAACAGTAACGTGAACGACTTATAAGTCAAAAGTCTTAAATTAGTATTTCTATAACAACTCATTTAGTCACATTCTCTTTCATCTCAAATAACTTTATCAAATTTTGAAGTCCAACAGCACAAGTTTCTTTTTGAATCATTTTTTGATTTGATGTAAAATTTACTTGCCAAGTACTCTGTCATCTAGCATTGCAACAATAACATACTAAGCAACAAATAAAGAAGCTTCTAATTTCCTATGGTTATTACTCTCATCTAATGCTGGCAGCGGAACCAGCATTTACCGGTTACCGGTCCGGTTCGGTTCCGGTTCGGTACCAGTTAGTACCAGTAATTTTCGGTTTCGGGACAGGTACCGATTTAGTGACATAAATCGGGGAAATAAACCGGGTATTTATATCGGTTCCAAATTACCCGGATCCTATTAAACTTTTTTGTTTTAAAAACAAATCTCTCCGTTACTAGCCGTTTGTGTAACGCTAGTGGTTTGGCCCCCACCGGCTATTTTAGATTAAAATTTCAGCCAATAGGATCCCTACCCCTCCCCAACTTTTTTAATACCCTAGAAGTTGTAAAAATATACTTTAAAAAAAAAACCCATTTTTTTTTTACTTATAAATACCCCTAAATTTCATTTTTGTTTAAATCACAAATCATCTAGCATCTTTGACTCTCATCCATCTCTACTCTCTAATCTCTAATTCTATCAATTATAATTCTTAATTCCGGTGTTTTGCCTTACGTGGTCCTGGAATTAGATCTGGAGCTTCAGAAATTTCAAGTTCCAACTTTTCACGTTTCTTTCGCGGTCATAACGTATATTTTTTTAAGTAGAACGTTCGGGAAAAAGGTCCATGCGTTCAACTTTTATGTTAGGTGTTATTTATATTTAAATATTATTATATTTATTTTGTGATTTATTATTTGTATGAAATTTTCGTATTATATTTAATCTCACGTTTAATTGTTTAATAGGATTTCGTACAAATATTGTTCAAAAGGAAAGGAAAAAAAATACATTAGAGCGTGTAAAAAATATTTGTAAGCTTTACAAACGCTCAGATAATTTGCAAAAATCGGTAGTTATTTAAATCAAAAACAAAAAATCTACTATATTAAGAATTAAATACGATGAAGTTACCCATGTTGGATGATACCGGTTTTTAATATTGAATAGTACTGTTCAGGATTAAATCCTTATCATGAACAATTTACAACGTCCGCTTTGGTAATTTTGATGAGGATTTATCTAGTGGATACCTGATAATGAATAATTAGATTGATAATATAACTGATACGCCAGCTTTTGAATGATGATGATTGAAACTGAAACTAGCCAAACCTACGTCTACTACTACACTCCCCAGTCGCCGCTCCCTTTTGTTGCCTGGCCCCGTTCCCTCCCCCACACATCTTAGGCCTAAGATAGAACGTGTTAAAAATCGTATTGTTTTGCCAATTTATGACACAAATGAATATAAAACCACAAGCTATTTGTAATAAATGTAAACAAAGATTAAAGTATAAAACTTTGGCAAATCCTAGCGGGACGGGACATTTGAGTAGTCATTTAATTGTCTTAGTTTTTGAAAAATAATTTTGCATGCTAAAGCGGTAGCGTAAGCTAAAAAAACGGTACCTCCCCCTGTCCTGAAAATGTAGGGATAGTCGGATCCTAAAACATGGTACAGACAACACATTAAATCGTCTAGTGTTTCTGGCTCTAGTTTACCCACTTTCATACTGTAGAGAAAAATATCTTGAATGAACGAGCTCAAATTTTGTGTTTTGGGTTTGCCCATTTAGTTTTGCTGAAAATCCCGGATTTTATTACATTATATTCAATTGGTATAAATCCAAATTTTAGGTTTTGCTAGAAATACAAATAAAAAAATGCAGTATTTTGATTATCATGACAACATTTTTTAATATCTTTCGTTTTTTAATTTTTATAATCCTTGTAACAATGCTATTACTTCTGAATATTGGTCGAGTGTAAACGTTAACAGATTATTTTACTGTTAACCTTGCACATTGGATTGATAAATTTGTATATGCCAAAAAGAATTTGGTTATAAATGTTATCAAATGCAAAAAGCGGTAGTTTATTGCTCACAACTATTTTTAGCTATTTTTACAAAGTTATGGAATATGGATGATAAAATATATGTAGTATAACCTTAGATAATCTTACTTAAAATGTTGCTGTTGAAATTTAGAACTACACTTTTCCTTCTATGGTGATAATTATCAATTAGGGGTAGTGCACATATTTAATAATTTTAGAGAGAATGGTTATAAGATGGCTGTAACATATGTATTGTGATTAACCGTATTTACGAAAGTTTAAAATGCATACTCATTTTAATTTATAGAGTGTCAATTTCTAGTCTAGGAGTAAAATTTTTAAATCGTTGTTTTGAAAATAATCTTCCACCTAGAAAAAACATTTTTTTCTCCCCCCAAAAACAGTTGCCTACGAGATGTAATACTTTATATGAAATGCTTGTAATCACTTATGAAGAATATACCCTTACAAATGGTTTGGGAATGCCTCATATTTCTGATATGACTCGTGACTAGATGATAATGAGTGGTGATAGTAAATGAACTTACGATTTTCCTAAAAGTTTTTATTTAACTACAAAAGATATGTACTTTATAAAATGCATCTGCAAACTTTTTTTTCCTGATCTTTTGTATGATTTTTTCTAATTATATAAATTTACAAAAGAAATCAAGATTTTAACAACCATTGAAAAAATGATTCTAAAATTTAAAAATATTATACTCTATTCGCTCAAATTTTTTAATTGCCTGTTTGTTAAATCCTAAGTAGAAAGATTTAGGGTGCCTCAAGCATGGTTGAAAAAATGTATTTTTAATTAATATAATGATGTTATTAGAAGAATCCTAGTTGTCAACAAGTAAGATAACATAAAAATTGAAGCTAGAAAATTGTATGCTTTATATATGCTAATATAAATTGTATCAAGTGAAAATGAACCTGAAACTCTAGGGTTAGATGTTGATGAAATCAATTATTATGATTATTTACACGTTATCTTGTAAAGTTTTTCACGATATAGCAATGATTTGTGATGCCTATATTAATCAAAATACAGACCTCTGAAGATATTCTCCAATGGTGGGAGAAAGCCGCGGCAAAGGATTTCCAAAACTAACCGGATTGCTCGAGATATATTAGCAATGCAAGCGTCGTCAGTAGCTTCGGGAGAACCGGTTCGGTAATTACCAGAACCGGTACGGAACCGGTATTGTGCGAACCGGTAATATGACATTTAACTCCAATACTGAATTTTATCAGAGACAAATCCAGGATTTGAAGATGACAATATATCACCAACGATAATATATGTTAATTAAAGTATGTATTCAATATTGATTTATATGAAATACAAAATTACAATATTCATGTATAAATAAATTACATGACTCTGAGTGCATATATAGTCAGTTAAGGTTGATTTCTACGTGTATTGGTTAATGTGAAAATAGAAATTTTAAAATATTTCATATCTAAAAGATAATTATAAAATACTTTCTTAATAATTATAAAATACTTTCTTAATAATGTAAGAATGCACCATTTGATGACAATAGATGACACAAAAATATTCACAATCATTGAGTTAATGTCAATACATTGAGAGTCGCATAAATCATTAGCGGCATTTATAATGAACCATATTAAGTTTCCAAGTTATTTCATCCACATCAAATGTCGGAGCCTTCTTTCATCATTTATGTTGGAATGTTGTTCAAATTAAATTAATAATATAAGGTCTTTCTTAAATGAAATAAGAGTGTGTGTTTTCATTCTTTAGTAGGTGTCTTTTATATCAAAGAATGTATTTTTTATTTTTCGGTTACCACCAATTCTATTTAAATTTAACTACGTAATCTTCACAAATAACTTTTTATAAAATACATTTCTTTACAACATTCTCTAAAAGATCAAGTCTTCAAGTTCTTGTTTTCCAGTAGAATTTCTTCCCTATTTGCTTATTTCAGGAATTCATAGGCTTGTCATTGTTGTTGATCCTGTATTCATAAGATACTTAGAGCAATAACTTTATAAATTTTATAAGAAATAACAAAGTTTTAATGAGTATTTTTAAAGGAAACTTAAAACCAGTAAAGAAGATAGAATCTGAAAAAAAATTTAGAAATAATAAACAAAATATATTTCTCAAGAAGAAAATCAAGCTCATTGAATGCATAGTGTGTCCTTAAGGAAATTATTTCCCTCAAGTACCCGAGTTTAATGGAATATATCATAACATAATAGAACTATCTTACTTATAGATGTATTGTTACCTAAAATCACAGTGTCAACAAACAATTGAACGACAGTAAAATATACTTAGAGTACTAGATTTAGTAGTAGAAAAAAAATTCATAAATTTGCTGAAAAATAAGAGAAAACCTTCTATTTATAGCCAACAAAAGATAGTGCAAACATGTGTTTATTGTGCCTTATCGGGAAGGTTAACACCCTTCGAAATAAGTCACAACAAAAGTTTTAACTTTCCATAAATGTCACAGTTCTTCGTAAAAGTTAAAATTTTTCAGAAAAGTTACAATGCTTCATTTGCCATTCACATCTTTCAAAACCCAACAATCATATCTACCAAAACTATTTGCACACAATCCCATAGCG
This sequence comes from Solanum habrochaites, assembly GCA_027704765.1. Classification (NCBI taxonomy): domain Eukaryota; kingdom Viridiplantae; phylum Streptophyta; class Magnoliopsida; order Solanales; family Solanaceae; genus Solanum; species Solanum habrochaites. The sequence continues at coordinate 34,723,619 of JAKWJA010002489.1, read as the reverse complement.
ATCTCGTGGAGGAGAGGAAGCAAATATCGTTTTTAGAAAAAGGTTTTGCACGTATTTGAAGTCTTCAATTGTATATTCTTTGTTCATATTATCAAACCTTCATTTTATTGTTCTTCATATAAGTTTATATCCTTAGATATCTATTTTCTAAATTTATAATTGGTACTCTATAATTTATATGACATGATACTTGATATTTGCATACAATTGATTGTTTCAAGGGGACGTGTATTAGCAACAACTTGTGCCTCCGTTGCCAGACTGAAGGCTTCATTGGTGGCAACTATGGTGGCCTCCGTCGTCATTGCTTTTGCTCCAAAACCTTTTAGAAGAAATGATCTTATCATCTTCTCTGCAATTGTTTCCTTGTTAAACCATCCATGATAATTATGTTGTTCTATATATCAATAAAAAGAGACTAGATAGTCTATTGGAGAAAAAACATAGGAGCTCTTCTAGTCCCACAATGATTGGAAAGACAAAATTTATGTATCAAAATACATAAAATAGCGCGGCATAACACATGAAAAAACTTATCTTTCTCGGTCTTTTGGCTAAGATCAAGTGTAATATATGTTCTTATCAATTTAATGTATGATATGTGAGTCAATGATTCACATGATATTCACTCTATTTTTTAGGGGAAGGTCCATCACGATAACTTGCTATCTGGATCTTCAATCATCGACATGGTGTTGCACTATAACCTTGCCATAGTCCATCCCACCAATTCTATTCCAAAATTTAGATTCTCTCAATTGATATACAATAAGGTTCTTTTGTAAAGAACTATGAGTCTACAAAATATTTTTGTTGTCGTGATGTTGAACCTCGATTGATATAAACACGTATCAACTATTTTCTACCTCCTAAATGAAACATACCGACATATGTGTGTGGCACCTTGTTGAGTACTTGGAAACCATTCCATACTACATCTTAGAATGTTTTCAATGATGATTTTTTTTTAGTATTAAAAACAAAAAAGACTCATATGGTGCGAGCATTGTTGATAACTTGAAACTATTCTATACTGCATCTTAAAATGTTTTCGGAGATGATTCTTTTTTCAGTATCAAAAACAAAAAAAAGAGGCTCAGATGTGTAATGACTATTCAAATACATTTTGCAGTACAAAATATGAATTTGATCTATAATTATAAATCAAAGGTAACTTTTCAAATTACTTATTCACTCTTTCAAATTAATTAGGCAAATGCATTGATTTTGAAAGAAACATTAAGCCCTCATTGGAATCACGCCGTGATATATATTATAATTTGTAACCATGACAGTAACCCTTCATATTCTTAACCTAACTCAACTAAGAAAATTAATGCATTGTTTTTTAAAAAAGAATGAATTATGTTAATTTAATTTAACATCTTCTTAGTTTTAGTATTTAGTATAATATAATATGATTATCTTCTTAATATTAATTAATTAAATATTTTATAATACTTTAACACAATATAGGGGTAAAATGGTAATGATGATAATATTAGTTAAATAATATTTAATAATATATATAATAATAAATATAATATATATTATTTATAATACTATAATATAATATATATATATTATAGTAAAATAATATATGAATGCATATATGATATGAGTGAGGCTGATTTATACATTTTTTTTATATCTATCATAAATGTTTAAATTCTTTCAGAGGAATATTAATCATGATTAAAAACTACATCAATTACTTTTTTTTAAGAAAAATATAATTTAATTACTAAAGGGGCTTAGGACTAAATTTTAACATTGTAGTTAAAATATTTGTTTTAATTAAATATTTATCAATTTTGAACTTGAGTAAAAAGACAAATGAATTATTTCATTTTTCACTCACTTTGAGCTCTCATTATAATAATAATAATACTAATAATAATATAATAATAATATAATAAGTAATATATAAGTGATATATCTGGTATAATGAGCCTTGTTTGTGAATTTTGGTGATGAAAACTATTTCAAAAAAAGAAGCTTGTAACTGATTGTTTTATCAACCAGGTACAATATTCAATGAGACCATAGTACCGAAATATATGTTTTCGGATGGAGAAGTGCTACACTATTCCAGACATTTGGATTCTTATTGTCCTTGTGTCTTTAGGACGACAACCAAAGGACTGTTTGGATCATGGCCTCAATCTAATGTCATTTCAGAAAGGATTCATTTGTACAGAAAGTTTAATCTTTTCAAAATTAATTAATTAGAACTATTTGTTTACGTATGATGAGTCACTTTACCTAGATTATATTGTTAGAAACTCTTTTGTGTTTTCCTATCATTATTGAAACTGTTTTGGAGCCAACAAAACGTAAATCGTTTCATTCGCTGCTCTTTGATCAATACTTTATTAATGGGATATGGAATTAGTAGAAACATATAAAACCCTAGAAAAATTAGTGAACTACTAGTACACCTGAGGTACGTGGTCTTCTATTCCCACCCTGATGGAAAGGAGATTTTAATGGTAGCCAAATTGACATATAAAATAGCGCGCCATTACACATGGAAGACTATACCTTTCTCAACCTTTTGGCTAAGATCAAGTGTAGTATCTATTCTTAACTCTATTTTTTTACGAGGAGGGTTCATTACTATAGTTTGCTATCGGGATCTTCAAGTGTCGTCTAGGCGTTGCACTACTGCCTTGGTCTGGCACAACCCACCAATTTTAGTTGGAAATCTTTCTTTCAATTTTAAGTTGAAGGATTTCATAGGATTTTTGTGCAGTTAACAAACCTTTACATTTTTGGAGCAAAATTGATACGACACATTTTAGCCAATGTTCATTTTAGGATTTAAAGCAGAGGAGGTCAATTGGTTTGACTAAAGGGTTGCAGGAAGCCTAAATTTATTGCTTTCTGTCTTACATTGGAGTAAACTTATTCTATCTCGATGACTTATTAGACATGAGTATAAGACTCGGTGCAGGATAAGTGAGGCTAGCTCAAGTGGTTGAGCATCTCCACCATCAACTAGCAGGTTCAGGATTCGAATCATGGAGGGTGAGTGAGATTCTCCTCGGATGGCAGTGAGGAAAAACAAAATTAAATTTAAGGCTTAAGTCATATACAACCTCTTACAGTTGTTCGCATAATTCACTGTTAGACCCCTCTCTGAGGACTATTACCATTAGACACTTTAATATTACAGAAATATGTATTCTTTGAACATAAATGAAAACTTTTTTTTAAAATATTTTGCCGTGTAATTCACAGCTAATTGTCTTAACAATGACAAAATAAAATTATGACACGGATGGCAACATGGACCCAGTCTAGCAATAAAGTTATAATTTTTCAATTTAAAAAAGAAAAATATTTTTCCCTTTATTTATTAATCACAAAAATCTTTAAAAAGAAAATCTCCCCGGCACCCCCCACCCCCACCTAACCCTTTGCCTTTCTTCTTCCTCTACCCATGAATCCCGGCAGCCACCACAATTTGACCATTGAATAAACGGAGTAACAAAAAGAAAATCCCTCCCTTCAAATTTTATTCTCCTATCATCTGTTATCTCCTGCGTTTTGAGATTTTTGTAAAAATAAATAACTCATAATTATTTAAGATTTCATGACCAGAAAAATTTGAAAGTATGTTGAATTTGTTTAATATATCTTGAATAAATTAAGAGTGGCGATTTTTGTTCAATCTAGTGATCGACTAGAGTGACGAATATGCATCATGTTTACCTCCAATGTTCAAAAAAATTTTTTCTTTCTCTTCTCACCTATTAAAATTATCAGTATTTTTGTTTTTTTCCAAAAAATTAAAACAAAAAATGAAACAAAAAGCAAAAATTTGAATCATAGGAATGTGGGGGAAGAAGATAATCACTGTGCATGTTCGGGGGGTTGGGATGTGGGGTGGGGTGGGGTGGGGGTTTGATAGAATAGGAAGAAAAAGACAATTGTTCTTCTTCTTTTTTGTTAATTCTTTTTTTTAAATTAACTTAGGGTAATAATTTTAAGAGAAAAAAGGAAAAATATTAGTTTTAATAAATTAACACGAAAGTGAATTATACAACGTTTTTTTGCCATGTCCAGCATTTTGTTTCTAATAGGAATGACTTTTGAACAATACCGTGTTCAATTGGCACAATGATATTTGAGGTGTCTAAATATGACTTATGCGGCCAACTTTGGGGGTTGGGGGGGTGCTGCATGATGACTTAGGCCTAATCTTAACAGTAAGAACAAAACCAATTTTTATCAAGCAAACACTCAAATATAATGCAGTTGTTGAGATTTATTTTCCTTGATTTCTTACAATAAATAGGTTTTTCTTTTAGAAAAGAGTTTAGAACACTATAAATTTTGACTTGTTCCTTCTACCTTAATCAACATTATAATGTAGTCTTAAGTGTTTTTAGAGTTTTATTTAGGGGGAGAATTTGTGGGACACAAGCTTAATCACTCGTGTGAACCTCCCATATATTCTGAGTGAATCGGTGTCTCTCTATATTTTATAATCCCATGTTTATATAGTGAATTGTTCATACGGGCGGATCTACGTGGCCACGTGGGGGTGCCACGGCACCCAGTGATCTCGAAAAAAATATTGTATATATATATATATATATGTATATTAATTGTATATATATTAGCTTTGCCACCTAATAACTGTGTTGTGAAATAGCTTAGCTGGCAAAGAAGCGGATCTCCCACCTAGGCTATGAAGGTTCGAACTTGGCCATCAACACTTCCTTTTTTGCTTGCTCCTTTTTTTCTTCTCTTTTCTATATTCATTCGTATTTATTTATGACTATTCTTTATTAATTCAAATTGATCATTTTTTCCTTTTCTTTTCTTTTTCTGCATTTATTCTTATTTATTTATTACTATTTTTTTTATTAATTCAAATTTGACTCATTGTGCATAATTAATATTGATTTTTTTTCTCTTGCACTAATATTAATCTCTGAATCTCTTGATATGATGTAACGTGTTTTATATTTACGTATCATTAGTGAGTATTGAAATTATGAGCATCAAATAAGTATTATGAAGAATATATTTAAAGAGTAGTTTTAAAAAACCTAAGTTTTTTCAAAAAGTGGAATTTTTTTATAAATTTAAACAGGTTTCCTTGCAATCTTCCTCGAGTTGTGCTATGTAATATGACTATCCTGAACTACACTTTTTTATTCTTTCCTGAACTATATATTTTCAATAACACATAAATCACGAAGATGAAGATATATGTTAATATATTAGATGGTTTATACAAGCTCAAATTTTAATGTGAAAAATCTTTTTTTCTTAAAAGTGTTCAAGCGAAGAAGCATTAAAATTCCAAAAGGAATAAGATTGGAATGTTTAGTTTAATCTAATCACATAATATTCCAAATGAAATATTACGACATGCTATTTAATCCGATTCATTTTATAAAAATAAATACAAATTAAATAACCGACGTTTGTAACCCCATTCAAGAAACCGATCCCTTTCATATACTTGAATGTTGTGGGCAACCCCGGACCTCCAAATCCTTATCCGCCTTGATGTTCATGCTCCTTTGTAGACCGTCGGTTGCTTTACTTGGTCCCGAACCATCATTAAATCTTTGTGACTTTTGATATATTTCTCGTTTTGTCTTCTTACTCAGTGGTCTTTCGGAGATTTGCTGCTAGCTTCCACATATAGATATGGACAGTGGGGGTGGGTGGAAGGGAAGGGTGGGGAATTAAAAAAGAGGAACAACAGCAATATTCGAACCCCGCGCTTGTACTGCGTTCCTCTCCCCCTCTTGACTTCTTTGCACTTTTTTTATGCCCTTTTCTTATTTCCTTCCTCTCTTTTTCCTTTGCTTCACCCTGTTCCTATCCCTACCATTTCCAATTTAAGATCCGATTTTATTATATATTATGTGTTGTTCATGATTCAAAATTACAAGTCATGACTAACACCAGAAAAACCACTATCTAGATTCGATATGGATCAACTCCTACGATATTAAATCTGGTATTCTAAGTTAGTAGTAGCTACAAGAAGGATGAGCATAAAGATCAGTAAGATCATCAATCCACTGGATCGTCAGACACCTTGGGACAAATCTCTATAATGTACCAAATACAAACAATATCCATGATATGTGTGGAATACAATACTCCTTCCGTTTCATTTTATATGTCAGCTCTTTCTATAAAGAGTTGGACCATAATAATTGTCATTTTATAAAATTTATGTATTTATCATCATAGTATTTTGTTTTAGTAAGACTCTTGAGTATACATAGTTTAGTTTAACACTGTCATTATAAATAAAGTTGCCCTTTAGAGAAAATATTAATAAGTGTCAAAGCCTAAATTCCATTGCATCAAGTGAAAGTAACACTATGACATAAAAATGGATTCGGGGGGGAGCGGAGTATCTTATATGGTGCAATTCAACATGTGTGATAAATGGCGCACGTATATGTTGTGTAACACGCGGTCGGAGCGAGACCAAAAATATATCTGGTAAAAGTAATGGAAATTAAAATGGAAATAACAACCACCAAAATTTTATGTGGAAACCCTTCTAATAAGAAAAAACCACGGGTCATAGAGGACAACTGATATTACTATAAATTAATTTTAGCAACACGGTGTAGTCACGAATAAAATACCAAAGTAACTACTACACTCAAAAGGACCACACTTCTTTTGGTTTCCGTCTTAGCTAAAATAATCGCTCTCACACTCTATTTTTCTTCACAGACTTATTTTCTTGTACAGTCCCTATGGAAACCGGCCCACTTTGCTCTCAAAATGGTTTTTTTCTCTTAACTTCGGTGCACTACAAATGAGCTAAGAAGCTCTATTATATAGACGGATAAAACCATGTCTATGTCGCTAATAAATTGTAAATCTATTCAAAGTCCAGAATGGTTGGCAAATCTTAACTATTTGTCAACCCAGCCCAATCTTTATTGTTTCACTCAACCCAATTCTAGTCCTTTTTAGACAATTGCTTGTACAGTGAATAGCTAAAATTGAACTCAAAATGGGATGGATTCAACAATCTCCCCCTCCATCCTATTTACTGGAAGAAGGTATCTTCTTCAACTGTCTTCTAGAGAGCTCATACCCCCAAGTTCTTTGCATAACTCGAACTGTCTTTCATTATCATCGTGTCTTGGTCAGCCATCATCTGCAGGAGTTGCACTTGTGTGAATCCTTTTTGACGTGAAATGATTCATTCTTCTTCCACTTCTTTCTCACATCCAATGATATCTGACGTCGATGTGTTTTCGTCTTGCAGGGACTTGGAGTTCTTGTGCTCAAGGTCTATTGTCACTCTGGCTGTCACAATAAAAATATAATCCATCTGATTTCAACCAATGCGCTTGAGAATCGCTTTAGCATACATCTCCTTTCCGCTTCAGTAGCCGCAAATATCTCAGCTTCATTGGTAGATGTGCCACACATTCCTGGCAAGCTTTGACTGCCATGATCTGTCGTTCCCCCCCCTAAAACGAGTAAACAAATATTCCATAGTGGATTTTCTGTTATCAAGGTCACCTGCCATCTTCAGGATCTGTATAGCCTTTCAAGATTGGATTTGATGGCTCCAAAACACAATCATTTTCATGCTGAGATTCCTCCTCCTAAGAACCTGAGTATCCACCCTTCACGCTTCCATGCTCTTTTTCCCGAATTTTTGAGAAATCTACTGACAACACCAAATGCGTGAGCACTATCGGTCTAGTGCACACGCATTGCATACATTAGACTTATCCGACTACGGAGGAATTGGAACTTGGCCATGTTCTCTTTTTTCGCCTAGCTTTAGGACAATCTTCTTGCTCAACTTCATATGACCAGCAATGAGTATAGGGCTAACAGGCTTAGCTTAGCATTCTTGCATATTGAAGTTCTCCATTACCATTCAATATGTACTTCTTCTGGGACAAATAATCTTACTTTTTACTCTAAGACGAGTAATTCTATGCCCAAATTTACTTGGCATGGGACCCATCTTCTCAATCTCTAAATTAAGACTAGCAGCCACACCTAGAACTGTGCGAATCGAGGACATTTTCATTCACAGAACTGGGAAAATATTCGTCAAGTCCTACCTTTTCCTTTGACTGATCCTTAACCACCAATCTAGCTTTGTCCTAGGCTTCATTTGTGTTCTTCAACTTTAACTTTGACACCCCTTATTCCCACCCATTTTTCCCCCAAATGCTCTCATGCCCTTGGGAAATTTTACAACTCGTAAATGTGGTTCTCTCAAGACTTCATCTCGTCTTGCAAATGGCTTCAATCCATTGATTCTTGTTCTCATCTTCCATGGCCTCCTCATAACATTCAGGTTCTTTTCTCCCCCGTCAGTGAGTAACCAGACCATTGGGTGAATAAACGGGATAAAGAAACCGCTGTCCATGTGAACCTCTCGCGAATCGGAATAGTTTGATTTTTGTCCACAACTCATGAGCAACATATCATCAAAACATATCATTGGTTATTTCAACATCAAGCATGTTAATTCGATCATGATTATAGGCGTAACCATGATTATCAACATCCCAACAACACATGCACACTTGTGTGAGGAACTTCATCAAGATTACTATACATCAACTTGAAAGATTCCGTAAATTCTTTCTACCTTTTCTACTTGTCAATATCTTCGAATTGTTTGATTCTCCATAAAATAATATCGACTCTTCTACACAGTTGTCTTTTCAATTAATATATATCCCTGTAACCAAATGCTCTAGGCCATATCCATGTAAGTGCCAGTGCCTTGTGCTTGGCAAGCTAACTTTGGACCTCCTCATCTTTCGCACATGTCACAAAACTTTTGTCACACCTACTCTCAATGGTCATAGGAAACATCCTTTCCATCAAACACTATTTGGTACATCACTTTGCAAAGAACAGCAGAATATATTAAGTCACATGTGCAGCGGTCAATAAAGCCTCACCCCCAATGAGTTTGACAACTTTCTCTTCCGAAGCAAACATCCTAACGATCTTTCCATCAAGGTCCTGTTCATCCTCCAGCAAACCATTAACTGAGGAGTCTTGTAGGAGTCTCTGTGTCTAATACCTTGTATTCTTGGGCATATTCGTCAAATGGTCCACATATTCACCACCATTATCGTTACTAATACATTCATTTTCTTTCCAGTTCTCTTTCCACTGAGGCCGGAAACGTTTAAAGACACCTAACACTGGTCTTTAAGTCTTTCAGACATAGACCCCAAATTTTTCTCGAGCATCCATCATAATGTGACAAAGTAAAGTACATAAACCAACCAATGTCTTTTTGTCTTCATTGGACCACATAAATCAGAGTGCACTAACTCAAGCAACTCCTGTCTTTCTCAAAGGCTGGTAGGACTTAAAGGAAATCCTATTTTGTTACCTGCCAAGCAGTGTCTCATATTTTTAATATTTAGCACTTTGGAAATTTGACACTGAATTTCTTCTTGGCCTAGAACATTAATCCTTTCTGCTAATTGTGGCTAAGCCTCCTTGTGCCATAAATTTGAAGAGCTATTGCTCTACAAACCGCAGTCACACCATCATCAACACAGTAGAGGTCTAGTCCGCTATAGACCACGACGTTTCTTATCACGATCCACAACCCAAGTGAACCCTAATGAGCTTTCCTGTTTTCCCATCAACTGTTGATACTAACATATCCTTTCATCATCTTAAACACCAACAAAATTAGGTGCAGACGAACATCAGGAGCATGTTTTCACATTGTTCTAAACTATGTTTGGTTCTCCCCACTATTTTTTTAAACAAATTGTACAAACCAACCACCCTAGAAACAATCTTATTACCCTCTCAAGTCCAAAATCACTCAGGAGTGTAGGAAGAGAAAAAAAATCCTTCCTTGATGTCACATGAGATCGGCATCAGTGTCCACCACCCAGCTGACCTCATCACAAATACTATTTTATCATGTTTTTGTTATTAATAATGTACAATATCTTCGGGGGTTGAAGTGGCTAGACAATTTGCATGCCATCGTTCTTGTAGTTTCCTCTTTGTTTTTTATCTCCCTCTTCAAACTATCGCGGCAAAACTTCTTTTGTGTGCCCTTTCATGCCACAGATGATAGCACTCAATATCCTTAAGTCTGCCTTTGATTTGCTCCTATTTTATCTTTATGCTAAGAACACGATTTTTTATTTCTCCTCCCGCCTGGGGCCAGTTTATCAAGGACATCCGACGAAGAAGAACCTTGAGTTTTTCTTCTCACCGATCTTCGTTCAAGACACTACGCTTGGCGGATCCATAGAGACACACACACCATCCCCGGAGCAGATTTGACAATGACGTTCTAAATGTTTCCCGAAGAATCTGGTGGGGAAACCAAGTAGAAGCAAGCCTTGAATTTCTTCATCAAATTTGATGCCCATAATCAGATAATTGGTTCATAATCCGCCTGAAATTATCAATGGTCTTTCAATCGGGAAACCATCATGATAACGTCAAACAACATCTTCGTTTAGTAAGAATATTTTTGTTGTTACCAGTCCGTTCGAGCTACAAACATTCAAATCTCCATAGGGTTGGAGCAATGTGTTTTCCTAGAAATAGGGTTCAACACATCGCATTATCTTCGACCCATTGTGCTATGAATCCACAAACCCGTGCTATGCAACAGATTCCACTCTTCATCTGTTTTTATATTAGGCTTTAACGTGGTAGTCTGGTTTTTAAAATTCTTAACAAAATAATGTTTTAATTATCCGGCTTGACCGTGGTAAATAACTGGGTTTGAAAAATTCTTAACATAAAGAAGATCTCCATTTCTCCCTCCAAATTGCATAATTAACCACCATTCAAAGTAACCATTCTCTTGTGTTGCTTCCATTGTTTCCCCAAAAAATAATTATCACACATCAAAGTAAAATATTTTCTGATGTGACAGTTGCAAACTGTGCTGCAAACCATAGAGATCCAGATAAAACATTGGTCTTATACTAGTTTGGGGGAATCACGGCGGACGATCGACAAAAATATATATGATAAAAGTAATGTGAAATAAAATGGAAAAATTCAACACCAAGAATTTTATTTGGTAAACCCCTTTGAATAAGGGAAAAAACCACGGGCCAAGATGAGCACGATATTACTATAGTACGAATTTATACTGTCTATCACGAAGTAATACTCAAAGTTGACTACTACACCTCAAAAGGAACAACACTCCTTTGGTTTCCGCCTTACTAAATATCGCTCACATCTCTATTTTTCTTCACAGACTATTTTCTGATAGTCTAATTGAATACCTTTCACTTTGCTCTCAAATGGTTTTTCTCTCTAACATTAGTGTGTACTACAATTAGCAAAGAATGCTCCATTTAATATAAGGATAAAACCGCATGTCCTATGCACTATGACATATGTAAATATAGCAAAGTCAAGAATAGTGCAATCTTACCAATTTGCCAACCACCAAATCTTTTAGTTTCAACATGCAATTACTATTTAATAGATAAGGTTGACTAAAAATGGAATGTATTCAACAGTATATACATGTTCAATTCAAAATGATGCTTTTGGCCTGGGTTTGCCTTCTTCTTTCATAATATTTAATTTTATTATATAGTTTTATAAAGCCCCAGTATGGTTTCACTATTTTACTTTAATGTTGTTGCAAGACGAATTTAAGATGCACTACATATAATAGTCAACTGAGGTTGATTTCTATATGTGTATTGATTAATGTAAAAATAGAAATTTTAAAATATTTTATATTTAAGATAACTATAAAATCTCTCTCCGTCCCTATTTTGTTGTCAATTTTAGAAATGACATACATATTAAGATAACAATGATTAACATATTAAAGTTATAATTTTACCCTTATTAATTATAGTTTCAAAAAGGCATAATATATAAATGTACCCTTTAACTTAGCTGCAAATCACATTTATGCCCTTCAACTTTTGGTGTGCACAAGTAGACACTTAAACTTGTACAAAATTGAACAAATAGACACACGTGTCATACTTGTCATGCTACATGTCATTTTTTGTTCAATGTGGTGTTCTACGTGTATTTTGCCATATAGGACTCATGTGTTTAATTATTTAAAAGTTGGATAGTTAAAGTGCATGTTTGTGCATAATGAAAGTTGAAGGTCAAAGTTAAAATTTGAAGCCAAGTTTAGGGTCTAATATATGTATTATGTCTTTCAAAAAGGATGAATTATAACGTGGAAATTTTCAAGAAGTTTAAATGAGTGTATAATATGAATTTTCTTTTGTCCTTTTTTGATTTGTAAAAATAGACAAGTAAATAGGAACAACTAAAAGAGGAAATATGGACAAGTAATTAGAACGGAGGGAGTACTTCCTTAACAATGTAAGAAATGTTCTGCTCTATCATATACTAGCTCAAAGCACTACAACAAAAAAGACATTTAATGATAATAGATAACACAAAAATATCCATAATAATTGATTTAATGTCAATATATATAGAGTCGCATAAATCATTAGCGACATTTATAATGAACCATATTAAGTTTCCAAGTTATTTCATCCACATCAAATGTGGGAGTCTTCTTTCATCACTTATATTAGAATTTTGTTTAAATTAAATTAATAATATAATATTTTTCTTAAATGAAATAAGAGTGTTTCTGCACAGAATAGTTACAACTCTTCATTCATCATTCACATCTTTTAGAATTCAATAATCATATCTACTAGAACTATTTGCAAATATCGTTTTTGAAAAACCGTTTTGCACATGTTTCAAATCTTCAATTCCTTCATTTTATTGTTCCGCCTCTTCATATAAATTTGTATCCTTGATATATGTTTTCTAAATTTATAATTGGTACTCTATAATTTATATGACTCTTGATTTTGGAAATTTGTAATTTTGCATACAATTGACAGATATGGGACCAATTAGCAATGCAGAGGCAAGAACTTGTGATCACAGAGCCGTAGTTTCAAGGGGACATTTATTAGTAATGCCAACTGTGCCTCTGTTTGCCAGACCGAAGGCTTCATTGGTGGCAACAGTCGTGGCCTCCGTCAGCGTTGCTTTTGCACCAAAACCTGTTAGAAGAATGATCTTGATTTCATTGTCTCTGCAATTGTTTCCTTGTTGAACCATCCATGATTTTTTATGTTGTTCTATATATCAATAAAAAGAGACTAGATAGTCTCATCATTAAATAGTAAAACTAGAGATAGATTACTAGTGAATCCTTTCCCTTTGGAGAAAAAGTATGGAAGCTCTTATAGTCCCATAATAACTGGAAAGACAGATTTTATGTATCAAAATGACATAAAATAGTGCGGCATAACACATGTAAAAGCATATCTTTCTCGGCCTTTTGGCTAAGATCAAGTGTAGTGAGTCATTTACTCATACGATATTAACTCTATTTTTTTAGGGGAAGGTCTATCACGATAGCTTGCTATCGGGATCTTCAATCATTACTGAAAGAATATTGATTGTATTGAAGTGTTAAGGGAATGTTGACACCCAATTTTGACCGACCTTTGACTTTTTTTAGGAATACTATTCGATTAAATACGTATTTTAAATTTTGAATTTTTAGTTAGTCGATGTTTTTGAAATTTAAATATATTTAGTATCTTTTACTTTAATAACATTATTTAATCGTAAATATTATTAAAATATTTATTAAAATTGTTAATGATTCCAAATTTAAAAAAAATAATGATTTTCCAATTATATAAAAATATTTATATATGTAGTATTTTAATTAAATAGTCATTTCTACACTTTCTCATCTAACTTTTTAAATTCTCGCCTATGCTATTCTAATTTTTTACATACTAGCCACTCCACTTCAATTTTAATGTCCCTATTTATAAATAGCCACTCTTTTCATTTCATTCTAGCCATTTCAATTGGCATTTTTAACCATCCAATCCTCCAAGCTCCAACCAATTTGATTTTAATTTTTCATCTTTAATCTCATCCATTAATCTCGATCCAATAACCCATGCAATTTAAAATAAATTCTAGATTCAGATCGCTCCTAGCCCTTCATCTCGTAATTAAATTCAATGGGCCATATTTAATCACCTATTCTACCTAAAGTAAAGCTAATCCCTTAAAAATCATTTATCCTTCTCCCTCCCCCTCCTTGGCAGCCGCCACTCTCTCTCTCTACCTCCAGCGCCGCCTCCGGCGAGAGCCATCAGCCAGAGGTGGCAAACGCCCCTTCTGTCGCCACCCCCTCTCCACCGCCTTCCTTTCCCGTCCTTCTTCTCCCTCTCCCGCCTCCATCTTTTTCTTTTCTTCCTCTTTCCTTCTTCCTTCTCCTCCCCTCTTTAATTCCTTCTACATCCTCTTCTCCTCGTACCGACGAAGACAGGCTACCAGTTGGCAGCTCGCGGCGAAGTCCCACTGGGCGCCACCTCTTCTTTCTCCCTTTCTCCTCTCAGTCCTCCGACACTCCTGGAGGTCACCTTCCTTCGCCCACGTTCTATCTCCCTCTTTCTCTCTCCTCTTTCTCTCCTCATCTCTCCCTCCCTTCTCTTCTTTTCCCCTTCCTCTTGAGTCCCTTCCCCTTTCTCTCTCCTCTTTTTGCAGGGACGACCAGCACTCCAGTTTGCAAGCACAACTTCTCGAACAGCAGACAGTAGCACCACCAGAAGCAAACAGCCACCAAGCAAGCTCCGGCGGTAGGAAAGCCACAATCGCGAGTACCAGCGTGAAGCCGCAACAAGCACAGCACAACCAGAGAGCATTTTTGCGAGAAGCAATTCAGGCGAGTTTTTTGAAGGTTTTAAGTTGGTTACTACACACTCGTTTAATTCATACCATGTTGTTTATAATCTTTATCTAACTAACTGTCTCATTATTCTTTCTATAAATTTTCAAATGATGTTAATGTGGTTTAATATTTAATACTAGGTTTAATGTTTTGGGTATGTTAAATTGAATTGTTGTCTGATCAATGCGAATAACCTTGCAGGAATTTTTGATCCTATTGAATTTTAACTTTACTGTTCCTCTCATTAAATTTCAGCATGATTCTTGGGCAGATATTGATTTTCTTGTCATTCCTTTTAAAAAAATTTAATTCATGTGATTGTTTGAATAGCTGCCAGCATAATTCTGAATTATAAACGACTGTCTTTGATTTATTCCATCCTTCATGTCTGGTGTTTCTCTTCCCGTCCATTTATTTTATTTGTGTTTTTAATTGATAACAACTATTTTAAAATTTGTTAATTTGACTCTTCCTTTAAATAAATAAAATAAAAAAATAATCTTAAATTAATACTCTCCTTCTTTAATATTTTGGCTTAAATTATTCCGTACTTGTTTTTTGTTTTATGGACAACCTTGTTCTTTCCTTGTCATATTTATTGCTTCATATTTGGTAAAATACATTAAAATCCCTGATTTTTAACTTTTTTTTTGTATATGTAAGGAAAAAAAATAATATTAACTTACTCATATTAAATTGTATTCTTTACTTGTTTATATTGGTATGGAAATTTTTTAAATTTTTTTTCTGATTTGGTCCTCCCTCTTTTCTCATAGGAAAAATAATAATATTTAATTGATTTCAAAAAACTTAACTCTTTCTTTTCCCTTTTTGTTTTCCCCCTCTTGCTATATAAATAATACCCACCCCCCTCACCTTCATTAAAAAATGAACTCATAAACACATGCACTCTACACTTACAAAGTTCTCTCATCACTCCTCACTCTCCACTCTCCCTCATTGGCTCTCTTGCTTACTCCGGTAACATTCAAACGCGTTTTCCTCTTCGTTATTTTGCTACCTTTGTCAAAGATTGAATCAGTTTTTTTTTTTGGCTTTACTGGTTATATTCCTTACCATGTACACTACTTAACATCACACATTTTTGTGTAGCTATTGTCCTTTTTTTTTCTTTTTCTATATGTAGAATTCGTCATTAAACAATTGCATTTGTCCTCACCTTGCTATAAGTGGTGATTACTTGTGTCGTGGTTTATTTGATTGCTTGCAGGTTTCAAACTTTGAAAGTTCAAGTTGAAGATTAATTGAAAGAAAAGGATTTATATTTGTTTTTTATTTGAATCTATATTATATATATATAATATATATATATTATCTATATTTTCCTTATTGTATTTATTCGAATGGATTGTACATTTACTAACTCTCACCAGATCCTATGATATCGTGTGTTGTGTTGGGGATCGTCTAGGGGACGGGGGGGATTTATATGCTTACTTGTTCATTGTAATTTTTTAGAAATCATTCCTATGGGTTATTCTTTAACCACCCTAGAATGTTGTTTGTAGGTGTTTTTACAATCTTAACCAATTTTTCAATTTGCTGATTCTTGTTTGTTAATAAGTTCTTAAAAATACTAGATTCCATTAATTTTGGAATGTTAAAATCAAATCATAATGATTTAGTAGGCTTGTTAGGTGTTATAATCTTTTTTTTTTGGCATTGTCTTTGTCACGTAGAAAACCCATCTAAAGGATAAAACTGTTTCAGATCATTTAGAATTTACAAAATCACGCATATGTGTTATACTCTGTTCTCTCTTGCTTTTTTTGAACCCTAAATCATGTCTAGGTTAAAAACTTTTTAACAATATCCCTATAAAAATAAAATTGTTTGTTACATTGTGGGTAATCCTCCCTCCCAAAAATTAGTTTACTATTATTATTAATCCTATTTTTCTTCTTGAAGATTTCCGCAGGTCATGATTTCAACTATTATTGTTCTACTAGCTTTTTTTTTCTTGCTTACACAAAGTTGTGCAACTAATTTTCTTAAAATCATTATTCAATCCTTCCTTTTTAAAAAATTTGGATTGATTAGGACATTATTTATTTTTTTGACATAAATTAATAGGCACTATCTCCTAAACCTATCGTTAGTGGGAGCGTCAAAGGAACTATGAGGTCGTTCCAATCTTTTTAAATTTAAATCGACGCATCCTCGGAGTCCAACCTCAACCTCCCTGATTTTCAAAAGGAATTATGTATTTTAATGCTTAATATTTAAATGTGCCTACACGTAAACCTAATCTTTTAAATCATTTTAAAAAACATAAACTTTTTTTTAGACCGACCTCAAATCAAAATTGTTTTCTATGGTGGAGGAGCGCGAATCAACAATATAGTGGCATCTCTCCCATATAACGAAACAAACTTTTTTTAAAAAAATAAAAATTTCATATTCAAAACTTGCTCATTTTCAAAAATTTTACTCTCTTCCTTCCGGCCATATTTAATTGCTTATTATTTGCAAATTTTGTTTATACATAGTCCTCAATATGCGTTAATAAAATAAACTTGATTGTTTATGTTAGTGCTATCACCTAGCCTTGGCATGCTCGAATTAATGAAAAAAATAATAAAATGGTATTAATTGTTTTAGATCACTTAGCAATATTAAATAAATTTAAATAAATGAAGTGACCTTTGATTGCTTTATTGTAACCGCCCCCCACATAGATTGCAATGAAATAACGGCCGGAGACCCACACTTGTTGATGGGGGACCTCGAGGGATGCCTAACAAACACCTCCCCCTCGAGGTAATTTTGAAACCCTTACCCTAATCTCTGGCTCGTTGACCTGAGTTAGACTTGTTAGGTTAGATAGGTGCCCTAACGCGCCTTAATTCGTTAGGTTGGCGACGCCAAATCGAAATCCCAAAAGAGTTGTTTTGGAGGAAATCGTGCACAAAACCGTTATTTTAATTATGCAAATTGGGGGCCCGCGATAGGGAAATTACATGTGAGATATATAAGGAGATATAGGGAAGGTACTAATCCGTAATCGGACTAGATTAATGAGTAGCTAATCTAAATAGGGAACGTAAATGATTAGTAAAACAGTAAATACTAATATTTTTTATACTTATTTTATTTAATAACTATCTGTTATTATCCCTATCATTAATCCCCCCTATCAAATCTGAGCTGAGCGGACGCGAACGGAAGCTCTGAACTGAGGTAATCATTTTTGTCGGCTTCAGGCGAGGCTTGGGTGAGAATATCATCAGCCCGTTTTTGTTCTTCATGGGTAATACTGGCAACAGTCATGGTGCCGTCCTGAACTTCATAGCTAAAAAGAACAATCGGTACCAAACATGCTTCCTTTCTGGTGTGTAGGACGGAATTCTTGGCCACACAGATGGTTGATTTTGTTTGTGTCACATAGAGAAGCAGGAACAGTGTGATGGCGGAGTTCGGCGAAGAATATATGTGACACACATGGTAATCAGCGCAAGAGGCAAGGGCGCGTATTCCCAATCTTTATTCGAGGAACCGAGAGACCTTGGGTTGTTTTTTTTGTACACCAGGAAGATCAGGTTTCGGCCCCCAAAAATGAGAAACCCCTTGTAGATTTTCCTTTTCCCTGTCATTTTTTATCATTCCGCCCAATCGGAATCTGAGAAACCCCGAAGTTTTTCCCAAGTCCCCCGGGTCGAATGAGTAAAACCCCGACAAAGAGTGCCAAAATTGCACCTGAGAATTCGTTTTTCGCCACTGGTAAAAGCAAAATGTTCACTTGGTTGATGCATGCGCTGAGCAACTCGGTTGAAAACAAACTGAATGCCAATGACGGTTCAAATGGTGGCCAGATATGTAGAAGAGCCCCATGAGGCTGCGAAGTGGGTGATATCGTCAAGGGGTTGTCCGGCTCCATTCTTAGACGAAAGAGACGGCCATCGGTGTCTTGGTTGAAACTTGGTGCATTTTCCATTCCACCACAGCTTTTCTGAAAACAGTCTCCTGAGCAATATTTTGACTGTGAAGAAACAGTTGTTGCCTGTCCCGAGAACCTCATTCCCAGAAAAATAATGTAACTGTCCCAAGGTCCCTTCATTTTGAAGGTAGTAAAATTAATGCATACCTCGAGTGACATCCTGAATGAGAGCTGGCATTAAGAGTCCTGTAATTAATGATACATCTACATATACAACTAAGATGACGTATAATACCGTTTGTGCGGCATGTTCCCAGCAAATGACCGTGTCCGTGTAACGCCAACACGTGAAGCCGAGTCCCCTGGTGAGACGTTTTCAAGACGTGTGTACCAACCGGGGGACTTGCTTTGAAGCCCAATACAGAGACTTCTGGAGTTGCAAACATGTTGAGGGTAGCGGGGATCAACATAGCCCCGGTGGGTTGCGTCATGTACAATAAGTTCATCCGCATGCCATGAAGAAAATCATTGGAAACATCCAACTGATTGATGAGTTCCAATGTTTGCAGCACGGCGAGTGATAGTACAAGACCAGGCAATGTTTTTTCCCCTGCCGAATAACAGGACGAATGTCTCGGAGTAATCCGCCAACCCTGATTGTACCTTTACAACCAAACGATCTTGTAAAGAACCAGGCAATACTATAACTACTGCCATCTTTCAATCATTGGTGTTTAATTTTGTACACAGTACACCCAATTTCCATCCACATAACAAAACAGCCCACTGGGGTTGCCCGCCGCCATGGGGCCTTAGGTACAAGACCAAAAGTTTTCCCTGATCAGTCACAGCCTTAACTCGTCATCCTAGGCAATGACGCCAATAAGCATTTTTTGATGCAACAGCGTAGGTGTTTGTTGGTTCACTATCGGGAAGGGGTGTCTTTTGGTAGTATGGTAGCCTGAACGGTTTTGGGTTTAAAGATTCCCACCGCTTCCACGGGTTTAACATGGGATGAAGTAGTGGGGGTTGGCACGGGCGTGGGTGATTCGGGGTGGGCCTGGAAGGACCCAAAACGGATCGAGCTGGAGATTTTGGGTATGGGGTGGTGGTTCGGGTTGGTTTTGTGGATGGGGTGGTGTGTTGCGGGTTGTAATTGTGGGTGAAAACGGTCCAAGGGGTGGATGAGGGGTGGCTTGGGTAGTGGGTGGGGTGTGGGGGCAAGGTGGTGAGGGACCCCTTTGAGTAGGTTGGAAAATGGGAAGGGACGCCAAGGAATGAGGTATTTTGTGGGGAGGAGGAAATAGACTCCGTAGGGAACTCTGTTCGAAAAATTTGACATGACGAGGAATTGTTGAACTTTATGAGTTTTTGTGTTCATACCAGCGATAACCCTTGGAGGTAGGATGTATAGGCCCCAGAAAAAAATACAAGGACGGGATCGGGGTTGTAATTTATGATAATATGAGGGCGTAGCCAAGGGTAGGCAAGACAACCCAAAAGACCCCCCCCCCCCCCCCCACCCGGCGGAGGTTGGTAATACGAATTAGAAAGTTTCCTGGTAAAGGAGTTGAACTAGGGTGATTTGTGTTGGAGAGGGATGTGACTGGGCCTTCCTTTAATGAGGTAGTTTGGCTGTGGCTAGAGCTTCTACCCAAAAGAACAGGGATATGAAGATTGAATGTAGAAAGAGTAACCACCGTTTTCAATGAGAAGATGGCGATGCTTCGCTCACCACCCCATTCCTGTTCGGGATTGTATTGGACAGGAGGTTTGATGTTATAATTCCCAGGACGCAGAAACTAGACACAGATGTTATTTAACTATTCCTTTCCATTGGTCACGTCAAAAGTTTAACATGAAGAAATTGATTGTGTTTTGGACCATTTTTTTCAAAAGTGACAAAGGGCGGTGTACATGCCCTTTGATTTTGTGTTTTAGTGGGTAGCAAACCAAGTGGTACTTTGTAAAATCATCCACTAAACAAATAATCATGCGAAAACCAGCAAATGAAGAACAACAGTAGGACCCCATAGGGTCAGAAATGAATAAATTTGCAAAAGGTGCAGTTGTACGCTTCTTAATCAAGTAAAAAGGAAGGAGAAGAAAGGAAGTATAGTGAGACTCATAACGGTTATGGAAGGCAGCGGAGGAAGGGGCCTGTGATTCGCCTTTGTAGTGAAAAGGTAAGTAGTGCAACGCGGGCGAAAGAGGAAGAGGTTGGGGGGATGGGAAGCTAGAAAGGGTGACGGGACACGGGGTTGAGGTGGTAAGGTTGGAAGGGAGGGCCAGGAGGAAAGCTGGACGCAAAATCCTTTCATGTCTCCTTTCTCAATTGACAGGAGTCGCAATTGTTTTATATGAATGAAGAAAAACCTAATTGGACCTTAAAGAATTTATTAATTTGAGTATAATATACGGGTGACCCAAACGCTGTGGCCTAACAACAGACTGTGGCCATCAGCCGAAGAGCCATCGGAGCCACAGGAAAAACCGCTTTCTGAAACTGGGTGGGCAGACGAACTTTTGGCCATGAAGAACGTACAGACCATGCTCACAGGGGACCCTTGAAAAATCACCTAAAAATCACCCTCTTAGTAGTATTGTCCCTAGGATCTGAAAACATTAGAGGTGAACAAGATGAGCAAATTTCTTTCTTTTGTGCATTGGTTTGAACTTCAAGGAGCTTGGTTTTCAATAGAAGGGGACTTGGGTAAAGGTTTCCCAAGGTGAAAGATAGCGGTTGGGTTTTTAGGGTACCCGTGCCCGTGTGCGCAAATATAATTAAGGGACTTCACCGTTTGCCAATAGTAATACGATGGAAGCCATGCCTATGATTTGGAGCGTTAAGCTTGGTAATCAGAAGTAACTGCCATGTTGGCCCCCATTAATCCACAGCCATTTCCAGGAGGAAGGGCCGGCTTGGATGCATAATTGGGCCACAATTTAATCACTATTCGGCTCTCCTCCTACCGAAACCCCGAAATAACCACAACGAACAACAGCGGTGTGGTTTCCTTTTTTTCTAGCTTTCATCCTGACAGATTTGACAGTTGGACGATCCCCGCTCGTAATTCCCTGCCCGCCGCTGGAAGATGACTGCCCGCCCGCTGTCGAAGGAGTGCAGTCTGTTTTTGCTTGGCCGGATTTCTTCTGTACCGTCTTACTTCTGAAGACCTTGCCCTGCTGACGCACCGGCATAGCTCTCTCTGCCGATCCACTGTTTCTGTCGTAGCCCTCCTCCGCGGCTTCCCCTGCCGGACGCCACCCCACGGCCCCCCCCACCCCGCGATAGTTCTGGCTTGCGGTAAGGGCCGTGGCCCGTCCTCCATAACAACAGCGGCCTTTCCTCGGAGACGAAGTTCGCTCCCTCCAGATCCACTTGATTTCTTCACTTTTTAGCCACGATGAATAGAGTAACCAGGTCAACGGGAGTTGGACGATGCCGAACCGCTGTTTTTTTTTTAATGGAGGAGTAAGCTATGGGAGCCCCCGCGACGCACTGATGAGAGTCTTTTTTCGGGAATGATTTTCGATTCGTTCACGGTGTCGAGGGCTTGTGATGATGGTTGGAGACCTCTGTTCCTAAATACTCCGCCATAGTTTTCCGTTTCCGTGCCTTTGGTAATTGTGTGTAGACCCGATCACGCAATTTGGAATAATATGAGAGTGCAGGAACTTGAATTGATTTGCATAGCGTGGTTGCGAGGGTCCGTCATAGGGCTGAAAGCGTTGTGGGTAGTGATCGGACGTGTTTTCTGAACCGTGGGAGAGATGAACCGCAATCAAACCTGATAGGAATCTGTCCATCCACGCTTTTGGGTGGCCAGCGGCAAATGGGCCGGATTGGTTTTTTTTCTGATTTATCAGTGGCGGTGAATACCTGCCGGCGTCGGTTTCTGTGCCTTCCCATCGAGCGCGTATTTGAGAAAGTAAATTGGCCAACAAGGGCTGTATAGAACGGTGATTTTCCATGTAGGTAATTTATGTCTGTAATTTGTTTGGGAAAAGGGCATGAGATGCCTGGAAGGGATTTTAACTTAACGCCAATAAGGAAATTGAAATCATCGAGAGGATTCCATCTCGGTTGGTCATGTGGCTGCCGCCAGCCAAGAGAAGAGAGGGGAACCGATCCGGTGCCCTACGCGAGAAAAAAACCTAGAGAAAAGAAGTTCTAGTTTTCCCCTTGGCTCTTTATTACCATGGGAAGAAATATTGATTGTATTGAGTGTTAAGGAATACATGGGAAGATATATCTAGGAGAATTAGAATGAGTACTATCCTAAATAGGACTAGATGAATGAGTACTATCCTAATATGACTGGATTAAGTACACAGTAACAAACTACTAAATTATGTTATACTATTTTTTTAATACGCTCCCCTGTTCATTAATGCCCATGGTGTTGCATTATAACCTTGGCGTGGTGCACCCCACCAAATATATTTCAAATTTTGATTATTTCAATTGATATGTTATAAGGTTCTTATGTAAAGAATTCTATGAATCTACAAAATATTTTTGTGTCATGATTTTGAACCTCACTTGATATAACAAGTATCACGTTATTTTCCGACCCACCTAAATAAAACAACACTTGCATATGGTGCGTACATTGTTGATGACTTGAAACCATTCCGTACTACATCTTAGAATGTTTTCGATGATTGATTTTTTTTAGTATCAAAATCAAAAAAGACGCATATGGTGATGCAAACATTGTTGATGACTTGA
This sequence comes from Solanum habrochaites, assembly GCA_027704765.1. Lineage (NCBI taxonomy): Eukaryota > Viridiplantae > Streptophyta > Magnoliopsida > Solanales > Solanaceae > Solanum > Solanum habrochaites. Next base: position 34,700,234 of record JAKWJA010002489.1, on the reverse strand, counting down.
AACCATTCCATACTGCATATTAGAATGTTTTCGGTGGTGATTTTTTTTGAGTATCAAAAACAAAAAAAGAGGCTCAGATGTGCTATAATGTCGCCTGATTATCAGGCAAGGTGAAGACCCAAAGTATTCACATTTGCACAATTATCTTCAAAGCACTAAAAGAACACACCAGCCGGGAATCAAAATCGTGTATGTACCGTGGCAGGGTACTATTCTACCACTAGACCACTGGTGCTTGATGCTTGATAATATAACAACCCAATATTCAATATGGAATAGCACTGGTTGATTCAATTAGTGCTACTAGGATGGATGATCCATCAAGGACTTTTCATCTATGTTACGAGTCTTCAAATGTCACAATCGATGCTCCAACGATTGTTGCACGTTTTACAAATGCATATATAGAGTTATCGCCTTCAAGCACATTTGCACAAGTGGAGGAAGGTTTAGTTTGTCTTACAATATTACCTGTAGATGAAATTGCTATATTTGGAAACGTGGCATAGGAAAATTTCCTAATAGGATATGATCTTGTAGACAATAAAGTCTTTCTTGCCTATAGATTGCACTAAGTACTAATGTTGTTACAAGTAATTCAAATTTTATTGATCAATTCTTGATATCTTATGTATTATTTCTATCTAATGCTTACTAATGGAGATCTCATCTTTTTATTATTTGTTCAAGGTAAGGAAAATGACATCAAGAAGTTGCATTCACAAATCCTAACATATTCTTGATCTAGTCCCCCCTATGTTTTCTTTTTGGTATACTGATCTTTGTTTCGTTCGTTTCTTTGTTTGTATTATTGAGACACACGAAGAGTTGGTCATATGTGTGATTTAAATTAGGAAAAAGGATCTGATATACCCCTCAACTTTGTCATATAAAGTTGATATATCCCTTGTTATGAAAGTGACTCATATATACCCCCACTTATATACAAATGACTCACATATATCCTTTTCCTCTAACGGAATTAAAAAAAATTAATCTAATTTTATATTTTTCTAAAAAATATAATCATAGATACGTACTCCTCGTCAACATATTTTTTTTAGGGTCTTTTTATGCCAGTGACTAATTTAGAATTTTTATTTTGATAATCAAATTTATTTATGTATTTCCACTATATTCTTGGTAAACTTATTGTAAGATGATCAAATTATTGTTTTTTGATATAAAATTAAAACACAATAGAAAAAAAGAAAAGTTTATTTTTTTGACACTAAGGACAAAGAAAAACATAAGATAAGAATAGAAACTCAAAATAATTATAATAAAAGAAATCAAAATTCCTTTCTGCATGAAAAAATTCAAATATCCCTTTAACTTTGATAGAAAATCATACATACCTAAATAATTTTAAAAAAAATTAGAAAAGTAAACAAATATAAATTTAAAACTAATTTTTTAAATTCCGTTAAATGAAAGGTATATGTGAACTCATTTTATAAAAGCAGGAGTATAAGTGAGCCGTTTGTATAGCGATAAGGGTATATATGAATTACTTTCATAACAAATGGTATATTAACTTTAATGACAAAATTAAGGGGTATATCAGACTTTTTTCCCCTTTAAATTAAAAGGGTTTGATAAGAGAGCTTTAGTAAACAACTAACGCTACACATGATTAATAACAGGAAAGAATGACAGATAACAAAAAAGAAGAAGGCATAGATGCCAGAATTGTCCAACTACACTTTTTGATATGAAGAAAGATTTTGAATAGTGGTAGACTTGAAGTACGTATCAACAAGAGTGATGAATCTCTACTTTTGTTTAAGAAGAAAACTCATGAATATTGATAGGCTTGTGAAGTGGATATAGACGAGATTTTAGATAATAATCTATTAATTTTGTTTTCCTTATATTTTTAACAATGAAAATCGTAATGATATGTGTATTATATTATTTCTTTGTTTTTTTCTTTTTTTCTTCTGTATCATTATGATGTCTTTTAAGTTTAATTTTTATATGGACTTCTGATTGTTGTAAGTTTATGATTGTTTTTAGTTTAAATTAATACTTTAAAATGGTAGAGTAGATCCTAAAGAGATATCACTTTCTCAAGAATTTATCTTAATTATGATTGAAATTCTTTTTAGGTATAAATTAAATTTAAATTAAAATTATTTTCTCTTGGATTAGTACCTTAATAATTTTTAAAAATCTTCTAATTACTAATCAAAATTTTAAATCTATAATTGATTGCTTAAGAGAAATAAATTTTAATGATTAATATATGTTATTTATTGGTGTCTGTTATGTAAGTTACAAAACTATCAAGAATTATGCTTGTGTGAAAACTTTTTTTTTTTAAAAAAAAACTATTTGCATAAAACCAAGTAATATTTATATCATTCAAAATAATTGAGACATGATCATCGTTATAGATATTTTAAAGGAAGGCTATATCTTACCTTTTCATCGTAAGAGCAAGTTGTATTAATTTCATGACTCCATAATTATTTTATTGTTTTTCTATAAAATTGAATTCAATAAGCATAATTACGATTAGTATATGGTTAGAGGAAGGTGAAAAAAATCGAAATAAATAAAGTTAATTTTTGGGACTGACTAAACAGAAAAGTAAGTCAAATAAATTGGGACGGAGGCAGTATTATTTAGGGAAAATTAGTAAAGTAATCACAATCCCTAACATAATTATTAAAAATAACTATATTTTAAAATAATTATTAAAAATGTCAATATGTCAATATTTTATAAAAAAAATTGTATCCTAATATAACTAATCTCCTTTCCTTTTATTTCTCTAGTCAAACCCACATTGAACAATTTTTTCCTCTTTTATACGGTAACTTTTTTTAAAAAAAATACATTCATTACCCACTTACCCCTCTTTTTATGTTTTATCTCAAATAACTCATTTTTCTCTCTTCCTTTTTAACCATTGTTATCTCCTTTTCTTGTTCAAGAAAATCAACTATTCGATTTTCCTACACTTTTTCAAGAAATCTCGCAATTAATTGAAAAGATTCTTCACCCATTGATAAAAGGTAAATTCTAAGTCAACATGTATTTTGTAAGAATTTTTGTGATTTTGTTTTCATATTCACTAAATTTTTTGTATTTCGGATTTTTTCGTCTTATAAACAATATTATTTGATTTTTTTTATGAGTTTGTTTTAATATCCACCAAGTATTTTGTGAGATTTGCCTTTTTTTTATGTATTTTAGATTTTTCGTCTTTTAAACGCTACTAGTATACATGTCCGCGTGTTGTGCGGATAATTTAAAATGTAATAATTTTATAATTAAAAATAACTAATAAATGTATCATGCACTTAATAATATAATCCAATTTATAATAATATAATAACATTAATCATTAACTTATTTATTTGAGCATATTAAATTAATATTATTAGCACACAATTTATTTTATTGTATTAAAATATTATATTTATAGTTGTATCATCTACGGTTTTAGTTTTGAATGAATGTATTATGAGTACAAATTTTCTAATATTCTATACTAATTTTTGATCAATTTTTGGAATAATTATTTAACTACACAACTTTACTTTTCCTATTCCCAATATTTCTCTACTCTTTTATTATAATTCAAAGATCCCTTTTTGATACCCAGTGATACTTAACCAGTACTTTTTACCTTGGAACTAAAACTTAGACTTTTCCCATTTCCAAAAGCCCAAAATTTTTCCCACTAAAATTTTCAGTTACCAATTTCAAGTAAAATTGAAATTCAAAAGAAACCTATCCCTATTCATCTAGATTATAATAAAAAATAGGTCATCATCTTCTACATTTCGATTTCTTCATTTTTTGTTCTTTTTTGTGTATTTACTATTTTGGTTTATAATATCAATCTGTCTATAAAAAATATTTAGTTTTTATTTCAGAATCGAAAACATCAAAAAATTGAGTTCTAAAAAGTCGCATGACCCGAAAGTCATGACAAATTCAAGTTCTAGCAAGAGAAAATCTATAAAGAACAAATATGCATCAACTTCAAAAGATCCGAAAACCCTAAAGAAAATGGGTAGAAAGGTGACACCTCCAATTATTCGACCAACATTACCCATGGTATGTACATCTTCACTCATATTCATATTTTTTTCTTTTGTTTGATGATTCTTATTTTTTCATTTAAGTATCGTCTATTTCAACTTTTCACTGCAGACATTGAACGCAAAATTTTGTGTTACTTTTATGTTTTCACATGAACATTAATGTATCCTAGATACTTTTTTAAGTATCAGTTTGACCTGTTTGATTTTTTTTTTGCAACTTAATATAACGACTAATGAAATTTGTGTATTTGTGTACCTTTTATGTGTTGCATATGAACGTTAATGTATCTAATATATGTGTTTAACTTCAATGTTTTGTTGTTATTTAGTATCAAATAACATAAACATTAATGTATCTAATATTATTGTTTAAGTATTAGATTGCCATGTAGGGATGATTTAGTATCAATATACATGAACATTAATGTACCTAAAAGTGAACAGAACTCATAAAGTATCAACTATTTCAATGCATACAAGAAATATTGGTTTTTATGATATTTTTATGTTTTGCACATGAACATTAATGTATCTCAGATACTTTTTTAAGTACCAGTTTGACGTGTTTATATTTTTGTCACTTTATATAACGATAATGCAATTTTTGAAACTTTGTACCTTTTATGTCTTGCTCATAAACATTAATGTATCTAATATATATGTTTAATAATCATTTTGGCATGTTTCTTCTTTTGTCTCTTTATATCACGATTAATTAAATTTTGTATAATGTTTATATTTGTTAGAGATTGATAAAAATTGTTTATTTAATTTGTAGAATATGATATATGTAATTAAACATATTTCAAAGAACACTCTAAAGTTTGGTCCTGCCTACAACTCCAACTTTATTGAACATTTAGAATCATTAATAAAGGATCAAGGTATGCAATTATTCAATAAAGGATCAAAGTATGGTATGGACAAAGTCAAGGCTGGATATGTTAGCGATACTGAAGATCTTATAAGGCCAAAGAGTGGCTACAGTACACCAGCAGAAAGTGGACTGATTAATGTAGAATAGTTGGGTTTTTATTGTGTTGAATTTATGTTAATTAGTATTTTGTACTGTCACTTATCATTCAAACACAATCTTACTAAGTAATTATTAATTTGAAGAATTGTTTTTGTCAAGAAATATATTTCAATTTTAATTTTTGTCTCCAAGTATATAATTTAATTTATAGTAACTTGTTATAAATTATTTTTTGTAAGTATGGTTTATACAAATAATGCTGATACAATATAACCATTGTACATAAAATATCTGATACTATATTGTATACACTTGTTAAACAAACTGATTTTCAATTTAAGTAGTATATATTAACATGTGGTAATCTTGAAGTAAATCACAACGTATGATACTATATCATCAGTAGATACACAAAATCCATAAAATTATTAAGTATTTGATATACATTTTATTATAAAAATATAAATTTGTATATGTGTAATAATTGGTACAAAATAATTTACTTAATTTACCAGGTTGAACCATATAACTTTGATTAAAATCATAATAACCAACAAAATTTTATTATCAGATACATATTTGACGTTTAATGTAAATGAGACTAATAACTTATCAATATATCTTAGTAAAATTACACTTGATATAAAACAATTAAATTCGATATATTTAGTATCATTATACATTCTAATAATGTATTATAGTAATCAGAGCAGTAGGGATATACATTTGTTATATTCCATTTCTTCACAATTACTATTGCATGCAAATAAGGTATCTCGTCATGTTATTTTTTATGCTAACAAATGAGTGTATATCCAAAAATAGGCAACAAGATCAAGTTCAAGATGACACCAGAAATGGTGAAACTCCTTACTACCTACTTCAAGACGGTTTTGAAGTACATAGATTATTCAGCTAAAAGAATCTTCCCATCAGTTTGAATAAAGTAGTTTTTCCAAAACTATATTGGTAGGAATATTGAAAAGACCAAATGTCTAACCTAAATTTCCGCTAAGTCAATGTGTCATCACAAAAATCTTAAAGCCTTTGATGGCGTGAGGATAAAGAAAGAGCGAAAACAGTACTAATACAACAAGGCGAAGATGTAATTTCTAATAAAGCTCAACTTGAGCGGATGTATCTTCTTTTTTTTTGTTTTCTTGCAACAATTAGAATATGATTTTCTTTTCCACCTTTTGAATTTGGTTAAGGAAAATCCAAGTCATCATAACATGAGGGGCAATCCTAACACAATATACTGGGAATCTAGTGTAAAATTTGAAGGGTCTTCCTGCCTTCAAAGTCTTCATGGCACAATCGAAAGAACTAGTGTAGGACAATTTTCCTTCAGCATCTAGTTGCATTTTCTGAATCTGGGTCTTCACGTAATCAAAATGGTAAATTGCAAGCAGCAACAAAGAATCCAGAAACACTGCTGGCCCCTATTACTGTAACAACCTCGCCCATGCCAAGGTTGTCCCTGAAGAACTCTACACTCTGATCATAAGATGCAAGCATACCCATGTCCACACTCGTCATGTTGAAATCTACCACATGAACAAGTTTTCCTCTTAAGACAAACAACTATCTTATCCCACCTTCGTACACTGAAAAAATAAACTTAGAAGATGCAACAACCTGCAATTGTTTACAAATTAGAGATATTTAACACGTTTTTTTCATTTGGTTAAACAATAATACAATGGAGATGAATTACCTTCAACAACGTATCTGATCTCGATATTTTTTTTTGATTCATCAATACCCAACGAAGCCGTAATTATTAAAATAAGATTCAGGAACGAAATATTTTCCCAACCACCATTCCATCACTTTTGTATCGCTCGTATATAACATCACTTTCGCATGATCCAGAATGCCTTAACAAGATTGAAATATTCATTTTTGAATCTTCACAAATTTGTGTTTCAGAATTTTTTGAAACAAACTCTTACTATTTTTTCAAAGAACAATGAGAATGTTTCACAATTTGAAATTTAAAAATGTCCAAATCAGTTAGAGGTTTATGATGCTAAATTTGTTAAACGTTCGCGTGATTCATGGGGTTAATTTTATCCTTTTTTGTACGCAATAACTGATAACAACAATTCAAAAATTAAAGTATCTGCCCACTTTACTTTAAGTATCGTTCTGTAAACCGAAAAACTATAAAAAAGAAATTTTTGATATAAAAAAAGGAATTTTTGATAAATAGTGAAAGAGTATGGATAGAAAGTAATTTGTCCCTTAGACTGTGATTTGCTTAATTTTACATAATTTTTTCTTGATCAAATATGAAATACTTCAAATATTTTTATGTGTTTTTACTTTATTGTTTTTATGTCATTTCACTAAAAAAAATCTGTTAGTAATTTATTAATAACATTCCATATGAAAATATTGGATATCATGAAATTAAATGGCATGTTAATACATTTTCTATATATGTTAAAGTTAAAATCAAAATATTTTTTAAAAAAATTTCGTATTAATTTCTGTAAAAATATAATATAAAATTGATTTGAAGGTAAAAATAATCTTAATTATTACAACCGTTATATTAGATTTACTCAAAGTTTGTATTGGATATTTTAAAATTTGAATATGACTTGTATCGAAGCATTAATATGAATGAGAGGTTGCTGATTTGAAAGGATCCGCTTAAAGTTATGTTATGTGAAATAAAAGTGCTAGGTAATTCTAAAATATATGTTTAAAAGTTTGTATTGGATATTTTAAAATTTGAATATGAATTGTATCCGAAAGCATATGAATATGAATGAGAGGTTGCTGATTTGAAGTTATCCGCTTAAGTATATTATGTGAAATAAATAGTTATGGTAATTCTAAAATATAATTTTCAACTTAATTTAATGTTGTTATTAAATAATATTGTGAATTCTTAAATTTGCTAAATGACTTATAATTGTTATATTTGTTCAAGATAGAATTTAACGCTTGCCAGATATAGATAAATAAATATTATTTATCTTAAATCCAAAAGTTAAAAGTTAATGAAATTTTAAAGTGGTCAGTTATATTTGATTAGGCCTTACCTGTAACTTATTTATATAATTAGTTGTTTAAAATTTTTCAATTCAAAATGAATTGCTTAAAATAGTTATCAAATCTTAATTTTTAGCAACATGGAAAAGAAGTTTTAAACTCCCAATTTAATTGGATAAATGTTTTTTTTTTCTAAATACAGATTAATTAGATTTTAAAATTGTAATTTTTGTAAGCGTAATATTTTGCAATGTTTTTATAGTGTAATCTCTTCATTGCCATCCAACAATGTTTTTTTGTTTTTTTATTCTAAATAAAGGTTGTTTCTTTGTTAAGTTCTGATATATTTACTCTACTGGAGAACAGAGGAGAAGAGTAAAATATCCCAGAATTCTACATCTATTAAACAAAGTGTTTCCATGAAGGCTACATAGAGAAAGAGAAATGGAAATAAGAGTAGCCATTGCTATAACATTCAAATCATCTTGATATATCAAGTAACCATCAGATAGACAATAACTACAAATAGTAAACTGAACCAAAACAATTACTGCATAATCAATCAATAATACAAATTAACAGTCAAAAGCTTTTCTTGTTACAAGTCATAACACCTTAGAGCTTTTTTTTCCGCTAAATCACAATTAGCTTTCTTTTGTTGATTTGAAAGGTTAAGTAATAAAACTTTCTGAGGGGAATGGAATATTGGTTTCTAAGTTTTTTTTTCAATAGGATAAAATATAGAATAAGATTCAATAGGATATTAAAGAAAGAAAATTTTCAATGCTTGGCATTTATGACCTGTGATGAAGGATTTTCCTGCTTTGGGAAATTAGATCAGGAAAGTACAAAAAACACAGTTAAATAGTAGTTAAGTACAGTTGAGTAATGCTTTGTAAAGAGATAAAATCCAGTTTATTAAAGTACCATGGGTTATGTTGGATCGCGCCGAGAAGCAGGTAGCGTGACAGTGAGAAGGGGTTCTGCGTAGAGTTCCGTTGTTCGTTCGGCTCGGGTGCGGTGCTGACCGGTTCGGGCGTCGGAGCTGTGGGTTGTTCCCTTTGTAGGGTGGCGTGGCGTTTGAGTGGTGCACGGGTGGTGGGACCCGACGAATGAACCAAGAAAGAAGAGATGGTTTAGAGTTCAGATTCAGGTCTAGTCTAGGGAGTGGACACTAGTCAGGTCGGTAGTTGTGGGTGTGAACGTATTGGAAATAGGATGTAGTATTTTGAAACTAGATTGTAGGGTTTTTTTAAAATCAAAAAGAGATTTAGGACTTACAATAGCATTCATAGTTGAAAGTAGTATAATGTCAAAGAAAATTTACTTTCCTTCCTTGGCTACTTTCAATCAACGCACTTTACCAACAGAGTTCTCTAGTTAAAGGGTCAATATTATTGAGCACAAACCCAACAGTTACACTAGCTTTTTGTGCCCTCCATAGCCGTCTTCAACTGCTCCAGCTACTGAACTCCTTGTAACCTCACCAATATCCGCTGTGAACCCCAGCAAATCACAGTGCCCAACCTGCCTCAATTTTATTTATTTTAGTTGACCTAGTTTCTGGAGCTAAATTTACCCATTTTGGACAACTTGAAGATTGTATGAGCTCAATTTAACAATAGATAAATTAGACATAAAATCAACTGAAAATATGGTTTAAAAAACCACAAGAATTCCATTAGCCAGGCTCCTTCCTTTTATCATAAGCAACGTTCTTTTATGGAATTTAAATATCTTTTTGGGAGAGGACGATTGAAACAAATATATCTACAACTTGCTGATGGAGCATACCTTCAGAAGATTGATGCCAACAAAAAATAAATATGATATCGAATCATTTTTATCTTTTACATAATTTATTATAATATATGTTTGATGATGTTAGCGGACACGTAAAATTAAAGAAATTAAAGAATAAGGAAGAACAAATTGAGTCAAAATGATCTCCTACGTTGTTTTCCACAAAGACAATTTTCACAATATTTATTTAACTTGTACCAAAGGATACAATGAAAAACTACAAGACCAAGAAACCAACAAATGCCTTTTTGAAGGTGAAAACGAAATAAGAGGTTGTTTTTGAAAATGAATTAAGATTATCTATTTATAGGAAATGGGATTCATCCTAGTGATGTCATCCATGGTTACCTAAATTTCACCTATCAAATACTATATTGAACTTTATTTTGTAATACATTATTTATTACCCCCCCCAATATTCATGTTAATTATCTTCCATGAGTTTTTTATTCCACAAGGACCAAACAACGCTTCCATCTCCACTTTGGGTTTTGCATCCAAGAATGCGTATAAACAAACTCCGCCAAAACTTCTAAGGTTACTGGGCAATACCCACTGCATAATACACGAAGAATCAAACATTTGTTAAACATACTAGCTCCACCTAGCAGTTGTTCTCCAAGATTCGCATCACTTGATGCATACTCCCGCTAAGTCCTTGCAGTGTGCAAATTTGGAAAGTGGGACTATTTTGGTCAACATGTTTGCAATGTTATCGTCTGTGATAACCTTCTCAACCTTGATAGATCCCTATTCAACGATATCTCGAATAAAATAGAATTTGTCATCAATGTGTGTGGTGCGTTTATGAAATCTTTGATTTTTAATCAAATGAATAGCATTTTGATTATCACATCTTAGAATTGTTTCCAGTTGAATCGAACTCAATTCTGCCACCAAACCTTTCAACTAAATATCTTCTTTCACTGTCTTTGTTGCGATCATGTATTCTGCCTCTGTTAAAGATAAAGCGACAATAGACTGTAAAGTCGATTTCCAACTAACGACACTGCCAACGAGAGTAAAGATGTATCCAGCTGTTCTTCGATCAAGACCCGTTGCATAGTCAGAATTTACATAACCAAGAATTGAAATACCTCCACTTTTTTGGAAGGTTAGGCCAACATCAGGAACTCCTTTGAGATATCTCAATATCCATTTGACAACTTCCCAGTGCCTTTTTCCTAGATTTTTCTTGTACCTACTTACCACACTTACATATGAGCAATATCTGAACGTGTGCACACCGTACATAATGCTACCAACTACGCTCACATAAGGAACTTTGGACATATGTTCCACCTCATCCATAGACTGAGTCATGAAAGCTTGAAACGAGAAGCTAAAAGTGTAGTTACAAGCTTGCTTATATGCATATTGAATCTCTCAAGAACTTTTTCGATATACCTCTTTTGAGAAAGATGTACAACACCATTTTCTCTTGAAATCTCCATTCCAAGGATTTTCTATGCAACTCCCAAATCCTTCATGTCAAATTCCTTGCTCAACAGTTTTTTCAAAATATTTGTGATGTTTGAGAAGCATAAGAGTATCATTAACATTACAATAATTAGATAAATAAAGTTACCCAAAATCTTTTGTGATACACACAACTATCAAATGCACTCCTACAAAATCCATGTTTAGTCATGAATGCATCAAACCGCTTGTGCCACTGTCTAGGTGATTGCTTCAAACAATAAAAGACTTCTTCAATTGACATACATGGTCTTCTTTTCCTTCAGCTATGAAACCTTCAGGCTGATCCTTATAAATTGAATCTTCTAGATCACCATGTAAGAAAACAATTTTGACATCAAGCTGTTGATTCTTTAAGTCAAATTATTCAATGAATGCTATTAGCACGCAAACTGATCTATGTTTCATGACTCGAGAGAAAATCTCATTGTAGTCAATTTCTCATTCTGGCTAAAACCCTTTGCAACCAATCTCGCCTTAAACATAGCATCTTCCACTTCTGGAATACCTTCTTTCTTTCTGCAGACTCATTTGCATCCAACTGTGCTCATTCCCTTTGACCTTTTAACTATGACTCATGTCTCATTTTTGTGAAGGGACTCCATGTCTTCCATCATGGCCTAAACTTCCCATGCAACATCTTTGCAGGAAGAGTAGTTGCTTCAACATTAAGAGAGGATCGAAGATCCATAATCTTTCGTCTACAGCTGATGAACGCATGTGCAACAGATTTTTCTGGCTTATTAAAATGTTCCGATTTTCGTATCTGCATTTTGTCCTATCCCTTGGCAATTGTTATGGTTCATTGGCAACAAGTTCTTCAATATCTGCATCTTTTAACTCATTAATTTGATTCTCTTGATCTTGTTCCTTGGTAAGATCTACCGGTATATCCACCTACTCGTTATTCTCATTTCATGATAGCTCTATAGAAACATTACGAGGATCAAGTATAGAGGATTTATCAACATCTCTACTAAATACAAATTTGAGTAAAGACAAGCACCAAAGATTGTACCCTTTTACTCCATCTGCATACCCTATGAATATGACTTTTTTAGCCCTTGGTTCAAGCTCCTTTATTAACTGAAATGATAATAAGTTGACACCCCAAATATTTCGCAAGTATGTAGTTATAGGGTTCACCCCCTGACCAGACCCTCATTCGGAGTCATAAAGCAATCGCTGCTGATGGAGATCGATTAACAATATGAGAAGCAGTTATGAATAATAAGCCCCAAAATTACTTTGGACATCTTGGCTTGTAAGAGCACACATACGACGACCTTTCTCAAGAAGAGTTCTGTTCATTTTCTCAGCAACTCCATTGTGGTGTGTGCCTGACCGTATTATGTCTTGCGATCCTATGAATCTTGCAGAAATCATTAAACTCTTTACTACAAAACTCCAAGCCATTGTCTGTGCGAAGATACTTGATTTTCTCTCCATTTGATTTTCAACCAAAATCTTCTAATCTTTAAATGCTTCAAAAGCATCACTTTTTGCCTTCAAGAAATGCACCCAAATCTTTCGAAAAAAATCATCAATGAATGTGAGAAGATACATCTTTCCTCCCTTCGATGGAAGCTTAGAGGGACCTTATGAATTTGAATGGATGTAATCTAGCACCCCTCCTGTGTTGTGCTTGCCAGTGCTGGAGCTGACCTTTTGTTGCTTCCCTAGGACGTGGTTTTCACAAAATTAAAGCGTGTTGATCTTCTCACCATTCAAAATATTGTGATTGCTCAACATCTCCAATCATCGTGCACTCATATGGCCTAGTCTCATGTGCCATTATTTTTCCTTGTCATCATAAGATAACTGCACTGTAGATGCATTTACAGAGCCAATGGCCATCGTCCAGCTTGGTCTTCAACATGACTAAGACCCTTGAGTCACTTTATAGTTCCTCCTTCACTCATGTACTTATAGCCTTGTTTATCCAAAGTACCTAGGGAGATCAAATTCTTCTTCAGATTAGGAATATTGCAGACTTATGTAATAGTCCTCACGATTCCATCATGGCAGTGAACATGAACTGAACCAATGCCAACTATTTTACAAGTTGCATTATTGAGCCTACGGTTCCTCCACTTGTTTCATAGTTACTGAACTAATATCTTCGGAATGTCATATGCAGAGTACAACCAGAGTCTAAGACCCAAGTGTTGTCATATACTCTATTATTGCATGATGTTATTTGTACATAATCATCATCATTATCATTGTACTTGCTCAGCAATGGATGCACTCTCCTTTTCTTTGGACTTCAACATAGGGTAATGTCGTTCAAAATGCCCCTTCTTATGACAGCCTCAACACTCCGCGTTCTTTTTGTTCACACGAGATTTCGATTTGTACTTCGATTTTATCCTTCCTTGTTGGATAGTACGACCTCTTACAAAAGAGTCCACTAGTTTTGTCACTTTTGTCTTCTTCAAAATTCATCCGCACATCACAAGAGTTAAGTGTTTGTCGCACTTGCTCAAGTTTGATAGGTTGTTTCCTATACATCATTGAATTCTCAATATCACGATATTTTGAAGTCAATAAAAATAGCAAAGAACATGCAAGCATCTCCTTGTCCTTTTTAATTCGAGCAATTTGTAAGTCCATCACAAGTTTATTGAACACATCTAGATGGTCTTGCAAAAAAGTACTTGAATCCATCTTAAATGAACGAAGACGTCGTTGTGACAACATCTTTGTTGTCACTGACCGGTCTGGTAAAGCCCTTTCAGTCTTTCCCATAACTCGTAGGTCGTCTATTCTGCATTTGTATTCACTTCAAAAAGTACGTTAATTGCAAAGGACTGTAGGATTACACTCAATGCATCTCCTTCAATCTTTTCCTTGTTGGAATCTGATATCTTATCGGGGTACTTTTCATCAATAGCATGGATTAAAGGTTCCTTCCACAGTCTGGATCTTCCAGATATTGATGTTGTTGCACACACTTAATCTATCACTTTCAAAGTTCATGGAACTCATTTTTATTTGTTCTTCCTTGTCTACTACAATGTATTTGGAACTACAGAAAATCAAGTAATTATTTTTTGATGTGGAAGTTCAAGTTGTGCACCAACAACGAGCATACTGAAATAGAACATTAGCTTTGATACCAATTGTTAGCAGAAACGTGAAATTAAAGAATCAAGATGAACAACAATATTTAACATGGTTCGGATCAAAATAATCCTACGTCCACCAAAGAACAACTACACCAATATTTATTTCACTCTACAAAGAATACAAGTGAAATACTACAAAAAAGAATAACAAATTATTAGAAAGTGAGAAGGCAAGTCAGAGAATGTTTTGAAAATGAATGAAGAACTACCTATTTATAGGAATGAATTCATCCTATTGATGGCATCCATGACATCAATATGTGTCAAAAATGTCAAGGTTAAACATGTGAAACCATTTTTATGATTTACCTAAATTTCACCTACCAAGATATTGTCTTGAATTTTATTTGTAATAATTATCTTCTTACCAAATATTCATGTTAATTCATCTTCCATTGTATTTGATTCAGAAGAACCAAACCAACTCTTTTAGATGATATAATTGTCTAGTTAAAATTGAGTGATGTTCTAATATAGCAATTAAACATCAATTTTTCTATCTTTTTTACATCAAAATATAGAATCTGATAATTTTATGGTTAGATAATTCCCTGTGAAAAAAATGTGTGAGATTTTTCGATAATCAACATTAGTTATAAATATATTAAGACCGTTAATAAATGTACACCACAACAACATAAATAAGTATATTTAGAGACAATCTACTTATCTAAGGTCAAAGGTTTATCATTTTTCGTTATTATTACTTTGTTACTCTAAAGAAATTTATAGAAGGAGAAAAATAAATTTGAAACAACAACAAAGTAATATTGTTGACCCTTTTAGAAATTCATTCTTCAATAAGCTTATGCTCTGAAGGTCTTTCGATGCTTCATCAATGCAACTTTTTGACTTGTTTAGAAATATGTATGTATAATAATTCTTGTATTGTGAAAGTTCAAGTAGATAAAAATATTTACACTCATGTTAAAGAAATATTCTCTAACATTGAAATAATAAAAATGAGTATAACCTTAATAAGTCAAACGCTCAGCAATGACTTGGGACATGAAGGACAACAAATTTATGTTAATAGATATATCTTTTGTAGTTTAAGATATTACTTTTATTTAGAGTCAGTTTTGTTCATATTCTTTAAACTAAATTTGCCAAAAATATTCATAACTCATTGATAGACAATGAGTTTACGATATTTTTAATGCATTTCACTTAAGATTTATGTGTTTAGGGCTATTTTGTATTGGTATTGATGTATTTTTATCTTGTTTGCAGAAAATAAGTTCGGACATGAGAGTTAGGAGACAACTGAAGAAATATTGCAGAAGAAGCCACCTATGGACATGACCTACGAACTGTAGGTCCATTCACGGTCCGAAGGTGAAGGGCGTAGATTGATAGGAAAATCTTGAAGAGAATTTAAGTTCATGCAGTTGGGCATCTCCGAAAAAATTTAGGTCTTAGCTAGTATTGAAGCTAAGTCCATGTTCATGGAGAAGGTCAAGGCCAAACAATTCAAACATGGAATATAAGAACTTCATTAGAAGATTGCAATTGATAAATTTTAAGAACCACTCTTGATGCGAATGGGGTACTAAACTATTAGAGTAGAATTCGTGTTCTCGAGTAAATGACTTGATTCAAAAATTATTAGCGGAGTCTCATGGTTCACAATATTCTATACAAATTTGAAGAGAAATTATTGATGGTCGGGGATGAACAAAGACATCGTGAAGTTTGTGGCAAAATGTCAGAATTGTCGACAAGTGAAGTATGAACATCAAAGGCATGTTGGACTACTTCAAAGGATGACAATTTCGAAATGGAAGTGGGGAAAAATAATAGTTTTGGATTTTGTGGTTGGTCTCCCCAATTCCTTGAGAGTTAGATTCCATTTGGGTTGTGGTTGATAGATTGACTAAATCAACTCATTTTATTCCGATAAGGGTATATTACAATGCTGAACAATTAGCTAAAATCTATGTGAAGGAGTTAGTGAGGTTACATTGGGTGTCCCTTTCTATCATCTTAGATCGTGGTACCCTTTTCACCTCCATGTTTTGGATAAAGTTGCATGATGAATTGGGTACGCAACTCACTTTTAGTACAACCTTTTATCTCCATGGGAAAGGACTATTCAAGTGTTGGAAGACATGTTGAGAGCTTGTGTGATTGACTTTCGAGGACATTAGGATAGATTTTTACCATTATGTGAGTTCTCTTACAATAATAGTTATAACTCAAGCATTGATATGTCACCGTTTGAGGCGTTATATGTGAGGGGATGTAAATCGCCCATAGGTTAATTTGAGGCCGGAGATGCGAAATCTTTGGGAGTCGACTTAGGGAAAGATGCTCAAGATAAGGTGAGAAGCCTTCAAGCTAAACTTCTAGACGCTAAAAGTAGATTGCAAATCATAAGGTGGGGGACATGAATTCCAGACTAGCAAAAATGCTCTTCGTAAGGTATTACCCATGAAAGGGGTGATGAGGTTCGATAAGAAGGGTAAGTTGAGTCAATGATCTATTGGTCCCTTTGAGGTTCTTGAATGCGTAGGACTGGCGGCATATAGATTAGTGCTACCTCCTAATTTGTCCGGAGTATATCTCGTATTTCATGTGACTATATCACATTGATTGGGATTCAATTATGCTAGATAAAGACCTTTAATATGAGGAGGAACTGATTGTTAATCTTTATCGTAGTATTCATAAGTTGAGGACCAAAGAAATTAAGTCCGTGAAAGTTCAATGGAAGCATTGTCCAATCAAGAAATCTACTTGCGAGACTGAAGAGTTGTCACATTCAGGGAGCACCCCCTAGAAGTAACATGGCATACTTGACCTCTCGGAGGTCTTATACGAGCCCATAGTTATCATTCATCGCATTGTCATCGTAAATTTAGTGGGGATAATTTAAAAACTTTTCATAGGAATCATATTCTAGGAACTTAAATTCATATGATTATATAATATATAATATATATATATATAATATATATTACATACTAGACTCTAGTCTCTTTACCCTTATTAGACTCAACAATATTAGAATACATTAGGGACACACATTTAAAACAAGGACATAACTATTAATAAACTTATGTAAGACATGAGTAGGAAAAACATGGAACTTAAAGACCCCTTTCCTTGAGCTTAGGAATCATATCAAGCTCATCAATCATAGACATAATTTTTAAGCATCCATAACCTACATTTTATGTAAAAAGTAGAGAATAATGGGATTAGTACAAGAATGCATTAAGCATGACAACTATGCAAAAACATGCATTTAAAAGGGA
Source organism: Solanum habrochaites (assembly GCA_027704765.1). Classification (NCBI taxonomy): domain Eukaryota; kingdom Viridiplantae; phylum Streptophyta; class Magnoliopsida; order Solanales; family Solanaceae; genus Solanum; species Solanum habrochaites. The sequence continues at coordinate 34,682,518 of JAKWJA010002489.1, read as the reverse complement.
CATTTTCTTGAAATTATACTTCATGCCTTTTTGAGTAAATCTTTATAAAACCTTTAGTCAATTGTATTTATATCATTCACATACTTCATATTGACATATTCAAAGTCCAAACATCACATAAGATCACATATTGAATTTATGACATAATTGAAGTCACTTTACAGTGAACTGATTTCCCTTTCTTTTATTTATTTAACATCCCAAGTAACCTTCTGGTGATACTTGGTACAATGCATCACTTTAAGGTTACAAAAAATCATACATACAACCTACATAACCAACACATATCCTCATATAAGCATAATATATCAAAGACACATTTAAGTCACTTAGGATATTACAGTAAGCTACACCAATTTACACATATATTTACTTGTTCATGACCCCAATCTTAGTCTACTGGTGCAATGAACATATGAAGTACCATAACCCCATACATTCTTAGTAAACCACGTAATGAGACCAACAAAACTTAGTGCATTTCAATTCAAACCTCAACATAAACACAAAGGACCAAAAATCCATTATGATCAATAATCTTCATCATATAGTCATTAAGACCACATATGCATATAAGAAATTAAAAACCAATTAGAACATGAAGACCATACCATGCACTTCTTCAAGACACAACATAGAAAATATACAATGCTGCATAAAGTCATATCATAATCATACACATTAGGTCACCTACTCGGGACTTCCTAAGGATCTACTTGGCAATGTCAGATGGGTCATTACTCCACCTATCTACGTACACCTCCCTTAAGTCTCCTAGGTTAGGATCCATTTACTTATTTTATTGTCAATTTTTACTATAGGGGGAAAAATATAGGCCTTACCGACACTAAGACCAGGAGTGCATAAACATGGAAGTCGGTTGGGTTTTCCCCTCCACCAAAAAGAAGGCCATCTTACTTGCCAAGGTAAGGCATAAGTATCATACTAGCACATTAGATGATATCACTTGCTAGATCCTATGTGGCAAACATAGTTTATGGAACTAAGAGATAGGTATTCTCCCTCTACATACTAATTGGTAATTGGGGCCTCCTCTCATGGGAATCCATTGGATGAGTATCCCTTTTTGAGGAGTTAACATCCCTTGTAGGATTTTAGGGTGAACCTTCGTCTATGGAAAGTCATCACCTCCATTGTCAAGTTCACTCGGTGCTAAGTTAAGTTCTCTTTTTTGAAAAGTCATTATTATATTACTTTACAAAATATAGGCTTAGGAGATTCATCCCCTCATATTCTTAGCTCATAGATCATAGATGAAAGTCATCAAAACCTAAATCATGTGAGAATGATCCTTTCATTATGGACATAAATAAGTATTAGCACTATTCTAGTTTAGGAACACATTGAACACACCTTTCAAGGTCCTTTGTTTGACTAGAGCATCATTCATGTGTGTGTGTTTATAAATATATGTGATAAAACTTCACATTAACACATAATGTAACACATGTCAATAACAATGCATAAGTCTATATGTGTACCTAATGAGCGATCCTTTCATATCAAACTCAAGGAACACTATCACATTCATACTTCATGAAAATCATCTACTAAACATCATCTCAATAAAGTCCAATTTTATTTATACATGTTAATTACAATCCTATGTATGTCCTAGAAGACAAACCTATAGGACCAACTTCCCATCAAGGTGCACATGTCCAATGCATAGTCAAAATCTATGCCCTTGCGTATGCTAGTACATCTATCAAGTCATCCTAGTGAATGATACATCTCACAACATCATAGAATGGTTAGCATAGCATAAGACTCATTTATTTAATACTTACAACATTCCTACAATAAGCTTTAGTCTTTATGTACTTATCTTAGCTTTACATCACATATAGCATTATAAGACCTCATCATAGACAACAATTACATATAACCTTAACATAGCCATTTACATGCTCATCATAATAGTAACATAACCTAGATTCACAACTAGAGAAGAAGACTAGGCACAAATTACACATAAGGTGATCATCACCACTCCTTCATATAACTATCAATTCGCCTTCAAGGCCATGATAAACACATATATAATGACAATAAAGTAAACACCGCCATCATAAGTGGACCATACCACACAATGCCATATAAGGCGTCAACAACTACATTAATATAGAAAAGTAGAGGAATGAGCCATTCTTACCAATTCATCAATCTTTGACCATCATTGATCAATACACCTTTCTCATCATTAATACATTATATTGAAGTAGCTATATGTACTTAAATCATGAATGAGACTATGTACAAGTCGTTACAAGATCATGATACAACTAGTGCAAAACATTACCATTGTTCTAGATAATAGATAGGTATAGATCATCAAGTAACTTCCCTAGTTTTGCTCATCAATCATCATGCGTCAATAGTATACATTTAGGGTTGTATCTAAATAGATATAAATCAAATCTAAATCATTGCTTCATGTACCCTAGAATTAGGATCAGATAATGTTCATTACAACATTCAAATTGTAGGCTAGAAGAACCTAGATCAGTTCATGACAAGACTCCTTTTCTTTGATCATCAAGAATTCATACCCACAAGTCATTAATATCATCAATATAAGGCAGTAGTTAAGGACAATATAGTCTACACAAAATCCTACTACAATTTGTCATAACTTCTAGATCACAATGAACATGCTATGTTAGACATCAATGGAAAATAGAAGAAACATAGGCTAATCGACATTGACCCACATGAATCACTTATTTAAAATTTATCAATAATATCCAAGTAAGACAGTAGACAAAACCATCCTTACACAATTGAATTCCATATTAAATTATTAAAAGGCCAACATTACAGTAAATTATGGAAAACTAAGCTAAGCATGTTCAAATCTTCATACATTGATCCACACGGATCCTTCATCATCAATTCATGTAAATAATAGTAGATATAGACAATTCAAAGTAAGAGAATCGCAATTCAACTGTTAACAAGCCATGATCACAAAGCCCAGACAAAGACTAAATCGATTTAGGGAGGCAACATGGGTTTATCATTCAATTGAATTAAAATCACGTTCAATACAATACATTAAAATAAATTCATCATGATTTAACCATTTAAAACTTTTTTAGAAAGAACCCAAGGATAGATTGAAGAAGATGAACTTTGATCATATTTTCTCTTTGAAAACTTTGAGATTAACTCTCTAGATGGAAGGATAAGTAGAGATGAAGGATCACCATACCTTTGTATACATGAATACCTCTAAAACATGGTGAATAAACCATAGGAATCCATGCTCCAAGTTGTTCTTGAGCTTCACCAACAATGAAGGTTTCTAGGGAGAAGATTTTTGGAGGGAAAGGTTTATTTCGTGTAGAAGGGATTTGGAATGGGTTGTTCACGTGTTTGATCCCTTATATACACCCAAATATAGGTAAATTAATCAATTAGATTCAGGTTAGTACGTGGGGTGAACTTCCCATTCACCTCTTATACTAAAACAGTCGCAAGGCAGTGTTGGAGGCCACCATCGATTGGCCGTTGGTCAATCGAATGGCCATCTGTGGCTTCCGCCGATTGGACCTTGGACAGTTTTTGGGTTGAGACTTGCGCAGGTTAAGTTTCCATCGACGAGACCTCACCAACGGGCCATCATATCCTTTTTGTGGGCTTTTTTGCGGGGCCCTTTAGAAGTCGTACCCGGACGTTTACAACTTAAATGCAAACCTTAACAAGTTTTATACCTCCCACATGAGTATTACCAAAGACAAATACACGTAACATGTCCAAACATGCTAGGCCCCATCAAGGCACACTTGAACGTCGTAAGGGCTAACTTTCGAACGTCTTGGACGTTTGACCTCCATACTTCACGAAACTCCATATACTATCTAAAAACATCATTAAAAATCATTTTAAGACTTCATAATCTCATGTCATACAATATATAAACACGTATAGGCAGATGAGGCACATAAGTGACTAGTCATCGAACGTCTTGGTCGTCCCTTGACGTTTCACTTTCAAATCACCTCAAACTTTACACATTGCCTCAATATCATATTATAAATTATTTTAGGACCTTAGAAACTTAAAACGAACATGCTATGCTCTAGACACCCTAACTCATTTTGGGGGTCTTACAAAAGTACATGCGAGACAAATATCCGTAATTTTTCACTGATTCAGGTACTACTTAACTCTTTCCTTAGCCCTCTTTTCCTAAGTGTTGTCCCTCATGAATGAGCGATGATTATATTGGTATATATTATAATGATCGTATTTCATCATTATAGAATATCAACGAGGGAAAATCTGGACCACAAAACTTTTTCATAGTGTTATTATTTTTCCAACCTTGTCCAGATTTGGAGAAAATTGAAGTCATCAAGGTGTAGGGATATACGGTAACAACCAAATGGATTAAATGTGAATTTGATTGCATAAGCGGTTATATAACTCATTAAGGAATTCACACGACTTTACGGAATAAAATTTTGATAAGTAGACTCCGAGAAATGATCTTAGCGTTTAGGGCATTTTCTGAGCGTAGTGGGCTGAGGGTGTGTTGTAAAAGGGGGGTTTGAAATTTCCCTAAGAACTCTATATCTTGAAATTGCTGATTCATGGGATACATGCCACTGTAGCAGAGGACATGGGAGTTAAAAGTCATCGATTTTAAGATTTTTCAACGAGGGCTCACTGGTTCAAATGGTTCCATTGCATCAAGATTTGTTCCGCTTCAACGACACTGCTAAAGTGGGATGGGTGGAGCTGTAGCGGGACAAATGTGAATGAAGTCATAAATAAAACTTCTAAACGACCTTATTTGACACTTTTCGACTTAGAGAGGTAAGGAGCGACCCCTGGTCTATTCCAACTCGTTTTCCACCATTATTAAGGCTAAAGGTAAGTTTTTAACTCCCTAGATTTACTTTCGATCCGTAGAACGTAATAGAATGAGTCAATATTGATGAGGAAGGGTTTCTTGATAGATTCTATGGTGTAATTAACCTTAATTTGACTAGTTGGGATCATGGGTTTGATCTAGGGTTCATAAAATTATTAGTAATCCAGGTAATTAGCGATTGTTTGTTGATTCTCGTGTTATTGTGATTGTTTATAGACCAACAATAAGCAGAACAAATATGAAAGGAAAGTATCAAGTTTCTTAGTATTTCAAGCTTGTTTCGAGGTAGGTGATGGTTGTGATTTCATGATTGTGTGATATATGCATGTTCTTGAGTCTTTGTGCTACTGTCGTAGGTATAATGAAACTTCCAATTTTTGATCATACTGTTGAATGAGATAGATAAATGATGTAGTCATGACACCATGATCTAAATTTATGATCTTGATGATGTGCTTATGTATGCGATAATGTTGTGTTGATGGGATCAAATTGACACGTTCCGGCAATCTAACTTGGATTAGATTGCCACGTTCCAGCAAACTAACTTGGATCAGATTGTCACGTTCCGATATAAATATTGGATCAGATTTTCACATTTGGACAAGCTAACTGGGATCAACTACCACACCAGTACATTAACAGTTTGAGTTTGGATTCCGTGAGAGGACCAATGATGTGTTAAACATATAAAATGTGTTGCCAAATTGTCATGTTGATAATGTTTTTTATGTTGATATATATGCATGTGATTACAATGTTTGTTCGACTTGTTTATATTGCACTAGAAATATAGCTGCGTGATCCTACCATTACACGGTGGTTGTGTACTGATTCTGCACTTGCTCTTATTTTTGTTAAGTATAAGGCATCTTCAAGCGACTATTGACAGATTTCATTTTGGAGACTAGAGATTATCGCTTCGACTTCAAGGATGAGTCATATCTTTCTGGCTGCCATACAGTTCTCTTTCGTCTATGTCCACCATTTCCAAACTTAGACCTTTTGTTTATCTAGTTTAATAGTATTCTCTTGTTTAAACTTGGTCTAGTTTTAACATTTTTTGGTACCTTGACGTTCATATCTTAGGTTTATCTTCTGCAAATTCTTACTTGTAATCTTTTGTTTTAGTAAATGGAACTTACATTTTTAGTCATTAACTTGCTTCTGTACGTAATTGTGTTGTTCTAGAAAATTTTGCTTTAGTTGGATAGTACATGGTTTCTCCTTTCCCTCACCGGCTTGTAGTGTGGTGCCAATCACGATGGGTTTATGGATTGGTGACAGAAATATTAGATAAAGATGTAAAATGAATAAAGTTCACGGAGAAAGTACATACCCGTGCCCGTCCTTCTCTTTGTATATTTGTAGAATACTCAAATTCACAGAGTTCGGTTAAAAGGACCTATGTCCAAAATTATGGGAAACAAAGTCGACCGAAACCCGTGAACCAAACCGCAAAGTGAGTGTCAATGAAAAAAAACCCGATCTATTTTGGATTATGGATGGTTTGGGTTTTAGAACTAAAAAATCAGCACCAGATCAAATCAACCAACATTATAAATGTAAGTAAAATTTTAAAATTTTTACATAAAAATATTTACTTTGATATCATTCTAAATTATTTCTTATAATAACTATTTCATAGTTTTTATCTTTAAATATAGTCACTCAACTAAACTTAGAATTCGGAACATGGTCCCAATAAATGATTATAGTCTCGTAGATATTGATAGTGATAATAAAACTAAATCAAAATCAAATTAATACTAATCGCAAAAGAAAATCACTTCAACACGAGAATGACACTAAATTGAATATTCTTGTTTTTTTAGTTTTGCATTGGTTTAGACAATTAAACATACATATTTTTAACATTTTAATCTTTCCTTTAAATATTTAATAATATAAATAATACTCTTAAACTTATTTTTAAGTGATGATTTAGTACTTTTAAATTAATGATTACTTTCATTATGCTTACAATATTTATGTTACATGATGATTTCATTTTTTTATTATTGAATATTTTTGTTTAATCAATACGACATCTCATATTTGCTGTTATTATTTTTAAGAAACACCTAGATAAATGTATTTTTGATAGAATAAAGACATATTTTGGATCATAAGTCAATAATATGCTTGGTTACTGAGGTTTTACTAACCGAAACATATCCCAAATCGGAAAAAAAAAAAAGCCGAATTTAATTAGTTTGTTTGATTTCATACATCTTGCATTTGACCATTACAAATTTTGGTTTGTATTTTGAAAACTCTCCAAAAAAATCCGAATGTTATTAGTTTGATTTGGTTTGTAAAATTTAAAACTTTTTATCGGAAATACATTTTTGATTTGCTATTGTACAACAACCCGATCACTTCCATTCTAGCACACCTCTAGAAGCCAGCAACCCTACTGGGACACGAATTTTCCTCTCTCTATTCAAGTTTTTGTGAAGACCATGAAACAAAGTTATTTCTTTTATCTTTAATTTGAAGTAAGCATTGTGATTCCAATCAATTCTTGTTATTGCTTTCTTTTTCTGTGTAGTGAGGTTGTGACCTAATAGGGGTGTAACATTCATAAAGTTTTCGTGTGTTATATGATACTAAGAATTAGGATATGAATTTTGTTTCTTGATTGGTTGGTTGCAAACATCAATCTACGCCATGATATTTTAGCTTTACTTGATAAAGTTAAATTAGGATTTGATAAAAACAATTTGCATAAACTCCGGGTGCTAATCCGCTAACCCTTATTAAAATAACTCGTATGGATTTGGGAAGATCATATTGAGATAAATCGTTCAATGGTTTTGGAAAAGATTGAAGTATGATGTAAAGACTAAGGACTTGTTTGTTAGGCGACATTAAGTAGAATAACTTATAAATTAAAATTTAATTCATTTAATACATTGTTTGATTACTTTATTTTATTTAATCGATGAATGGCTTATACACCACATGTGATCTTATTTATCCCTAATAAATGTAGGGATAACTAACTCAAGGTTTGTTAAACTTTGTATAAGACACTAAATGACAAACCTATCCCTTTATTCATTTTCCTAAATTTCTTTTGTAGTTTAATTTTCTTTTTATTTAAATTGAAATAATTATAAATGTTCTTTTTAATTCTCCGAATTCATTTAGTATATTTAATAATTTCACTAACATTTATTTCTCTTTTTTTATTTAATGTAGTTTGTCGATTAACTAGTCGAATTAGTTTATTAAGCTTTAGCTATTGAACAATATAAGTAGTTTCAAATCTATGTTAAGTTTAAGATACATTTGACCCAAAAAAAAAATTTAGAAATATACCATGCCGTCAAGGATCTCCTTGTTGGTACATTATACCTCAATTTGTGTGTATGTAACATAACTAGTTAAATGAAATTAAAAAATTCTTTTAAAAAAATAATATTGTCCCATAACAACTTTGATTAATTATTATCCAAGTAGGGGACTTTGGTATAAAATTGTATAAGTATATTCTTACTTTCTTAGATCTTCATTTTGATAAGTTTAAACTCTTTTGTCATCATCCGGTTGTCATTACAATAATTAGTATATGTATCCGCATGTTATGCAAATATTTCAAAATAAATAATTTTGTTTAAATTAAAATAACGAATACAAATTATTTGACGAAGCATAATATGTGTAATAGTAGTTATCTTGAAATTCAAATATTTTAAAATTTGAAATTTTAAATAAAAAATTATATCATATATTTCAACATTGCAATTACTAATATTGTGTACAAGTCTTAAATTTGTTATATAACATATAACTGTAATATTGTTCAGAATATAATTTACTAATAATAATAATATTAACAATAATAATAAATTGCTATAAAAACTATAGAATAAGAAGAGACTAGAGAGAAAAAGAAGAGAAGACTTTTATTTCCTGAATCAATCGATTGTACAACACACAATTAAGAGGAGATTACTATTTATAGGAAATCTAACTTGTCCCCCAGTAGGACTTCATTACCATAATCTTAAAAGACTCCACCTGATAGACATTCACATATACAAATAACTTTATAACACCTCTCAGCTTACCTCCCCCTGAATTTCTAATCATATATTAACGATCCTCGGTCAAACCAACTTTAACTATATACAAAAAACTTTAATAAAAGAAAACCTCTATAAAGAAAAGAGTACACATATCCTATTAAGCGCACCTAGGCTTTCTCCAATAAAACCTTACAAAGAAAACCCAGTGGGACAAATTCTTGTAATGAACAAAAGAGTACAGTGGCGTATTCTTCCCCCCTAATGGGAAGCAACTCAATCCTGAGACTCTTGAATCTTCCGCATTCTTCCAACTTGGTGCAACCATCTTCTTTGAAATTGCCAGTTTGATCGATACTTGATGAAAATCAGCCACTTCGTCCCCTTGAACGAATCCTGTAGCACTTTTATCACCATTTTTTTGAAGTTCCATGTTTTAAAAAAGCTTTGGTGAAAATGCTTTGTTCTATCTCCTTTTTATGAATCCTCTCCTTAAGTGTGGCTATGCAGCTGTCCTTATTCTTCATATAAGTGGTGGGTACTGCTGTATCACATTCCAAATCGACAATTTCCTCTCGAATGCGATGTATCATAGACCTTAACCAGACACCTTCTCTACTTGCTCTTCATTAATAGCTTTATTTCAGCATGGATTAGGATGAAGTGGTACAATGGACTGCTTGTAGATCATCCAGATATACAGTCCCCCTATAAAACCATAGCTTGTTGGGAATCGAGTTTGTGTTGAATCAGATAAAATCCTCGGGCCAAAAATCAGCATACCAACAAATTTGGGCTCCAATTAACATAGATAAAATAAGCCATATCAGTTTCCCCTTTAAGATATCGCAAAATGGTTTGATCCCACGTCAAATGTCTCCTAGTAGGAGCAGAACTATAATCCCTTGCTAACCAGTTAAGACCAAAACTATATCAGGCCTTGTATTCTATAAAGAACAATTGTGCAACCAATTGCACTAATATATGGTACTTCCAAACCAGAATTTTTCATATCCTTTTTCTGAGGTCGGAATGGATCCCTATTCACACAAGTGAACGAACACCCTCGGATTAAACTTAATGGTATGCGCTTCATCCAACAGAATCTTTCAAAACATGGCACTTTTTTTCGGTGAGGCAGATTGATGACAAAAATAACCATTGTCAAATGCTCACTTTTGCAAGGCCAAAACATAATTTTGGTCCTTCTTCGAGATCTTTCATCTCAAATTCATTCTTTACATAATAAATGCCTCTTGAACTCTATTGGAGGGGGTTCCAATAAGATTTATGTCATCACATAAATAGCAAGGTACAACAAATTTTCGATCATTGTTTTCTTTATAAAGACACTGGACAATTGCAATCATTGTAATAATATTCCCTAATTATACTCCACTAAACGGTTATATCAATTCACATGCTCCCCAGATTTCTTCAAACCAGAAAATTATCTTTGCAATGTACTTTAACTACATTTTCTCGAGATTTTGATTACACAACTGATTTTAGTCTTGCAAATCCTTCAGGCATTTCATTTGTATCCGTCATTATCAAGTGATCCAACAGGTAGGGATTTGTTAACCACATACATCAAATGCATTCAAGTTAGCTCATGAACTGTGGACACTAATAGAAACCAATGTTATTGCATCCATAACAGGTGATATGTTTCCTCTTCAATAGTCGACGCAGACCTTTGAAAAATCCTTGTGCGCACAAGGCGGCTTTATTTTATACTTTGTTATTTCATTTTTTCTCATTTCTTTTCTCACAAAAATCCATTTGTACCCACCAGGTTAAGCCTTAGGTGTTTCTCTATAGGTCAAAAACTTCACGCTTGACAAGTGAATTCAACTCTGATTGAATTGCTTTCTGCCATTTTGGGCCATCAATTTCGTTGTCCGACATTCTCTAACAGCTTGAGGGTTCATGATCCTCATTATCTTGCTATATTTGTTGCAATCTTATAAATGCAAAGACATAATCAACCCACTATTTTTGATCAATGCCATATTAGTTTTCCTAACATCCTCTTAAATTTATTGCTCTTTTTTTTATTTCCATTGAGTTTCAATGTCATTGATTCTTTCCTGAATATCATCTTATTCCAATTGTTTCAACTTCCCCATGATGACGATTCTTTTATAGTGGTCCTCTTGACATTTAAAAATATCTTTCTTTTGTCTAGGATTTTGATCCTTAACCCCAATTAATTCTATCACACGCTTTAGGTGTTTTTTTTGACTCATAGCTATGACACTAATGGATGGTCCTTTAGGGACATCATTTCGAATTGGGACATTCTCTGCATGAATATGTGACTTTAGTAAGGCCTTTATTCAAATCTGTAAATAGGTCTCGTGGCCTTTCGATTTGCAATTTTCTGCAGATGATATCTTTTGTACTTCTTGTTCGCAAGTAGAGATTATGGATCAAGATGTAGACAAGGAATAATTTTTCTTTCCTTCCACCAAAATTACCTCGCTTTATATTTCACTATTCTCTCCCCCTAAATTTTTGGTAAACTGTCTACAATCAAAATCGCATCTGCAAATCTAGCAGTAACATGTCTCCAGTCAATGGTTCAGATACAGATATGGAGGGGTGACTAAATCCAACATCTGTTTCCTACCGCTTTGAGACCCATCTTAGTGCGGTTTTTGATGGTGCCACAGGCACATGTTACCACTTCCAAAAACCAAAATCTTAGATGGGGAATATTATAAGGGTTCTTAGCCCATATAACCAATTGCAATGGAGAAACCGTTGATACTTGTCAGTCTGAGACGATAAGTGTTGCAAGTATGGCAATAAATTGCATGTCCACCAAACCCAGAAGTGGGGAACTTATTTTTTCATATAGCAATTGTCCTTGCTATTAATTGAAACTTTTAATTAATAACTCAGTCGAGACCATTCTGGGTATGAAACATGAGCAACGAGTGATTCAATCTTACCCAATTGCTAAACAATAATCTTAAATGATTTGAAGATGAAAACTCTGCAAAAGTCATTATTCAAGACGAATGGTTTATTAATTATATATATCCATGAAAAGTGTTTCCCTTAAACCTTATTATTTGTGCCACTAATTTCAAATGTCACAGTTTACGGATGACAAATAGCACACATGAGACCTCTAGAAAAGAGCATCTTATAGAACCATAAAATTCTAAATGACACCACTAGGTGGGTGAATAGTGGTTTGGGTCCACATATTCCCCCATGTATACGTTCTAGAACGTAGGGTACCTACTCTAAACTTTCATTGTGACGGTTTTCATCACAATTAACTTTTGCCTTTATACACAAGTAGTAAAGAAAATTCCACACCTTTACCATAAAGACTTTTTAGGTTTTTTAGTGGATGTCCATTCGAATTTTCTAGTACTTCTTCTCATCATTATTGCCCGAATGTTTCCTCGACTAGCATGTCAAGTACAAATGTATTGATAAGTAAACTTCTTTATTATATAAAAATGTTGGCCTCAATTGCACTAATTTTTGTCCAATAACAAGCCACAGAAGATAGCCAGGAAGTTTTCTATAACACATGTCTGCCACGAGACATTATCTTGGGATACCAAGATAATTCAAGATTATTTCAATCCGATTTATTGGATATGATAACCATTTTCCACGGATATCTTTAAAAACTAACAAGTTTCTTTAGATTTTTAAGGAAACATAGCATTATTAATTATGAGTTTGTTCCCTTGGGCCCAAAATTACATGACTCTTCCAAACCCTCAATCATATTAGTACTACTACCAAAAATTAGATAGTACCAATTTATTTTACCCATTACTTAATGATAAAAATATTTTCTTATTTTTTTGAATATCGTATGTATTGTACCAGAATCAATTAAACATATCTTCATATGTGTTTCGATAATATGTTTCTGAAGAATTATCCAATCTTTATTACTTCTTCAATCAACCTTCACTTTTGAGAAATTAGAGTCTCGTGCTGAACGTGTTATAAAACTATAGAATAAGAGAAACTAGAGAGAAAAGAAAGAGAAGACTTGTTTTATCTCTTGATCACATCAATTTCAATGAAGATGATCACTCTATTTATAGGACAATCTAACTTGTTTCCCCAAGAGAACTCTTTTACCATATCTTAAAAAAAAAGGACTCCCCCATGAGAGACTTCACTATAATACCAATACTACAAATACGCATAACAATAAATAAGATTCTTATTTGTTAAATTTATAAAACTGTTATGAAAACATACTGAAATTAAAAGACGAATACAATATATTCAGGATTCCATTCATCTTTTTCACAAAGCTTTTTAAAATGAAGGAAACCGCCCTGTTTATTTGATAGGGAAAATCTGAATGGGTCGCCCAAGTCAATTCCTAACGATCTCCTACCGGATCCACATAATATACCATTTACTATAATACAAATTGTTTATAACAAAAATACATTTTGCTGAGTTATTAAAAAAATTAATGACATTTATTATTTGACAAATATTTAACTACACTATCAATATTTTATTGATGTTGGATCTCAATTATTTGCCAAAAAAAAATAATTCATCAAAGTGTATTTATTTTTTAAAACTTTTATTGGGTATATTGAAAATTTGTGAAGTCTTTCCATACTTTTAGAACTTCATTCCTAGTTAAAATACATCACATAAATTAATAAAAATAGAGTAAATAGCAATCATCACATTATTTTCCTAATACACTTATAACCCTGGGAAATCTTACAAATTAACACATTAAAATCATGCACTTAATGCCATTTTTAAATAGAATAATTGATACAACTAACTCAAAAATTTAATACTCTTAAGGTGTATTTATACTCCTTTGTTATCAGCCCGATGTAAGACCCTCTGTGAAAAAAAGGAAAGAAAAGGAACGTGATATATTTATAAATCACGTATTTTCTTTTTTAAAAAATGAATCAAAACAATTGTACACATGCATTACACATATTTCCTTGAGTTGTTGTGTTTCTGTTCTTACTTTAATATAAGCTGTAAAGTGTTTTTGAGAAAGAACACCCATAATTCAATTGTGTCATTTGCTTAAACCAATCTATTCTGTGGGACTTATTAATCATTTGAATTTTACAACAAACGTCTAAATTAGTTATTATTGAAATATGTAACAAACAAAGACTTACAACTTACTAAGAATCTAAATTTTATTAAAAAAAATAAATTAATCCCAATAAAATAAAATAGTGAAAGTGTAAATTTCATTACCATAAATGACTTTTAATTTCCTTCAACTAACCTAACTCATACAGATAAAATCAAATGTTGTTAATTTCAAATTATGAACACCTTCTCAACCATATGAAAACATTTTATAAAACTTAAGATTTACATTTTAAGAAATTATATCAGGTAGCGTCTTTAAAAATTTTCATAAAAAAAATTTCAAAAAATCAGGTGCCCAAATAAGTTTTTCATCCAATTTATACCTACCTCACAAATGATAATTACAAAAGTAGACATAGACATAATTCTCCATTATATATGAGAGTGTTTCTCGTTGATCTGATAGAATTTTCAATAAATATATCAAATAGAAGTAAATCTCATAGAAAGATACTGATATTTATTCTATCATGATCATTATTTAGACATGTTCAAATTCGACATCGATAACATATAAATAACTAATTACTTACCTACAAATTGCAACAACCACCATTATATTTCTTTTCATCACTTGCGATGCACACACTAAAACATCAATTGTCATTAACAAATTTAATATAAAAAAAACCAGGAAAAGCAAAAAATGTTAACATGTTCAAATGATTGAATAGATATAAGAGAATTTGAAATTCTGAAATTAGTAAATTCTTAAGAAAATGCAAGCGAAAAGAGTTAAGAAATGTTCGTGTTATTCAAATACCATGTAATGCGATTGACTTTTTTCTAGGAATAAGATAAGATTAGTTTCTTTATCTTTTAAATTTTAACTTAGTTAGCCAAATTATAAACACTTCTAATTGTGGTTATTCTCTTATAGCGAAAATTGTCTTCATGACATCCTACATCAAATATAACTGTCATCAACATTACACTTTGCTTCTAAATTGTGCCCTTTAAAACAATCTGTTTTCGTCAGGCCGTCTCCCTCAAACTCTCGCTCGCATACTCTCCTCTCCCTCCTCTCTCTCCACAACCTCTCAGCTCACTCGCTTTTAAATACCAACATAAATGTAGGTCAAAGCATTATGTTTTTGTATAAAAGCGACAAAAATGTATATATAACCTATTTTTTTGTTCGCCTATCTCTTTCGCCCTCCCCCTCTTCCCGATCGTGCTCATCCCACTCTCTCCCGATCTCGCTCGCCACTCTCCAAACTCGTATCGCTGGTATACAAACCGACCACACAATGTAATCATTTTGTTTTTCTGTTGATAAGTTATGAAATTGTATATCATACGTAAGATATTATATCTTCGTCCTATATACTTCTAATTATACAAGTACAATGTTTTCCCTTTCCCCTGCCTAATTTCTTCTTTTTTGTCTTTCTCTTTCTCTCTCATTTCTTTCCCCATCTTTCTCTTTCTTTTCTCTCTTTCTCGTTTTATACCTCATAAATTCTAGAATTGATTTGTATACCAACTTTTTCTTTGTCTATTTATAGCGAATTATACATTGATTTCTTTTGTATATGTCTAAGGAATTATCTACTTTTTTCTTTTTTTGTATATGTATAGCCAAATATACGTCTTTATGTTTGCTAATAGCGCAATTAAGCCAAGCAATTGTTTAAGACATACAAATAAATGAATTTTGTTTATTGCTATATGTGAAATTGCTCTAATTTTATTATAACAAAACTACCCATTTTTAAAATAAATTCAAAAGGAATAGTCCAAATTAAAATTTTAGTTATAAAAAACATATTAATCTTTTAATCTCACTAAACGCGTCTAAAACGTCGTTTTATTGTTTTTTGTGGTTTTTTGTATCCAACCCTTATTGTGTTTCTTATGTTTTTGTTTGTAATTGTTCATTTTTTAATTTACCAATTAAAATTTTAAATTAAATTTTACTTATAAAAATAGCTTTTAAAAATATAATAGTGATTCGCTATTTAAAAATATTTATTATTGTAAAAAATGTTTTTAATTAGTGGCCATTTTTGTTTTTTATTTATTATTAATAAGAGTTAAAGACTTTAACTTTTACTTTTTGAAAATGGTTGATTCACAATAGTTTATGATTTTTTTTCCATTTATACTTTTTAATTTATTATTTTTCTAAAATTTTGTTATCTAAATATATAAAAGATCTTTTTGTGTTGCAGCAATGTGTCATTAATTTAAAAAATTGATTTATCAATTAAATAATAATTTATTATCTAATTCTATTATATGTAATTATTTTTAGTTATGTAAAAAATAGTGATGACACGTGTCACCTTTATTCTCCGACTATATATAGATAGATTATACAAAATTAAAATTTGTAAAAATAAATAAATAAAGATTTAGCATATATTTTTTATCATGAATTTTATTCAACTGTTGCATAGTATTATATTCTTGTTTTAAATTATGCACAAAAAAGAAAAAGTTGTATCAATACAATAATGATAACAAAGATCCATACAAGATGTTAAATTATAGTTACTTACCTGATAAAGAAAAATTATAGTTGAAAGTAGACTTATATTTTTTATTTCCTTATTGAATAACTAATTGCTCAAAATTGGAAAATATTAATCTATCTAAAATAGTCACAACTCTTTCCTAAAAAAAGTTACCATAAATATTTTTGGTTATAGAAATTACAAACCGTGTAAAAATAAAATGTGAAGAAAAGTTTCCAAAAAAAAATATTTATGCAGCGTTAAAGAACTGCGTCTTTCTGAAAACCTCTCTATATATTGGTAACTCTGTTTTCTTCTATTTGATTCATTCTTGTAAGTTTTGAGGAGAAAGAAAAGAAGAAACATTGAGTGTATAATGGGGAATTTGAAAGAGGGTTTCCGATTCAGTCCGACTGATGCAGAAGCTGTTACTTTCTTGTTGAGATTCATTGCTGGAAAATTCATGAATGATTCTGGATTTATTACCACTCATGTTGATACTTACGGTAAACAAGAACCATGGGATATTTACAGTCACGGAGTAGCCTGCTCTAATGACGACGAGGACAATGATTGTAGTCAATATCGCTTCTTCATCACAAAACTCAAGAAAAAAAGCGAGTCGAGATATAGTCGTGATGTGGGAAATAAGGGAAGTTGGAAACAGCAAGACAAGAGCAAATCCGTTCGAAGGAAAGGCGGACCAGTTATTGGATACAAGAAGAGCATGTCTTATATGAATAAATGGTATAACAAGAAAAATGGTGATTGGCTGATGAAGGAATACACCCTCCCTGAGTATCTTCTTGATAAATTTGACAAGGATTGCAGAGATTATGTTCTCTGTTCTATTAAGAAGAGAACTCGCTCCAAAACTCAACTAAAGAAAAATTGAAGTTGGTGAATATTGTTCCTGAAGAGTGCACGAATTTGGAAGATCAAAGTTCTGCCACTGTTGGATCGACTAGTTTTACTGAGGAATTACATGGAAGGGGAGTGGATGCAGGGGAATATCTGCCCCAATTGGAGTTGCAGAATGATATGCACGAGGGGACGAGCATCTTCGTTGAGACATTACCAGCTCCTTATACTTTTGAAGCAACATCCATGCTAGATTTTGATTATCAATATTTACCTGCTGACTTTGATTTTCTGAGAAGCATTACTGCTTGATTATGTAATTAGTAGAATTCTTGAACAAGTTGTACAATTTCAAATTCTTGCACTTTTAGTGAAGTTGAACAGTCTTGGTTTTCTACTCTCAATGATGTTTGGCCAACATTTGCCTTGGATTGTTACTTTATTATTTCATCCCTTTCTTCAAGCAATAATTACAAGTTGTTATTGACGGGGGTACCTCTTATTGCTAGTGTGACTTACCAAAGGAATAATGGGAATAAAAGACTTCCGTAGTTACTACTTTTTGTTTTTTGTCTTATTTTTCTCTATTTCCTTTGTAAACTGTGTTTCTATTGCGTAACACCTCGTCTTCCTGTCTAAGCTTCTTCGTCCGATGTTCTTTGTTTTTAATATCTGTTCTTTTGTTTTTAATATCTTTTGTGGAACCATACACCTTTCAAGTAAGTAGTACATTATAATGAGTTGCTAGAGGCTTATATGCTTCTATGAAGAGAGCATGAAAGACTGTATGTCATTTATTCTGTACTAGATTTTATTATGTTGCTTTTTGTGGTGATGTTTGAGGTTACTGCATTTGGAGTATGTCAATGCCTGCAGCATTCTTCCATTCTGAATTGTTGTACTCGATCAGCGTGTTTAGATCTTCCTGCCAATTATTATGTCATCTAGCATTGCAGCAGCAACATACGAAGTAACAATAAAAGAAGCTACTAATTTCCTATGGCTATCACTCTCATCATCCAGATAAAAATTTGACATTCAACTCCAACACTGGGTTTTTTCCATTACTTTCTTTGTCAAGTTCTCAACTTTTTAGGGGAACATGGCAGGAGGAGGGGGAGGAAGAGAGGCATACATCAAGGATAAACTCGTTACATGACATATTCATGCAGTGTTAACAATCCTGGCATCAAAGATGAAGTAGACGATACCTCCAGCAGCTCCAACTTTTGGCTTGAGATGTGTATTAGATCCCAGGTTACTCTGTAACAAGCATATCCATATTATCGACAGGATCTGGAAGCTGTAAAAATGAGAGACCCAGTCAGTTATGAAATAGAGAATCCTGACAAGAAGATAAAGTTCAAACCAGAATAGAATGAAAAGAATTGCAAGAGTAAAATACCAAACCAACAAAGAAGATAGCGGTGTCCATAAAGAAAGAGAAACGAAAACAAGAGTAGCCATTCTTATAATATTCCCATTGTTTTGTTATTAGTTACGGTGTTATCAAGTAACAAAGGAGGCTATCTATCACCTAACCATTAGAATGACAATAACTACCAATAGTACTGAACCAAAACAAGTACACTGCATAATCATTTATAATAGAAACTAACAGTCGAAAATGACTTTGCTCGTTACAAGTCATAACACCTAGGAGCTTTCCTATATCACATAATGATTCTTTAGATTTGAAAGGTAAAACTCTTGTGAATATGGTTCAATAAGGATGAGATATTGCTACAGTTGGCCTTTGGAAGGTGAGGGTTTAAACCAACAAGAAATTATGCTACAACCGCATCGAGGTTGAAAGTAGTACAATGTCAAAGAAAATTTACTTCCCTTCCTAGCTTGTCTAGTTTCTCTGGTTAAAGGGTCAATATTATTGAGCACAATCCAAAAGTTCCACTAGCTTTTTGTGCCCTCCAATATCCCACTGTGAACCCCTGTAAATCACAGTGCCCAACCCCCCTCATGGATGATGGACCAGTAGTGTTTGGTAATAACATAGGAGAATGATCAACAGATTACAGGGAGTATGAGAAATTGCAGACAATGGATGAAAAAGTGTGTGACGGGAAGTAAAGCTACAAAGTCTCCACAATTTTATTTATTCTGGTTGACCTAGTTTCTGGATTAGATTAACTCCTTTGGGACAACTTGAAGATTGTATAAGCAGAGCTTAGCAATAGATAAATTAAACATCAAAATATCAGCTGAAAACATGGTTTAAAAAGCCACAAGAATGCCATTAGCTTGCAACATTCTTTTTTGGAATTTACATATCGTTTTAAGAGGAGAATTGGATTGATCATGGACAATTAATGGAAACAAATATATCCAGACATCTACAACTTATGCCAACAACATAAGTAGGCTGAAGAATGGTCTGAGCAGGGATGGAGCATACCTTCAGAAGTTTTCTAGATAATTGGGAATTCGGATAACTGAATTATCTAGTACCATATCTCAGTTCAAAGGCACTACTGGAGATAAGTACGGAATGGCAAAGGACACGCATATAGAGAACAGAACTTGTCCAAGAATAGTGTGCTGCTGGCCATGGAAGCTGATCTGGAGAGTCCAAGATTACATTTTAAAGTAGCATTCTTGACATCGCTCGTGGCCAAAGAAGTAATATTGACATGGGATAACCAGCCTTCTCTTTTTACATTTTATGTGACAGATCAGATATGGAAAATCTTCAACCCGAGGAATCAGATGGGTGATGCCAGGTAGCCTAGGGAAGTACTAAACAATTGGGGCAAAGATGGTCTCACACCCCACAAGTTCTGAAGTCCAGAAACTTAAGTCTGCAGAAATTTTGGGATATACAGGCGCCATCTACGGGACATAAAACAAACCACGAACTGTATATGGGATCCGTAGATCAACTTCAAGATTGGAAATTTAGCCTGAGTTTCACGAGCAAGAACCACATGTTGTAGATGAGCTTGTCGATCAAAGTCCTAAAACTCGATTATATCTGACTTTTACGACTCATAAATGGAATACGTATCGTAAATGGAACTCTAGATCACATATCAGAACCAGTAAATTTTGAATCTTTTGTTCCACTTTTTTTAATATCCTATACTTAAATTGTTTTAGCCGAATTCTACAGAACTATAGAATAGAAATAGGTGTACACAATCCTACTTAGAATACCAAATAGAACTAGGAATAATAATTATTTGTATTATAGTGTCTATAAATTAGGTCATCAATACACAATTCAATAATATTTTTCTCTTATATTTTTCACTTGGTATCAGAGAATTGGTGAAAAATTTAAGGGAAGAAACAAGTCACAAGCTCTCTCACTTGCCGATCAAACATGAAAATTTCCGGTGAGATCTTGCTCACATACCAGCATGTGAAGACTCTTCCATTCGATTTGTTTGAGAATTTTTTTTTGGTTAATGGCCAACGACAACCATAGACAGAATAAGACGACAAAATGCTAGTTTAGCCACGGGATAATAGAAAGACTCAACTATTTACATTAGTTACCTATTTTTGAATCATGTTCACTACATTTTCCTAGTCGAAACTGGAAAATAGAAAGAATCAACTATTTACATTAGTTACCTATCCTCTATAGCATAAATCGTACAGTAGCGCGGGGGGTCATATTGCCTGAGCCATGCCCACTGGCATGGTTTTGCTGGGTCCCATTGTCTTGGAATTCTGCAGGTCTCTACCACGCACACAGATGTAGAGTCCAATCTCCTTGCATATCCTTTCACATTGGAAGACAGACTTTTGAAATCTTATGGCATTCCTTTCCCTCCAAATAACGTAGACACCATTGCAAATACATAGTTGGTTTATTGGACCTATTCCTGTTTTCTTGCTTGCCCAACTGTTTGCCCAATCTAGTTCAGTATGCGTGCTTCCCATAGGTCTAGTGAATCCCATCCAGTTCAACATTTTTGTCCACAAAGAGCCAGAAATATGAGAGGCAAATAAAGGTAATCAAAAGGTCTCAACCCGTACCTCACAGTAGGCACATTCAATTGGTACTTGAGTGCCGATTTTTAGCAACCTCTCTCTATATAGTAGCTAACCTCTTCCAAGCAGCTAACCATAATATAAACTTATGCGACTATTTTGTTGTGGAGAATTATTTTTCCACAACCTTTAGGGATAATTGGTAACGAGAAGAGGGTTAGAAAAAATTCAATCTTATGAATAGTTACTGTATTCAGCTTTGTTGTAATGTCACCTTGTGCCACCATATTCCTTAGAAATTTCCCATCTCTAGGATCTTTCTCACAACCCTTGTTGCAGTAGATGGAATAGGGCATTGATCTATATTCTCATTCTGTATATAGTAGGTATTATCCATTGGCAATCATTTTCTAATGCATTGCCCATAATAACTTCAAAATAGCAGCTTTATCCCACAAACTCAGTTGATTCTGTTCTGGGACCTGCAGTCTTAGGAAGACGGCTTTTCCCATGAAATCAATGCTTTCCTAGAGCTAATAGTTGAACCTGTCCACTAATAAATCTTGTGTATTCTTTCAATCAGTTGATTCTCTTTGGAAGAACAAAAATTAGTGCCCAGTAGGTTTGCACTAAAAAAATTACAGATTTAATCAACTGAATAATGCGAGAAGTCTTGCTGTCCAGCACCTAACTCTCTCTGTGAACTTCTGCTAACCAATTGCCCTACATTTAGCTATGTCGAGTTTCTTGAGAAGAAGATATGTAAACCCCAATGATTGAACGGGATTTGCTTTCATCTATCCATATATCCCAATTTTTTTGCGTAAGGTTAGCTTCAATTCAGATTTCACCCCACTAAGGAAGATGGAGCTTTTCTCTGCATTTGTCTGTAGCCCTGAAACCACAAAAAACCTATGAAATGCCTCCTAAAGTGACCGGATGGACTCTAAATCAGCTTTGCAAGATATCAGAAGGTTATATGCAAAACAAATAGGTGCAACCCCAAACTTCTTGCATTTAGGATGAAAATGGAACTGCGCATTCCCCTTCAGTACATCCATCTCCCTTTGTAGATACTCCATAGCTAAGACAAATAAGTAAGGGGACATTGGATCCCATTGACTAATACTTCTCTTCCCCTGAAACTGTTTGGTCAGTCCTCTATTAATGATCAAGGAATAGGAGACAGTAGATATGCATTCCGTTACCTAGCCAATAAACATAAATGGAAAGACTAGTTCAGCAAGCAGTCGTCTAAAGAATTCCCATTCTAAGAGTCATAAGCTTTTCTCAAATCAACCTTCATAGTGTTGAATCCATCTTATTGTTTTAGTCAATTTTAGCTATTCAATTGGTACAAGCAATTATTAAAAAGGAATAGTAATTGGAGTTGAAAGACAATGATTTGGTAGTTTGGCAATTAAATAAGAATTTTGCAACTATTTTTGAACTTTGCTATATTTACATATGTCATTATGACATAGGTATGATTTTATCCTTTCTTATAAATAGTAGCATTCTTGCTCATTTGTATAACACACCACGTTAAGAGAAAAACCATTTTGAAGAGCAAAGTGAGGTATTCATAGACTATACAAAAAAGAGTTCCTGTGAGAAAAAATAGAGTGGGAGCGTATGTTAGTAAAGACGAAACCACAAGATTGTTTTTCCTTTTAGATTTTGTATATTCGACTTTGAGTATTGTATTTCGTGACTACACACTGTCAAATTTCTTATTATAGGTAAATATCAAATTGCTCATCTTAGTCCGTGTTTTTCCTTATTCAGAAGTGTTTCCACGTAAAATTCTTGTTGTCGTTATTTTCCCCATTTTATTTCCATTACTTTACCAGATATATTTTTGTGCTTGTCCGAGCGTTTTCCCAACAACTGGTAATCAGAGCCCAGTTTTGTTCTGAGTATGCTCTGGTGGTTTTGCACAGCACAGTCTGAAAACTTCCACATCATAAGATTTACTTTGATTGCGGTAACTATATTTTTTGGGGAAAACAATGGAAGCCAACACAATAAGAAGGTTACTTTTAATGGTTTTTAATTCTGTCATATGGAAAGGGGAAAATGGTGAAGATCTGCTTTATGTCAATTAAATTTTTTATAAACCAGTGAATTTAACCAACTGTAAAGCCGAAATTAATTGACAGATGAAGAGGGAATCTGTTGCATAGACAGGTTTTGTGGATTTTATTAGTGCAATGGTCGACGATATGTGTTGAACCATATCTCTGAGAAACCATTCTCGACCCTTTGGGAGCATCTTTGAAATTTTATATGCTCGAAAGACTGACAAACAAAATGTTCTTAATAAAGCAGATTTTGAGATTTTTGGAAGTATCATGCTGGTTCTCCATGACAGACATCTGAATAATTTTCAGGGGATTCTGGAACCAATATCCTGCTATGGCATCAAATTTGATGAAGACATTCAAGGCTTGCCTGTGCTTCTTGTGGTGTGCATGGGGCCCAAACTACCAATTCAACTTGTGAAACATTTAGAAACGTCATTGTCAAAATTCCCTGCTGTTGGTATGGTGTAATCCCCCCTCTATGGATTCCTCCACGAGTAGTGTCATTAACGAAGAATGAATAAGAACAAACTCAAGGTTTCCTTCCTCTTCGTCGATTGTCCTGATAACTGGCCCAGGGAGAAATAAACCGTGGTTCTCAGCATAGAGAAAACAAAATAGGAGCAATCCATGACAGACTTAAGGATATTGAGTGCTATCATAGTGGCATGAAAGGGCACATCAGAAGAAGTTCGGCAGGAAGTTGAAAGGGAGAACAAAAAAAAACTAACGAAGATGGCATGAAAACTGCCTAGCCACCGTCACCACCGAAGATCTTGTTACCGTTATTGATGCAACATTGATAAAATTACTTGTGATGAGTCAAGCTGGGTGTGTGGACCACTGGTGCAGCATCTCATGTGCCATCAAGGAAGAATTTTTTCTCTCCTACCTCCTGGTGTATTTTGGAACCATTGAGTATGGGTAATGAGACTATTTCTTAAGGGTGGTTGGTATTAGTACAATTTGTTGGGGGGGGGGGGGGGAAAATAGTGTTGGAACTAAACTAGTTTTTTAACAATGTGGAACATTTCTCCTGATGTTCGGTCTGCACTCATTATCTGTTGGTGTTTTCGATATGAGGATATTTTAGTACCAACGTGATAGGAAAATGGAAAGCTCCAATTAAGGGTTGCCTTGTTTGGCTCGTGTAACAAACGTCCGTTGTCTATACTGGACCTACGGCTCTGCTTGTTGATGACGGTAAATGCTGTTGAGAGCGATGGCTCTTCAACATTAATGGAACAAGAGGCTTAGCCACATTACGAGAAAAAGACTCATGTCTAAGCCAAGAAGAAATTATGTGTCAAATTTCCCAAAGTGCTAAAATAGAAAATGTGACACTGCTTGGCTGGAAAACAAAATAGAGCTTTCCTTTAAGTCCTACCCTCCTTCGGGAAGACAGAGTTGCTTTGAGTTAGTGCACTCTGATTTATATGTGGTCCAATGAAGACAAAGACCTTATGTGGTGTCACTTTTAACTTTTGTCACTTTCATTGAATGATTGCTCGAGAAACTTTGGGTCTATGCTTTGAAGACTAAAGACAAGTTTAGGTGTCTTTAAAAGCAGTGTTTTGAGGCGTCAGTTGAAAGAGAAACTTGAAAGAAATTGAAATGTATTCGTACTGATAATGGTGGTGATATTGTGACCATTTGAACGAATACTGCCAAGCATCAAGGTATTAGACACCATAAGACTCCTCCCAAACTCCCAGCTTAATGGTTTGGCTGAGAGGATTGAACAGACCTTGATTGAACGATTAAGATGTTTTTCTTTCTGAAGCAAAGTTGCCAAAATCATTTTGGTGTGAGGCTGTTATTGACCGCTGCACATGTTAATTATCTATCTCCGGCTGTTGCTTTGCAAAGGTGATGTACCAAATAGTGTTTGGTATGGAAAAGGATTTTCCTATGCCATTTGAGAGTAATTTGGTTGCAAAGTCTTTTGTACAATGTGCCGAAGATGAGAGGTCAAATTAGATGCCAAGACAAGCACTGCATCTTCATTGGATAGGCCTAGATGAATTGGTTACAGGCTATATGAGCCATTGAAAAAGAACCTTGTGAGAAGCCGTGATATTATTATCATGAGAATCCAACCAATTGAGATATTCACAAAGCGGATAGTAGAATCTTCTTCAAATTTTGATGGTATAGTCCATGCATGGATGAAATTCCTCACCAAGTGGTGCATGATGTTATTGGGTTTTGATAATCATGGTGATGCCCCAGAATCATGTTCGATCAACATGTTGATGTTGTCTAATTACAATGAGATTGTTATTGATGATCCTGTTTTCCCATGAAGTTTGTGGAACGAAATCAAATTATTCCGCTTCCGAGGTCCAAAACAGCGTTTTTCCTCCTTCCTCTCCGTTATTCATCCCCAATGAGTTATGTGTTTTACTCACATGATGAGGGAGAACCTGCATGTTATGAGGAGGCCCATGGAAGATGAGCATAAGATCAATGGATTGAAGCCTGCAAGACGAGATGAAGTCTTGATGAGAACCACACTTATGATTTGTAAATTGCCCAGGCTGAGAAAGCTTTGAAGAACAATTGGGTGTTCAAAGTAAGTTAAGAACACAACTTGAAGCCCAGGTACAAATCTAGATTGGTTGTAAAGGATTCGGTCCAAAGGAAAGGTATTGACTTTGGACGAAATAGTTTTCTCCTTTGTGAAAATGTCCTCATTCGCACAGTTTTCATGTTTTGGCTGCTAGTCTTAATTTAGAGATTTGAGCCAGATGGATTGAGACGGCTTTCCTTCACTATGACCTAGAAGAAAGATTTATATGGAACAACCTGAGGGGGCTTCAAAGTATACGTTAAAGAAAAATTTTTAATGCAAACTCAAAAAGAGTCCCTAATGGCCTAAAACAAGCTCCCTCGACATGGTACAAAAAGTTTGAATATGTTTATGGGGATCAATGCTAATAAGAATACTTCCTTCAGATCATTGCGTATTTGTCAAAAATTTCTGACATGAATTTTATCATCCTTTTGTTGGTATGTGGATGATATGTTTGTTGTGGGGCAAATACTTCCAAGCTTTGACGAGCTTTAAAGAAAGAGTTGTGTATTCTTTTCTATGAAGGACTTGGGTCATCCAGCAATAAATTTTGGGCATGATAATTACTAACTCGTCTTAGAGGATAAAGGAAGATTTATTTTTTCCCCAAAGAAGTCAATTGAACGCAGTATGGAGCGCTGTCAATATGAAGAATGCTAAGCCTGTTAGTATACCTCTTGCTGTCATATGAAGTTGACCAAGAAGATTGTCCTACAGCTAGGGAGGAAAAATAGAATGGACATGTTCGCATATCCTCCGTCGTCGGAAGGTCTAATTATGCCATGGGTGTGCAAGACCTGATATTGCTCATGCAGTTGGTGTTGTCAGTAGATTTCTCAAAAAATTTGGGAAAAGAGCATTGGGAAGCTGTGAAATGGATACTCAGTATCTTAGAGGAATTTCGATGAATGCTTGTTTTTTGGGAGCATCAATCCAATACTTGACTGAAAGACTTTCCCAGATTCTGATATGGGCCGGTGCCCTGATAACATAAACATCCACACTTGGATATTTGTGTTACTTTTTCAGGAGGGAGCTATATCATGGCAAGTACAAAGTTGCAAAATGTGGTTGCACTATCTACAACTGAAGCTGAGTAATTGCGGCTACTGAAGCTGGCAAGGAGATGATATGGCTAAAGCTATGTCTTCAAGCTTGGTTTATATTGTCCTGTGTGACAGTCAAGAGTGCAAATAACTTGGAAATAACTCCGTGTACCATGCAATATCAAAACACATTGACGCAAAATATCAATTGGATTCGTAGAAGTGTAGAATGAATCATTTTCACGTCAAAAAGATTCACACAATTGAAAATCCCTTCAGAATTATGCTGACCAAGATAACCCAAAAGACAGTTCGAGTTCTGCAAAGAACTTCTGTGCATGAGCTCTCTCTAACAGAAGTTGAATAATATACCTTCTTTCCTAGTAAATGGGACCGGGGGAGATTTGTTGAATCCATCCCATTGTTTTAGTCAAATTTAAGCTATTCATTGGTTACCAAAGTACTTGTGTAAAAAGGAATAAGTAATTGGAGTTGAAAGAAAAGATTTGGTAGTTGGCAAATTGGTAAGATTTGCACCATTTTTGACTTTGCTATGTTTAACATATGTCATTAGTGACATAGATATTGTTTTATCCTCTATACATGAGAAATTCTTGCTCATTTTTAGAACACACCAAGTAGAGAGAAAAAACCATTTGAGAGCAAAGTGAGGTATTCCATAGGACATCAAGAAAATAGCCTGTGAAAAAAATAGAGTGGTGACGATATTTTAGTAAGACGGAACCAAAGATGTTTTGCCTTTTGAGTGTGTAGTATTCACTTTGAGTATTGTATTCGGACTACACCGTGTAAAAATTCCTTACTATAGTAATTCAATTGCTCCTCTTAGTCAGTGGGTTTTTGCCCTTTATTCAGAGGTTTCCACGTAAAAATGTTTTTGGTGTCGTTATTTTCCCATTTTTAATTCCATTACTTTTACCATATATATTTTTGTGCTTGTCCGCGTTTTCCCAACACATAGTACATCTAGGTGATAAGGCTTTCCTAGAGTATCATTTCATAAGCTCATGACTAAATAGTATATTATCTATAATGCTTCTTCCTTTAATGAAAGAAGATTGTGAGGGGCTAACAAGATCACTTATAATTCGTTTAATCCCATTAGTTAGGATCTGGTGACTACATTGTAAATAGTGGAGCAACATGCAATAAGTCTACAGTCTTTGACATGAGTTGGGGTAGTAACTTTGGGGTGCCAAGGTAATAGCTGTACGATTAACATCTGTGCAACCTCCGAGGTTCAAAGAACTCCTTCATTGCATACAATACATCCTTAGGATGAATTCCACAGGTAAGCCCTCAATACCATAAGGGAACACTG
Organism: Solanum habrochaites; assembly: GCA_027704765.1. Taxonomy (NCBI): domain Eukaryota; kingdom Viridiplantae; phylum Streptophyta; class Magnoliopsida; order Solanales; family Solanaceae; genus Solanum; species Solanum habrochaites. The sequence continues at coordinate 34,654,118 of JAKWJA010002489.1, read as the reverse complement.
GCCATCCCTGATATTGCATATATAACCTCCTGGTCAGTTATATGAGCTATAAGGGAACACTTTTGGGGATAGGATAAACATGGCCCCTCTCCAATCACCTCTACATTTGGAGAAGAAGCTGATTTGTTGCTGTACCCATAAGATTAGTGAAGAAAGATATAAATTCCTCTTCCACCAATTCTAAGAGGGTGTTGGCTTGGCTTAAAAGTTTATCAAATCTTCTTTTAAGTCTGTTTTTGACTTATAGCAATGTTTGACAAATATATATAAAAAAAAAGTCAAAAATAACTTAAAATAAATTAGAAAGTGTTTGACAAGGTAAAACATGACTTAAAATAAGTCAAAAACCAAAAGTAGATCTCTCTCTACTTTTTACTTTTTGACTTGAAAGTCATTTCATTTTAACTTTTTATTTTTGACTTACAATCTATTTTTTAAAGACAATTCAAACGAACTTGAAGTCCACTAGTATCATCAATAAAGGAATAATTTTTCTGCTACTTCTCATTTTCATCTAAACATGAAAATATTTGGTGTTTGCATCCTCACCAGTTATCTAGTTGACTCTTGATTTCTGTTTCAGCACTTGTTCCTCAATGTCACTCCATTTTCTAACCTTTGCCTTTCGAGTATGTTCTTCTACAAGGGCCAAGTTGAGTGCTTGATAGGCCAGCTGCAGTTGGATAATATCTAGTTTCTGTCTAGCACACTGAATTTCTGAGTATAGGATGCCATAAATGCATTAAGTTTTCTTAATTCAACCCTTAAAGCTTTGAGTTTACCCCATATCTAGTTCTCTCACAATGACTAGACTTGACATCTCTTTTCCTATTAGTGTTGTAAGTCCGTTTTTTTTTCCGTGTGATAGTCAAGGCCATGAGCATAACCGGATATTCAAAAACGGATTGGACAGGATCACCCTCTGATAGACGTTCTACATCCAGAAATTGTGTTTTAGTTGAAAATAATTTAGTGTCGTGGAAGAGTACGAAGTAGATTATGGTTGCTCGATCCAGTGTAGGAGCAGAAATATTGAGCAGTGGTTGTCGCAACTTGTTAGCTAGTTTAGATCAAACGGTTTATGATAGAATTAAAATTTGGAGAAACCGGTCATATCGAATTTGTGTGTGATAATCAAGTGGCCTTTCATATAATATCAAATCCAATTTTTCATGAGAGGAATAAGTACATTGAGATGATGATCACTTCATCAAAGAAAAAATACTCTCAGGAGATATTGTTATAAAATTTGTGAAAACAATTGATCAACTTGCAGATATCTTCACCAAGTCCCTCACTGCTCCTTGATTAAATTTGTAACAAATTAGGTACATATAATTTTTGATCACTAGCTTGAGGAGAGAAGTATAATTGAAATAGCTGTGCACAATCCTAGTTAGAATAAGAACATTAATAATATTTAGGGGGTGTTTAGAAGAGCTTTTTAAGTGACTTAAATGTCAACAACCAAAAGTAGCTAGCTACATACGTTTGACTTTTGGCTTTTTATTTTGCTATTATTTGAGTCTAAAGTGAAGTGCTTAGTTGTGTCTTTGTCAAACACTTGTAAAAAAAAAAGTTCTTAAAATCCAAAAGCACCTAAAAAAAAGTCAGTCAAAAAATCTGTTAATATCTTACTTGGTAAAAGATTATATTATATTATCCATAAATAAGGTCCTCGTATAATAATGTTAATAAACTAAATAATATTTTTGCTTCTGTATTTCTGACATAGATCAAGGAAAACCTAATCGACCTAAACCTCCCCATTCACATGCAACACCCAGAGATTAAAATCAATATGTCTTAACTCCTCTCAAGCAAGAACTAGGGTTCTCATCCTCGAGCTTCAGTTTAAGGAATCAAGCTAGGGTCTCCACATTCCATGTATGTGCAATTTCATCAGTGGGTATCCTTTCACCCAACGAATTCCAACGAAAACCTAGTTTTTCAGATAATGATTTCTATAGAAGTTAGGATTTTTATGAGTTTTCACTATATTTTCCATTCTTCTTGTATAGTTTGATTATGTGATTCCATCTAAAAGACAATACTTCTAAATTGTATCCGAAGTACCCTAAAAACATAAATGTTTTTCACGACTCAGAACTATATTGTTTTAGATTGTATATCACAGATTATCAGTTTTCCTGATTTAGAAGTGCTTTCGGTTAAAGCCTCTATCAATTATTATCAGTTTATAAGTATTCATGATCTGTTCAGATTATCAATCTTATCTGAGTATCTCTTAGTCAATGTTAAGGAGCGCGTGAAGCGGTAAAAAGTGAAAAGGTCCCGTTTCACACTATGTGAAGCACTTAGTTCATTGAAGTGAAGCACGATGTAAAAGGAAAAAGACCAAAATAAATAGACAAAATATATAAGCAAAAATTCATATTAAATTTTTTTTTTAATAAAAGGCTCCCTTTTGATTGTCTTGTCACAAAACAAACATTCAATTGTTGTTCTATTGGTCTCAATAACTTTTTTCCCCCATATTTCATGACCCACTCACTTCATTGAAGTGAAGCACGATGTAAAAGAAAAAAGACCAAAATAAATAGACAAAATATATAAGCAAAAATTCATATTAATTTTTTTTTTTTTAAAGCTCTCCCCTTTTTTTTTTTTTTGGTGTCTTGTCACCAAAACAACATCAATTGTTTTCTATTGGTCTCAATAACTATTTTCCCATATTTCATGTCGGGTCAGCCATGTTTTAATCTAAAATAATATTATAGAAAAATAATCAAACATTATATTAGTATCACTATTAAGAAAAAATTCTACCAACATTTTAGACAATGTTCAGAAACAAAACATTTCAGCAATTTATATTTTAATCACTGTGAAGAAAAAATTCAACAACATATAATTTAAATAATCAAACTAAACACGGCAAAGGAAAACAGAGTAACGAACATATCAGAAAAAACCTACAAAAGCAGTGCCGCTGCACCAGAAAGAAGAGGAAAGAAAAGAGTAAAGGTACTAGAAGGAAAGAGTACATTGAAACCTTACTATTTTGATTTCTTAAGGACCAGGGAAGTCACTCCTCCAAATTTTATTCTTTAAAATCGATAACTAATTAATTAAAAATAGCTTTATTTTAGCTTTGTTTCTTTACTCCATAATTGCTTTAGCAGTATGGCCCACATGGATTGCAGTGGCCATCTCAGAAACCCTGAGGAAGGTATATTTTCCTTACATCCTTTTCTCAACCTCTAAAGAAATGTAATAAAAATAATGACGAGAAGTTGTAAAAGAGGAACACCATTCTGGCATTCGTACAATTTTTAGTTGGCAGATTACATTATTACCCCATAGACTTGGCACAATTTATTTAGAGCTTGTGTGGATCGACTTTTGGCTTATGACTTGTAGCCAAAAGTCACAAGTTCGAATTTTTGTTATTTTGGCTTAGAAGAGGAAAGAAAAGAGTAAAGGTACTAGAAGGAAAGAGTACATTGAAACCTTACTATTTTGATTTCTTAAGGACCAGGGAAGTCACTCCTCCAAATTTTATTCTTTAAATCGATAACTAATTAATTAAAAATAGCTTTGTTTTTCTCGCTTCACCGCTTCTAGTCGCATCGTGCTTCAAGCCAAGAATCGAACACTTCTTCCCACGTGCCTTGCTTCACTTTACTTCACCGCTTAAAGCGATGAAGCACTTGATTTCCTGAACACAGCTTTCGGTATTTGTTATTAACAGGAGCGGCTCAAACATATTAATGGTCAAAAGCAAAAATCAAACGGGACCTTAAACTTGAATTGTTAATAACTTTTATATAATTGATTTTTACTAGTTTTCAATTGATAATATAATTATTCTTATTTTAAATTCATTTTCATGAGATATAGTACTCCAAATATGTCAAATTTCTTCAAATAATTCCTTCATTTTCATGAAAAATTTACTTTTTCTACAAATAGTATTCAATATTTGTTAAAAAATAACATCTTATAACCTATTCTTATTAAAAATGAGGACCATTAAAATTGGGGGACTAAGACACATGTTTTTTTTTACACTGTCAAACCCCCCTTGATTATCAATTTATTTGCATTATACTATCCTTTCTAAATTTAGTTGGGAGTGTTACTTAGCACCAAGCGGATTTAGGGATGAAGGGTCACCCGTTAATTAGGACTGAAATCTTTTGTAGCAATCCCTGAGTCCCATAATTACGTGCTATCATAGGATTATGAGGGTCAACGCTAGACCAGGACCGACTCCTTAGTCCTTTATGGACAGTATCTTAGTGGTACGACATACCTCAAACCAACCTCTACACCCTAACAAGGTGTATTTGGTCCCTCTTCGATGGGAATGATACATCGAACTCCATGTTTGGCTCACATGGTTATGTATCGGTTATTAGTATCTCCCATAGTCTAATTTGAATGACCTTGTAGTTAGTTATCTTAATTTTTCAGCATTTACCAATTACTTTTTTTTCTGCTCACTCATTACATTAGTCCATGTTATTCAGCTCATCACTTCAGACTTATCATGTTCAGTTTAGTAATCTTATCATACATATTTCACATACTCAGTACATTCAAAGTATTGAGCCCGGAGTTAGTAGGACTTTCTATCACTCAAACCGGTTAGCTCACACTTCAAGACTTATCATGTTTCATTTAGAGCCTGTTTGGCTTCAGCTTCAAAGCTGGTAAAAACTGCTTAAAAAAGTTGATTTTTTACTTATTTAGCTGTTTGCATACTCAAAATAGCTTAGTTTAAGTGAAAAAAAATTTTTACAGCCAAAATTTAAAAGCTGGGGTAGAGGTGCCTTTTTTTTTTTAGCTTATAGCTGTTTTAAAATAAGTTTGACCACATTTTTACGTTTTGCCCTTAATATTTTTAACAATCTCTCCAAATTACAAACATAACTCTAACATCTCTTTCTTTCCATTTTTCCCTTTTCACGTTTTGACCTAGCAACTTCATCACTTTTAATCCAAACACATCACTACTGCTTATTTAAAAATAAGTTTCAGCACTTTCAAAAGTACTTTTTTAAAAAGAAGCTGCTTTTATTAAGCCCATCCAAACGGGCCCTTAGTTGTCTTATCATACATATTTCACATACTCAGTACATTCAAAGTATTGAGCCCGGAGTTAGTAGGATTTTCTATCAGCTAAACAGTAGGTTAGTTGAGTCCTCATCTTTTGAAGATAATCTTCATATTTCTTTCAATTATTAAAATTAAATCTTTTTGGTTTAAGACAGAGTTAGTTTTGGGCTTTTTCTAGTAACTCATCTTAGTACAAGCATCTTTGTGTTTTTCAAATGAACTCGCTTTTGAGTATTTAAATTTAGGAAAAAGGACAAATATGCTCCGAAATTTGATAAATAATACATCTATGTCATCTGTTATACTTTTCGTCCATCACAACCCTTGTCATCCAATTATCGATGTACATTTGCCCCTCCCACTAGCGACACCCTTTTTCTGTACACATGGCAAAATCCTAAGGCACTACCCGCTTGACAAAATCCTTAAACCCAAATTCTAAGAACCCGCCCCATACCCAATACCCACCCGATCTGTGGGTAAAATATACCCTCTAAAATCAAAACTAAAAGACCCAAATCCTAAGTCACTTTCATTCATCTCACAAACCCTAGCCCAGTTCATCAGACAAAAAGTACGTTGATTTCATCGTATGTTTTTCGATTCACTGAGATCCGGTCACAGATACCCACAATTTCACATTGTTCATCTCACATATCTTGTTTAGTTTTTTCAGTTTTCATTCGTAGCTAGGAAGAAATATATTGTTGCATTTTGATTTTCACTTGTTTCTGTAATTACTGTGTAGAATCTGCTTTTTATAGTGATATGTAGGAGTTTGTTCACGTTTATATGAAAAAATGAACTTCGTTTTCTAGGGTTTTACTTTAGTGTCAGTTTATGATGTTTGTTAGGGTTTTGTGCAGTTTTATGTTAAAGATTTTTTTTTGTTTGTGTTTAGATGTGTTGCTTTGGTAGTGTCATTTTCTATTGCTTTTGTTTCAGATTTTCTCCCCTCTCTTTATTTCATTTCTTTATCCCCTTTGTTCATGCCTTTATTCCCTTTCTTTATGAATATTTATTTTGTTGTAGGTCCACGAGATTTAATTTTAATTTACTCAACTTAATTGTTAATTATCAATATCTAATCTTAATTTACTCAACTAAATTGTTAATTAGTAATGTCTAATTATCCCACATACTTTAACAGGGACCACTAGTTTAATATTATTTTACTTAGTTCATTTGTTAATTAGTATTGTGTAGTTAGCTCAAATACTTAAGAGACTTAAACTTTCCTTGTTTGACTGTCACTTTTGATATTTCTACTTTATTCCTAATGTAAGTACTAACTAATGTAATGTGACTTATACTTACTAACTTAACTAATGTAATGTGATTAATAACTTAATTAATGTAATCTGACTTACTAAATTACTAATGTGAGTACTTAGTAACTAACCTTATACTAATGTTAGTACTTACCTTGTCTATTTGACTAATGTAATTGCATCCTTTCCATTCCAAGTTAAGCCAATTGGTGCTATGGAAAGATTTGTAGGTTCACTAACACCATATTTGTCACCTCTGAAGCCTATTACTCTACTTCCAATTGGTTCGGTCTCTTTCTCAGTCTTGTTAGAAAAGCTTCTGTTGAGATTGTTCTTGGCCTTAGCCTAGGGTCTTCATCATCATCCTTAGCTACTGGAAAATAGTTGTTAGAAGTAGCATATTCAGACTGCTTCTCTTGTGTTGGTTGTGGGGCTGTGCTATTTATGTCATTGACTTATGTTATTTACTCTAATTGACTTAAGTACTTAATAACTAAATAAGTGTAATCCTCCGAAAGTCTAAGACGTGTTACAGAGCCTAACCACCTAGTAAAGGGAGCAACATGGGAGGCCGAGACCGATATGAAGTCTCGTTACCCTAATCTATTTGATAACTAAGGTTAGTTATTCCTCCTAATAATGAAAATAATGACTAAAATTGAAGTTGCTTTGATTTTTTATGAAGTGTTGCAAAAATGTTCATGTTACAGTAACATCATAGTGAAATGAGCCTATTTAACTAGAAAATTGTCAAGTTTGCTTTTTTTCTTGTTTTGGGCTTATATGGTGTATTTTTGGTATGTGGAGCCTTCATGAATTGTATTGAGCATGTGATATGTGTTGGAGAAAGTTTTGGCATATAAGCATGAAATGAATGTTGAACTCATATGAGTTGAAAAAGTATGTTTTTAGTTGCTTTGTGTAAATGCCATGAGCGAAGTTATGTTGATTTGAGTTGTAACTCATTTTATGATGTGTTGTTGTTGGTTGGGCTGCTAGTCTTGAGTCTATTCCTTCTTTTCAAAAGATTTTGGTATAATTACGGACGAATGTTCCTAAGGGGAGTGAGGGGGGGGGGGGAATAATGTAATTCTCCAAAAGTATAAGACGTGTTCTATATCCTAACATAGGTGTCAAAAGGCTTCGACACTGTTTTAAATTCAATTTTAATGAATATATGTCATTTAGGAAGTTTAGGAATCAAAATGTCAAGGAACATCCATGACGTCCAGAAACTAGTTCAATGAGGTGCTAGTGTGCCTTAGACTATATGCCTAAGTTTTAGGAGTCGGAAAATGATAAATTTTGGTTCTAAACATCTGGGTACGAATTTCCAAGGACCAACAAAGGGCCCTTGAGGAGGACCCTTGCAATTTGGCAAAAAAAAAGCCAAAAGGCAATGTGTACAAACGAGTGCAATCGACGGATCGTGTGTCAATCGACGGGGCATCGATGGCCACCTTCGATGAATACTTAGACAAATTCATGGAGGACTGTTTTGACAAGTCTCTGAACTAAACGACGGACCAACAGGACGGTTGGTCCGTCGGTTGACAAACGGGGCGTGGACGGGGACTCATCTGTGAGGGACTGATTTTGCTGCACGTTTTAGCTTAGTTAAATTAATTAATTAAGTGGTTATTTAATTAGTTAGGGGTTTAAGGAGGTTTAATTAAGTGGGTTAATGACCTGTATAAATACTCTAAGCTAATTAAACTAACCTAAGCCCTCATAATTCCCAAACCAAAATTCTTCTCCTTATCTCTTCTTTCTCTCTGCCAAGTTGAAGAACACCATAGAAGGTCAAATTCAAGGAGGTTATTGGGCTGAAAAACTCAAAATTTTTCCATCCATCTTCATCAAATACTAAGGTATGAAATTTCTTTCATCTTTGGGACCTTTTTCCTTAAAGGGTTCCTTCAAATTAATTTTAATAGATGAGTTTTCATATGGGTCTTTTCCAATCTCGAAATTGATCTTGTGAATTGCTTTGCTTATGATTTATTTTGGATATTATGAATATATTAACATATATTATAACTCAACTATGTTATTTCTTGATGGATTGTTGTAGTCTGTAGAAGTTGACCTATCCCCCTTAACCCTATGTTGTGATCTTAAATTAAATTGTATAGTAATGACTCAATTGACTTGGTTAGTGTGTGAATTACTATCCCATGTTGTTATTATGCTAATTATGAGTAGATTTTGATACATTGTAATCCAATTATGCTAGTGCTTGAGTAATTGACATAGATTGTGAAGTAGACTATAAAAACTTGATTTAAGTCTCTAATTATAGGTTACGAACTAGTGATGAGTTGTTGTATATTGATTCAATTGGATATGTTATAATGTTGGTTACTATTGTGTAATGATATTGAAAACTTTTGGGTTGATTTAAGGGTTGATGGTAAGACCTTAATGATGACATTATGAAGGAGATTGAGTAAGTCTTGTGATCCCTATTCTTTACTTCAATTGTCGTTAGTTGTGATTAAGTATGATGTTGTTATTTGAAGTATACTTTATATTAAGATTGATAGGGGTGTATGATATTGAATGTGAAATTAATTGAACTATGGAATTTTGAGTTGTTAGCTAAGATTGAAAATTCTAAAAAGGAGGTGGAATAAACTTACCAATGTGCTTATTTATGATGTGCCTATGTCAATTTTTTTCTAAACCTCACTTATATGAATTGCAATGAAAGGACAATTCCACAATGCAATTCTTATGAGCTATGATGATGATGATTATACAAGGGATAGACCATATGAACCTACATTAGCATGATGATTAATAATACATTAAAGAACATTTCATAGGAAAGGTAAGGATCACATAATTTACTCATGAGATTTGGAGACTATAATGCAGGTAGAATAATGAGGGTCCCACTTAATCTCCTATCTTGAACTTATTTCCCTCCCCCCCATAAGAAAGCTAGCTATGGATCCCTAGTGTGCTATGTTCATGTGTATTTACTTGCCTTGGCAAGTGAGTTTGCCGCCTTCCTTCGGTGTAGGGTTATATGACACCGGATTTTACATTAACTCATGTGTTCTATGTTAGTTAATTCAAGATGCTCCCAAAAGGTAAAATGAACTAAATAAATGAACTCTAACAATGATGACCTAAGAGGTTTGACTTAGTCTAGGCAGGGGTATGGGACTCTACCTAAACATTGCACTAGTTAGCCTTGAGGAAAGTCTTAGGATGATGTTCTTATATATGTATATGCTTATAGTGGTACATGATATGTATATGATGATTTTGCACATTGATGATATTATATGATGGTTGGTTTCATTAATTAATATGTGTTCAGTCTCTATTGCTAAAGTGTGATGATGTGTACTCTTAATGATATGCTATGTGAAGTTAGATATTGGTCATGGTTCTTTTTGGGTTTACTTGATTGAGTAAGGTTATGGGTTTTGCTTGGTCATTGCACTAATGGAATTAACATGGGTTATTGTCTTGCTTTGGTTATATTGTAATGAACTCTTATCCATGCTTGTTGCTAGTATCACTTGTTTATATAGTTGTCTTGACTAAGTGTTGAATTATGTGATATGCATATTGGCTTGACTAGACTTAGTATTGTTGGTCTTGTGATTACATGCTCTTGACTTTATGAGTATGTCTTATTTATTGGTATGGTCTTCTTGAATGTGCATAAAGCTTTTCAAAGTAAATTATATACTTCAATGAAATGTCCTTTTCTAGCATGGTTTTATGATGTGTGTGCATATGGCCTCATACTTAGTACAAGTGGTGTACTAACCCCTTTTTCTCCTTTTTTCCTAAATATTTTAGGTTCCGGTCGTTGAAGGGCTTTTCAAACGACTTTGAAGGAAGACTAGGAATTCATACTCATCCAAGTTGGGTAGATCCTCACTTTCCGAGGGAAATGCCACTATCAAGCTTATGATGTTGTTCTAGTTATAAGACTTTTAGTTCTTTCCTTTTCATTTGAGTACTAAACATTGTATAGCCTATATGTGGCTTTATTATATTGATGTATGGGATATGCCGAATTGACATACTCTTATTTTTTATGGTTATGAGGTGAAATATCCATTTTTAAGACTATATTGTATGTTATATATCTATGTGCAATAAAAGTAGAAGACTATATAATCATCCTATATGAAGGGTCTATGTATACTCGATATGACTATATTATGTGTATACGAGAGGTCGATGTAAACCTCAAGATAGACATAGAAAAGTTTTTAAAATTTTTGCATTTTTGTCCTATTAAAGTAATGATCTAAGCTAAGAGGCTCGTCTTAGTCCTCAAAGAGGATGACAACGCCGATTACGTCGAAAGGGTGCTCCCCGGATGTGACAAACATGGTATTAGAGCATGAGGCTAAATATCATTAGAGTTGATGTCTCATTTAACCAAGTCTATGTAGATTTTTATTCTTAATTGTGAAGCGCACCACACTTATGAATAGGAAACTATAAGATGCTTAGAAAACTCACTTTCTTGGAATTCTAACATCGTGCCTCTAGAGTCTTGACTCTATGTGCCCTTACCATCTAATCCTTTTATTGTGATTATAAGCGATGAATACTCGAAGAAAAAACTTATAGAAACTTGATAAAGAACTTGCCAATAGCGGAGCTTCCGACTTCCGAGGCCAATGGCAATCAAGTCCCCCTCCTCTCTGACCCAGAAGTCAGTCAATGTGACCAGATGGGTGACATAAGGGTTGATTTCCTCCAAATGTCATCCCAAAGCTCATGCCCATTGATGGCCAAGATTAGCGGGAGGTGTTACACATGAGCAACCACCAACATGTTCCGGCTACCCATGGCCTCCATTTGAGGGATTTTCACCTAGGACGAATCCACTACTTTTTCATGGAGCTCAAGGTTGAGGAAGACCCCCAGAGTTCATGATGAAAACCTACAAATCCTCTAGGCTTGGGGGTTGAGTATGTGAGAAAGGCCGAGGCGAAACACTTATCAACTCCAAAACTGGGCAGAGCGAAATGGTACGTCCAATGGAGAGAGACAAAGGCCCTTAACCGAGGTTGGACCGGTGACATGGGCAGATTTCAAGAAGGCTTTTTCTGATAGATTCTTTCCTAGGAAAAGAGGGGAATACCAAAAGGGTGGGGCTTGGCTTAGGTCATTGCAATAGTAGGACGACGAGGGTTCGTGGGTAATTGCTGGGTTTTGGTTCTGTTGTACTGAACTATTACCATGCCTTGTTGGCTATTATAAATGATGATAGAGTGTCTTTTGCTAAGCGTTCAATTATGTGATCTGAATGTTTGTCTTGATAGACGCAGAGTATTGTTGGTCTTGGTGGATGTACCTGGCTCTTCGAATTATGGAGTCATGTCTATTGATTGGTATTGGTCTCTGATGCTTCATAAAGTTTTTTTCAAAGTAAAATGAATACTTTAATGAAAGTCTGTTTCGTAGCATGGTTTAAGATGTGTGTGCATTATCCGTCTTATACTTAGTTACAAGTGATGCACTATTCCTCGTTTTCTCCTCTCTTTTTTACCAAAACATTTTAGGTTTCGGACCCCGTTGGAAGACCCCGAATTTTGAGACGATCTTTGAAGGGAAGAATGGGAATTCACTCATCCAAGTTGGGTATGTCCTCACTTTCCGGGGCAACTGCCATTATCATCTTATGATGTGGTTATTAACCGACTTTTAGTTCTTTCCTTTTTATTTGAGGACTACCTGCTCTTACAGTCTTAGCTGGATTTATACATTGATGGATGGGATATGCAACAATGACATTACTGTTTTTTAAGATGGTTATGAGATGAGACATCCGGTTTAGACTATCTTATATCTTAATAATCTGATGTGTAATAAAAGTAGAAGTCTATTGTATCTTCCTATACGACGGGGGGGGGGGAATATGTAGATGATATGAATCTATTAGTGTATGCGAGAGGTCTATGTAACCTCAGATAGAATAGAAAAGTTTTTGAAATTCAATTTTTATCTTGATATGTTAATGATGAACTAATAGGCTTGTCTTTGTCCTCAAAGAGGACGATGACGCCGGTTACGTCTAGGGGGTGCTCCCCAAATGTGACAATAAGTAAGTAACATTAGTGACTTATGTTATTTATTAGATAATTGACTTAAGTGACTTAATAACTAACTAATGTGACTTACTTATATAACTTACTAACTGTGACTTAGTGACTAACTTACTTATTTCCTAATGTAACTTGCTTATATGACTTAATAATGTAATGTTACTTACACTACTAGGAGTATTTAGAAATGTATCTTTTTATTTTTTTTTCTCGTGTAATGCTAATGTGACTACTAACTATGTCACTGCCTAATGCTTACTAATGTGACTTAAACTTACTTATTTCCTATTGTAACTTACTTGTGTTATTTACTAAATGTTTGTAGGTCATTAACATAGTTAAAGTTACCATATTCTTTCATACGGGTGGTGAGTGACTAACCAGTCTAGAACCACATTATGACAAAATATGGGTTCATTACTGGAGAGGGTATCCTGATCTTATATTTTTTTTTGACTTAGTGAATGAGTACACAAATAAGTTAGGTTTTGTTGGTGTGCAAGAACTTATTGTACTTACTCCAGTTTGGGAAATTTTTTGAAATAGTGGGTGATGAAAGAGTTAGGACCTTAAAATCTTTTATCTTTACTGATTATAAATCTATTCATTTGTTGGCTACTAAGGACTGTGAATTATCTGTTGATGTACCTTATATTGTCACCAATTGTTAATAAAGGCACATACTTTAGTTAAAGTGAAAGTGACTATAATAATAGAATGGTGTTTAGTTATTCAGATTATGTATAGATGAATTAGAAAATTTTATTACTACAAAAAGAAGAATATAACCGATAGTTTGCAAGATCATAAGGAGATTGTTAAGTGTATGGACGTCAAGGACATAGATGAAGCAAAACAGTTTTGTAAACTATATGATCTGGCTAAGAAGGTATAACTAGTTGTGGTGAAGAGTGATAAAAATAGATTGAGGTATACATGTGGTGCTGAAGGTTGTCCATTTTTACTTTTGGATTTCTGGGGATCTAACCACTCCTGGTGTTAGTGTCAAAACACTAGTAGATCATACAAAGTGTGGAACAACATATGACAACTCTTTAGTGGATTATTTAACAATAGCTCTGTATTTTAAGAACAAATTGCAAAGTGACCCTAAGTACAAGGTTAAAGAAATGAAAGCTGACTTACATAAAGTGTTTGAGTTAAATGTAAGTGAAGTTAAGTGAAAGAGAGCCAAAAAGGAGATACTGGAGACTCTATATGGTAGCTTTATAGACTCCTACAATAAATTATAGGGTTATGCTACTGAATCGAGAATTTATGATCCATGGTCTGACATTGGGATAGATTTGTCTAAAAAGGTACTATCTAATGGTAAGAGAAATTTTCTTAGGATGTATATATGCTTCAAGGTAATGAAGGGATGGTGTTTTAAGTTTGGTTGAAACCCTTTTTGGCGTTCAGAAAGAAGACACGATCTTACAAGGAAAAGCTAAGGGGACAAGTATTGGTGATGTTGAGTCAGACATTCATACTCTTTTACCCTCTAGCTTCGGGGTTTGTGCGGTAGATAAACAGACTAAGCGGACTTGAACAGGTTGTATGCAACATTTGACAACATTACTGTAACCCTTAATTAAATGGTAAAGCGGACTCCAACATCGAATCCAGATATGTACGTTGCAGAAGTAATATATACAAAAATAACTGCAATTTATTTTTCTTGCTTAAAGGTTATGACTTTGATTGCTTTTTGTTGTATTTGAATTTGATTATTTAGAGGTTGCTTGGAGCTAGTAAGGACGATTTTATCCTAGAAGCTATTGGACGACTATGTGCAAGACATATTGACTGGTAAATTAGCCTGCAAAAAAGGACTGGGGTATATGTGAGAGAAACCGTTGTGTTATTTGATGGGCTGCATGGTCATCATTTAAAGAGGAGTTTGAGGACCAACTTCAAGAGATCAAGGAATCTTATAAAGAGGTTGGACAAGATTTAATGACATAGTCATGCTCGTTCAAAGAAGTTGCATTATATTTAAATAGAAGCGTGTGCAAAAAATTTAGCAGTGGACAATAACTTTACTAAGTCATACAAGGATGGATACTTTAGTAAGTCCCAGCCAATTATTGGCATGTTGAAAATACATAGAGGTCAAAATCAATGGAGAGGTGGCAACACAAGAGGTTGGTGTGAGGAAGTGGAGAAAATGAGGGGCTTTAGTACCGACCCAAAATAAACAAGTGAGTTGTAGTTGATTAGTTTGAAGACTTTCTGAGGTTTGTCAGGGGCCAGTGGCATGACGACTAATGGAGATCGAGGTCATTGAGGTGCAAAAAGAATATTACAATTTTAAAGAGAGATGAAAATGCAACATGTAGCGACACAATGGGATTCTGACTGGAATTCCATGTCCACATGCAATTAATGTCACGGAGCACAAGAAAATGATAACAAAGAATGAAATGTATTGGTATTATAGTAAGGAGGCAGCCTTGGCAGTTTACAAACACAAGTTACAGCCTTTTAGGGGAGAATCAATCTGGAAATGTGATCCTTTGCATGCCATTGAACAACCAGAATTGGTCAAGCTTGTTTGTAGACTTAAGCTTATGAGGGGGGCAGAAAAGAATGAAGCAGTTAAAAGGCAATGAGTATGGAACCAAACAAAAAATGGAAAAGTGATGACATATAGTAATTGTGGAGAACAAAATCATAATGCAAGAGGATGTGAAAAGGTAATTTTCATTAAATGTTAATACATTAAATAATTATTCCATTGTTCTATTTAATTCTCTATATCCTATTATGATTAATAAGGCAAAGCAATGTAAGCAACCTACTAATAAGCAGGGGAAGCAAGCTGCTAAGAAAGAAAAAGAAACTGGTAGGGGCAAAACGAGGCAGTCTATGAGAGGTTTAATTGATGAAGATGAAGCGTCTGAGCAAGACATAAATTGTACATCCCCAAAACCAACACAAGAGAATCAGTCTGAATATGCTGCTTCTAGAAGGTATTTTCCATTGATGATAAAGAACCGAGACTAAGGCCAAGAACAATCTCAGAAGAAGCTTCTGTAACAAGATTGAGAAAGAGGCAGAACCAATTGGAAGTAAAGTAATAGGCTTCAGAGGTGACAAATATGGTGTTAGTGAACACACGGATCTTCCCATAGCATTAACTAGCTTAACTTGGAATGGGAAGGATGCAATTACATTAGTCAAATAAACAAGGTAAGTACTCACATTAGTATAATGTTAGTTACTAAGTACTCACATTAGTAATTTAGTAAGTCAAATTACATTAGTTAAGTTGGTAAGTACACATTAGGAATGTAGGAGAAAAAATCAAAAGTGACAGTAAGGTAAGTCAAACAAGGAAGGTTTAAGCCTATTAAGTATTTGAGGTAACTACACAAAATTAATTAACAAATGAACTAAGTAAAATAACATTAAAATAGTGGTGCCTGTTAAGGTATATGAGATAATTAAACACTAGAAATTAACAATTAAGGTGAGTAAATTAAGATTAAACAACTAGTCCTACCTAACTGTAGGGATGAAATTTATATTAATTATCAATTAGTTCTTATGTACCAATAACAAAATAAATAGTCATAAAGAAAGTAAATAAAGGCATGAATAAAGGGCTAAAGACAAAGAAATGGAATAAGGACAGGGAGACAAGATTACCAAAAGAAAACAGATGATGAAACACCAACCCACAAATACAAAACTATTCTGTAACACTAAAGGTTGACACAAAAACTTTAACACAACTGCATAAAACGACACTAAAGTAAAACCCTAGAAAACGAAGTTCATTTTTCAGATAAACGTGAACAAACCCCTACAAATCACTATAAAAATCAGATTCTACATATTAATTTAAAGAAACAAGTGAAAATCAAAATGCAATAATATATTTATTACTAGCTACGAATGAGAATCAAAAACACAAAACAAGATATGTGAGTTGAATTGCGTACGTGAAATAACATTCTCCCAAATTGAATCATGCTGCCTCGCCCGAGACCCCTGGGAACCTTGTGATGAACATATAATATTAACTACATATCCCACTTACCATCCCAAGTTCTAATGGAAGCCAAACTCCAGGCCTTTGGCTGTTCTACGTTCATGTTGGCCAATTGGACATTTTGGCAACACAACTCCAATGTCATTTATTATCTTCCCCCAATATGCATCTCTCAAGTCGCGAACATCTTTGTAGAACCGGGGTGCCAATAAGAATATATGGAGCTATGAGCTTCCTCTATGATCCTCTCTTTAAGTCCATCCACCCTAGGTATCTACCTTGATACTTCTACACACCGTCTCCCCCTTGTTCAAAAGCCAATACTATTTGCTTATGAACATTCGACTTCAAATCAAGAAAAATGGGATCTTGCTTTTGCTTCCCTTTCACTTCTAGCAATAATGATGACTCAGTCCCATTGATCACCACTATCTCTCATTCTGTGGAATCCATAAGTCTGACTCCCGGGCGTGCAAGTCTATGCACATCTTTTGCTAGTTCTTTCTACTAGATGGGCGGTAATACTCATAGACAACCTACTTAAGGCATCAACAACCACATTATCCTTAACTGAGTGGTAATGAATACTCATGTCATAATTTTTTGATTAATTTAACCCCCTGTTTAGGATGAATCTTTCGGGGTGAACACATTGTGGCTCTTGTGATGAGTAAATATGTCAACATGAAAACACCATACTAGTGTAGGTGACACCCTATCGTCAAGGCGAAAAACTACAACATTACAATTCTACGTAGCGGGGTGGATAATTTTCTCATAAAACTTCTACTGTCGGCGACTAAGTTATAATCTTGTCATTCTGCAATTAAACGCAACCCAAACCGACTCTTGACTTGCCATAACAGATAACACAAAGTGAGTACTTCTTGTAGGTCAACATTTGGCGCAGTAGCAACATCTTCTTACAAGATGGAAAGTTGTTTTCTCACAAGTTCATCCATTGACACTTACTGTCGTCGGAATTAACTTGTTCAAAAGGAGACAGAAAAATAGAAGAAATCCCTAAAAAAACCTCTTTAATAGTAGCCGTCAAACCAAAGAAGATTCATTATATCAGCTTGGAGACATGGGTCTAGGACACACTCTTTAGTGCTTCTATTTTGTGGGTGTCAACCTCTAATTCCATTCACCGGAAACTTGTGGACTCAAGAATGCCACAAAATTAGTCAAAAATTCAAAACCTTGGAGAATCAGAAATTAGCATTACAAAATCCTTTTCGTTGGTAAGTGTGAAGGACTATCCATGCGTGGGACAGGATGTTCTACTCCATTTCATTGAATAGAGTAGTATTCATCAATGAAGACGAGACCACACTTCTAAATAAGGCTTGAAGACTTTTGTTCATAAGATCCATAAAATGTTTGTTTGGTGCAGTTGGTCAACCCCAAAAGACCTAACCAAAAAAAACTCATCATGCCCATATCTGGTTCTAAAGGCGGTCCTTTGGAATGTCCATTCCTAACTCTTAAATGATGGCACCTAGATTTGGGGATATCATTTTTCGAGAACTTGAGAACCCTTAGTTGATTGAAAGATCTCTATCCTTATGAGAGGATATTTAATTCTTGATGGTAACTTATTCAATTGATGTAGTCTATACACATCCTAAAGAGAGAACCATATGTCTTTCTTTAAACAAATCGAGCGCCCCAAGGTAAGACACTGTCGAAACAACTTTATCCAAAATATCTTCAACTCTTTTAACTCTGCTGGTGTAATATCTAAAGGAGTATAGATTAAGGAGACAAGTATCGGGAAGAAATTTTAACCATTCTCATCTCGTTCTATTAGAGGCTCCGAGAAGACCATCTGGAAAGACTTTAGGAAACTCTTTTACTACTGGAACTGACTAAATAAGAGGTACCTCAACACTTGAGTTATTAAATCGGACTAAGTGATAGACACACCCCTTAGAAACTAACTTCCTCGCCTTAAGGTACTCAATGAAACGACACTTAGGCACTGGTGAACTATTTTTCCACTCTAAGACTGACTTATTTGGAAACTAAAACTTGACTACTCGAGTTCTACAATAAACTGAGGCATAATAGGCATGAAGACAATCCATACCAAGAATGATGACATCAAAGTCTACCATTTCTAACTCAATTAAATCAGCCATAGTACTCTTGTAATTGACGGAAATGGTATAATCACAATAGAATCTTTCTACTAATATGGATTCACTAACAGGTGTGGAAACACAGAATGGTTCATTAAGTTGCTCAGAAACAATATCAAAGTTCATAGCAACATATGGAGTTACAAAAGATAATCTTGCTTCTAGGTCTAGCAATAATTGAACAGTAAAGTCAAAGACTTGAATCATACCAGTAACAATGTCTGGCAAATTCTCATACTCCTAGATATTGTGAGAGCATATAAGCAGTTTGTTCCCCCTTTCAGTACCAGAAGTATCTCCCCTAGGTGCAAACCCTTCAGGGAGAAACGGATAAAGACGAGGCCCTCTAACTTCCCCATTACAACTTCCTTGTCTTGTTTAAGTGGGCAACGCCTCATGAATGTTTCATCTGACCACCTTGAACCAACTGTGAGCCCTCACGACACCCGGAGGGTTCCTACCCAACTTGCGCAGGTGCACGAGATTTACACCTCTTGGCTACATAACCTATGAATACACTGGCTTAGCTCTGGAATTTTGGTCATAGTACTCACTCTTGTTCTTAGGTGCAGGTGAACTAGCAAATGATGGAGCAGGTCCCTTTGTTTCTGTTAGAAAGAGGATTGATTGACATTATTCTTTTGCTACCCAAACTCATTCCCATATCATAGCTCTCTTTTTCTTGAACTCTTCTCTGTCTCTTAGCTTTTCCTCCTCTACCTGCTGCACATAAATTTTTCAACCTCTAAAAGGAATCTGAAAGAAGTGAAGAATTCTTTAATGTTGCAACCTCCTAATCATAGATATGGTGCGCTTCACACCGATGACTAAGATTCTACGTACATGACTTCATAGACTCCCTAGGACTCTTGAACTCTGTGCTATGATACCAAGTTTGTCACGCCCCGAGCCTACACCCTAGACATGACCGACACTCGATGACCCTTTCTGGACTCGAGCGAACCCTTGGCCTAACTTACTTAACTCAGCGGAAGACAATAATCTTAACTTAACTGAAAAGAATATCATAACTGCGAATCTTTATAAAGCTGAAACATTCAAACTTAACAAAAAGTTGGCAACTCAAGTCTTAACAAAAGGAATCATACTGAAAAAGACTCAAAAGACTAACATTAGACTATCTATCTATGAAGCCTCTAAAACTGAGATGGATGTTGGGACAGATCCTACAACATCCCAATAAAGAAAGTACTGAAAATCGATAAATGTTTTCCTCCAGAATATAAGGAGGCTCACCACTGACTCAAAGTACTCAGCTGGATCAACGGGGCGTTGGATGGTGCTGATCCTGGTTACTTGCATCTACATCATGATACGATGCAGGCCAACTGGAATCAGTACATTGAATGTACGAGTATGCAAGTTGAAATGCTAAACGACAACTTAAGCTTGAAAAAAAGTAAGAAGGAACACTTACGTTGGCTCTGCTCAACTCATGA
Organism: Solanum habrochaites; assembly: GCA_027704765.1. Lineage (NCBI taxonomy): Eukaryota > Viridiplantae > Streptophyta > Magnoliopsida > Solanales > Solanaceae > Solanum > Solanum habrochaites. The sequence goes on along the minus strand of JAKWJA010002489.1, from coordinate 34,634,069 downwards.
ATAACTATCTCATTTCAATATAAAACAATTTAAAAACAAGTGCAATGTAAAGAAAAGCTCTATGAAAACACGTTGTAAACTCTAAATTTATACAAGGATACAATTAACTCTGAGATGTATGTAAAAATACAAGTAAACTGATATATATAGAATAGAATAAATTTTGTAGGAGTTTATCTAACCGACAACCATCACTCAAGAGCTATAGCGATGATACAACGATCTACCTCACACTGCCAGCGCATCCTATACCTGCCTAAAGGTATAAGACATGAATTGCCTAATAGATCCACTAGTCAACTGTGAAAAGGGTTCATCTAAAAAGTATGACCCTTTTCTACCCAAGGTGGGTACATGATTTATAGGGCTGTGAGTTGTCTGAACTCTCCCCTATATCGGTGCTCAATACTACTCCCAATATACTAACTGTATGTTTTTAAACATACTGATTAATCTGGTTTGATATATAAGTGCTCAAAATCTACTAGTTTAAATGCTAATCATGGGAATCTTTGAGTTTCCCTGCTTGCATCATAGAAAGCTATAGTTCTTTTCTGACACTAATAATGCTCCTTGGAAAATCTCAGTTTTCCATTCCCTTAATGTGCCAAAGACAGTTTAATACTGCTTTTGCGAATAGTAATCCCCATATACTGTTTGAAAGAAGCTTTACTTAGTCTAAACTGAATTCAACTTAAGTCTTAAACGAAGTTAATACTTTTGTGAAAGACTTATAAAAATATGACATGAACTTCTTCTTATTCTTATCTTTACTCCTTACTCAATCTGATCTTGAAGTCTTAAAACAAGTTTAAAGTGTTTGTAAAAGACTTTTTGAGAGAATTCTAAGAACTTTCTACACTTGGCTCTAAACTTTCCTTGAATTTGATGATTTGGATTCAAGGTTGTAATTATTGTTTCTGGATGGTTTCTATATATTTAGAATTCATTTAGATTATATAGAATCAATAGGATGTGTTAAAACTTTAGAAAACTTAAGCAGATGGAATAATGAAAACTGGGTGGAAAACGATGTTTTGGGTGCGTCCAGGATGCGTCACGCCAACCTCACTTGATTGAGACACCATTCTGGCGCACAATTGGTGTACCTCCCCAGCCCTCTTGTCACTATGGGGGTGCATCGCACCACCTGTTCCTTAGGCAAAAATCTGCCAAATTTTCCTCTCGTTTTTGACTTGTAGAAATCGTTGAATCATTTACTTCATTCTTTTTCTTCTCTAAATTCGCTTTTAGATTCATGTACCCACATCATATATACAAGGATATAACCACTTTTTCAGAGCAACAACAATCCATCAAAGAACTCTAAATCTCACTCATGTTCAAGAACGATACCTTCAGAACAAATTCAAGAACAGTCAGATCAAAATCCTATATTTTTTAGGAATGCAAATCGTTGAATCAAACATGCTTGGCACATGGTTGAGCAAATCTAGCGTTATGGAAGACTCACATACCTTTTTAGGGATCACCCCCGATGAAATCCAAAAGTTATTACGAACTCGACGATCTTGACGTTTTTGGCGAAACCTTGATCTTTCTCCCTCTCTTTTTTCTCTTCTCTTTTCTCCCAAGCCCTAAGCGTAAATTGATTTTCCAAACTAACTTAAGGCTTATTTTTACCCCTAATAAACCCTTAAAATGAAATAGGAAATAGATGGGCCAAAAGACTAGTTTGCCCTTACTTAATTCCGGAATTGAACTTTTCTCACTTCAGCAACTCAACTTCTGATAGGTATATCCCCTCATACGATATCAAAAATGTACAAATTTAGAGGTTTTGAGAGATCTCTCCAAGGGCTTTCCAACCATATCAAGAACTACCTCTAATTCATCCTGAGCTAGAAGTTATGGCCATTTTAAATGACCAAAACTCACTTCTTAAATTTGAATTTTTTTCCAGATCTCCCCTTTTCTTTCCAAGGGTAATTATTTTTAATTTTTTAGATTATTCTTAGTTATTTCGAGTTACGAGATGTTACAGTTAAATGTTTAACATTTTAAAATTAAGGTGTTAATTGTACCTCCATGATAAATAAACAAAAAGAATGAGGAAAAATAATATTGAGACTCCTATAACCTTACGACTTCTCAATTTTTCAATTTTTTATGCTATAAAGTTATAAATTGAAGGTTAGCAAGGCTAATTTTTCTCTCTTAGCTAGGGGAAGACCTACATAGAAGCTTTTAGGGTGCTCAAGCATTTATTAATTTCATATCAACTAATATATATTATAGAAATTTGAACAGATGGTATAAAACTAAATAGTGAGTTTCAAAGCAACAAGTAGTTGATTGGTGTAGTGGTTATTTATAGCTACTCAAAGTTGTATACTGCACCTGCAGTGTCCAGAACACTCACAACCTTAAAATCTTTTATCCGCACTACTCTTAGCCACCGTAAGAATTTTAGAAGCATTGGAAGAAATTTTATGCAATTATCGATGCACCCTGATCCAAGAATATATAGTATAAACCATTACTATTTTTTGTTTGAACAAATGTAATGATGATTTGAAATATGTGATTGATTAATTGTCTATCTTCTTGAACTAATTAGTTTTGTGTCATTTTACATATAATGATAGTTCTTTGTTGTTTTGTTATTGTTTGTCTTCTCACGATTAATATATTTGGGAATATTTATGATGCAATATTGGTTGAATAATTCTTATTTTGCTTCAAATCTCAATTCATATCAAAGTGAAATAAAAAAACAAATTTGGCTGTTATATTCGTCACCATAAAAATTTTTTATGACAATAAGTGTTCATATACTTATTAAATAATATAATCTATTATTTCATTGAGTTTGATTAGCTTATCTAGCTTTTTCTTATTGTATGTGTGAATTTCTGATTCCTAATTGTAGAGTAAAATTTTATGTTTTTTTCGATAGCAAACACTAAAACACTAAAATATATTTTATAGTTGCATGAAACCATGAATTGATATCATATATAATTAACATGAAAATAAAAGAAAGAAAGAAAATTGTTATAAGGATCATTTCATTTAGAAAACTAAAGAAGAGGAAAGAAGAAAATAAATAATTATTTATTTCAAAATTAGCCGAATCTCAAATTGTATCTCATTTAGCTTTATCACAATTTGGGGTGGACATTCAGTATTTCGATTCGGTTCGATTTTTATTAATTCGATTCGGTTTTTTATTTCGGTTTTTTAATGGGCCGCTGGCTGCTTGACGGCGCGGCTGCTGCTGGCTGCTTGACGGTGCGACTGCTGCTGCTGCTTCTGGCGGACAGCGGCTGCTTCTGGCTGCTTGACGGTGCGGCTGCTGCTGCTGCTTTTGGCAGACAGCGGCTGCTTCTTTCTGGCGGACGGCCGGCGCGGCTACTGCTCTGTGGTGGAACTCGAAAGGAGAAGAGAAGAGGAAGAAAGGACGGAAGACCAGAGAAAAAGGCAATCAGCAGAAGACTGAAGAAGAGAATAGGCCATCGGGTTCTTTTTTAAAAAATATTATATTCTTAAATATTATTAATTAATATAATAAATTATAGTATATATTTCAGTTAATCAAAAAAAATACCGAAAACCAAATATCGTGCCAAAAAAACGCATCGAAATACCAAAAAAATACAAAAAAAAAAGTAAACCGAACATCGAACCGAAAACCGAAATACCGAAACTAAAATTCTGAATTTCTGTTCGATTCGGTATTTCGATTTTTCGGTGTTTATGCCCACCCTAATCACAATACTTGTGTCTAAGAAATTAACATAAATAATTATGACATAAATAAATGGGTTTTCCTTTAAATACTTTTGATTTTGTTTAAATGAGAAGATAGAAAGTCACAAAAAATAGGACAATACGATTTTTATGATATAAAATTTATAGATGTGGGTGTATCTCATGTGCGCCCAAAGTTAGTGGTTGTGTATTTTCATTGAAGTTCTTAAAATAATTCTATTTATATTATTTTATTTTAGATTTAAAATGGATATAGTTCCCATTGAATCATTTGTTGATAATAAAAATGTCGGAATTAATGTATGAATTGAGTTCAAATGCATGACGTGCATAAACATTTTTATTTTCTTTTTTCACCTGGATAAAAAGAAGAATAAATTACAAGATCTACTCAAAAATGCGCATTTAAAATATTTTACAACCGTGACAAGAGCCTCTTCATAAAGAGACACCGTCATCTCCATATTGCTCCCATACCTATTTCTTGTTTTGCAATCATTTTGACATTTTCTTGATTTCTCATTTATAATTCACATCTCTTCATCTTTCTAGAAGTTAACCCCATACGAAAATCCCATTAGTTTGCATAATGTAATTAGAAATTTTCAAAATGTTAATATTTTAACATTTAATACAATTTATTATTGATATTTTTAATATTTAGTAATATCAAAAATAATTTATCACGGATCTTATTTAAGTTTTTATTATTTTGTTGTAATTGAAAGATTATAATTGTTAAATAATAGAAAGAAAAAATATAAGGGAGAGAATAATATTAAAAAGAAACAATTCCTAAAAGGTTCATCAATTACAAAAATCAAAACCGAATACTTTATCAACGACCCCATTGTTAATCAATTTTCTCAATATCTATATTCAAGATTCAATTGAAAATACTCAATCTTTCATCAATTTATTTTGATTAAAATCTATTTTTTTTTCTTGGTAAGATAGATTCCAACGAAATAGGACAAAAATTTGTTGACAAGCAAATTGGAGAAGAATTTTTTTTGCTGGAAGTTTGGTAAAATTGGTGGAATACAAATTGAACCATATATTAGTTAATTTTTTCATTCTTAATCTGGTTTTAATTTTTTTGACATAATTTTAAACTGTATCCATTTTCATTGAAAATTTTATGTAATATAAACAATGTATAAATAGTTAGTTTTGGTGGATTCGTTGATTTTTTTTTGCTTGTTGAATACTTTTACTCGTTGAATACGAAAATAATAATGGATTGTTTGAAGACAGATTTTTTTTATTGGCGATTTGCTTTAACTTTTCAATCAAATTGTATCACTATGAAATTTTTTTTGGAGCCGGTATAATTTTTTGCAATAATTATACCGTATTTTCATTTATTCACTTGGTTATTTAATTACTGTTTATTGAACTACATTATATATTAGAAACCACATCATATGAATACAAATTTATACCAATACTTAACTTATAATCCACGCCAAGCAGATACAATAATTATTATGCTCTAATAAATACAACAAATATATCCATACTTGAATTATAATTTGAAAATCATCACTAATTGTGTAAATGAATACAAATGTTAAGTTAATATGTATCTTATCTTGACTATACAAACCCACTTTTGTAGTGTCCTAATAAAAAGGGATAATGCCCAAATTACCCATCACTAGTCCGAAATCCATCAGACCACTTATCCTATACTACGGTTTTCTTATATTACCCTCCTGAACTTATTTTATTATAGTTTTACCTGCTTTTTAGCCTACGTGCACTATCTTGTGAACCCAACGATTGTTGACTTTTTTCAAACTAGTGCCACGTAGATAAAAAGGGGAGAAACTACTTATCAAAAAAAAAAACTAAGATTCAGGGTGTAATATATAGACATTAGTATAAATATAGTGTGTCCCTCTTAAAATTTCGGGCTAGTTGATGTGTACTTGTGCATTTTTCCCCATTACAAAAAGCCCTTGTACCATCATCAAACCAAGAGTTCTATCCTAATGGTCACCCAAGTTACGAGAATTCCTGAAATAATCATTTATGTTTATTGTAGGACCAATATCACTCACTCAACTAATCTATTTTCCTCCAATTACTTGACACTTCAAAAACATGACTCCTCTCCATTTGGCAGTAATGTCTTAAGTCCCTTTTTTTTGATAGACTAATTTAATTCTTGAACCTATATTAAATAAAATAATGATATATTATTTTACTTTTATTTCTAAATCTATTAAGAAAAATTTTCATACTTAAAATCTTTATCAAAATTAAACTTTCTGTTTTTTCAGGTTATGCGAAACATTTTAAATGCCTATAATATTATTAAGTTTGAATCTTAACACATACTTCAAAAGATATTTACATGGCTATCACTCTAAACGCTAATGTTACATCATTTATCATAAGTTTATAATAAATCAATAATATCAAGGTGAATTAACTATTACACATAATATTAATTGTTATTTTTGGCAATTTGTGCTTATCGATCATTATTATTTTTTTTGAGAAAAAAAGCAAGTGAATAATATTCATAATGTTTTATCCATTAGAAATACTCATATCCTTAAAAGTCTCCTTAAATTCTAGTTGATGAGATTTGTGCATTAAATCTCATTTTAAAAAATAATAGACCTATTTAATTCATCCACTTATGTATCTACAAAATGAAATAGAGACTTTACATGAGATTTTATGAAGATTGTTACGATTCGATTTCGAAAACTAAAGGGTATCGACGCCGATTTCCTAACTTTGACAGGTTTTTTGTTAAACTTTTTTGATAAATTATAAGTTAAGGGAGTCGTCACTTGCTTGAAGAAAAATCAAGAAGCATTTAAAAGGATATTTTTACAAGTTAATTTTAAAATTTTGTTTGTCAAACTTTAATATAAAAATCTTTTGATACTTTGCAGATTCACGAATAACCTATAACTTTAAATATTTATCCTAGTCTCCATATTTTTTGAACAATACAAAATAATCAACACATAACATGGAATTATCAGACTTTGTTTAACAACTATGAAAGAACCAGTACAATGAATCCTTAAGTCCATTTATACAAAGTTCTACATTTACATTAAAGATAACTAGTTTTTGAAAAACTTGACAGATCTTATCCGATTCAAACTTAACTAACTATTAGTTCAAGCTCAAAGCATGGATTCACACTTTTTAATACTATGAAAGACATCAAGTTTCTCAAGTCATTCTAAAAGCTTAAATTAGCTAACTTAAAATGAGTTTAAAATTTTGAAAACTTGGATAAAAATATGTCCGTAAGAATTCATCTAAGTTAACAAAATGAATGTTAGAAGTTAGAAGCAAATATCGCAAAATCACAATATATAATGGAAGCCAAACGTGAATGGAACTTGGACAAGTCCGTTTACTGACGCTGCTGCCCGGATTTGGACTTTTTAAGTCCGAAAATTCCCAGTTCTAGTCCCCATAAGGGACGGCTGCTACTGCTGGTTTGTGGGGGTCTCATCCCAATTTTTGCTCCTCGTTTTTCTGCCTTTTAGAGGCTGCTGCTACAGCTATATTTAGTGATCTTTCTAGTAAAAAAAAAAGAACTTGAAGTTCAGCACTTTTAGGCTGCTCTGGCTGCTAGTTTAGTTGGGTTTTAACCCAATAATACGAGCTCCGTTCTCTTGACTCAGACGAGATTGATTCGAAGAGAGGAAAATGCAAGAGAGGGGAGTCCCAAAGGACTCGATAGAAGAGTGTCATGCAAGAGGAGGTAGAGAAGGAATTAATATCTTAATCAGAATACAAACATATTCAAGAGAAAAATACTCCAAAAGGCTCAACATTGGTTAACAACACATCTATGAAAATAGTAATATAAAGAAAGAGCACAAAAAAAAAAAAAAAGATTATAACATAAAAATTGAAACTTAACTTCAAGGACAGACCATCCTGCCACGCTTTAGAATGACAAAACTAAACGATGTCTTATCTCTATTCATCAATAACAGTATGCTAGGTTACTAAATAATAATATGAGAAAAAATTAAAAATGCCAAACTATTTTTTAACTAGTAATTTACTTATGATTGTCATAAAAATGAGCAAAACTAGCATAAACCAATAACAATGAAGTTGTTCAAGATGGGGCAGTCACAACAATAGACAACCCACGAATATATAGCACACTAATAGAGGTTTCCCACACAATTGACTTCCGTAAACTCCTATTAAACCCAATAGTTGTTACAAAAAGAGTTCGAACAATTCATACCAATGTAGTATACAAACGAAGTTACACTCACTATGTCAAATTTTTCAAAAACCTTTTCCATTTAACCTAATAAGAAAGTAAAAAAAAGATAACAGGGAGCAGGGAAATTGAAAAGGGATTGGAAACAAGAAAGAAAAAGCAAGACCAACTATTTAACTCGAAAAAGAAAAAGAAACAACACCAAAGTATATGAAACAAAAAAAAATATACAAAGCTGAGACTAATAGGGAAAATAAACTACTAGTTAATCTCAACACATATCTCATCCTCCATCAAATAGAGTTCAACCAACAGATCGTATTTGATTAGAAAGAAAAGAACTTGAAATTGAAAAAAAAGACCTTGGTAATAAGGAAGAGAAAATATAACAGGGGATATTAATGCGTAAGACTTGTTACATCAAAATCACAGAGAAATTAATAGCTAACCCAAAATTTCGAACAAAAATAATTAATTACCCCTAACTAGACGCTAAAACTGAAATCGAAAAGCCGGAGATGACGATCCAAATATAATTTGTGCAAACCTGGTATAAAATGTCATACTGAAGGAGATGACGATCCAATTTCAAGTGTAATTCTGTTGAAGGGAGTGGTGATTCAAAATAGTGTGCCAATTTGAACTATGTGATGATACAATAATATTATATAACGTGTCACGTTGAAGGAAGTGACTCTCCAATAGAAAATTTAACGTGTCACATTGAAGGAAGGTCGCTTCAATAGTATGATGTGTCACGTTGCAGGATATGACGCTCCGATAATAATTTTGACGTGTCACGTTGAAGGAAGTGACGCTCCAATAATAATTTTAACATATCACGTTGAAGAAAGTGACGCTCCAATAATAAATTAACATGTCACATTGAAGGAAGTGGCTCTCCAATAATGATTTAACGTGTCATGTTGAAGGAAGTAACCCTCCAATATTAATTTAACATGTCACGTTGAAGGAAGTGATGCTCCAATAATGATTTAATGAGTCACGTTGAAGAAAGTGACGCTCCAATAGTAATTTGACGTGTCACGTTGAAGGAAGTGACTCTCCAATAATAATTTAGCGTGTCACGTTGAAGGAAGTGACGCTCGCACGTGTCACGTTGAAGGAAGTGACGCTCCAGTAATAATTTAACGTGTCACGTTGAAGGAAGTGACGCTCCAATAATATAATCATGTGTCAAGTTGAAGAAGTGACACTCCAATAATAATTTAATGTGTTACGTTGAAGGAAGTGACGCTCCAATAATAACGTGTCACGTTGAAGAAAGTGACTCTCTAATAATAATTTAACGTGTCACGTTAAAGGAAATGACACTCCAATATAATGTGTCATGATAAAGAACAAATCTTAAAAATAGTGAATAAGGTTATAACAAAGTAATCCAATTAGCTTCTTGTAGTTTGTCAGGCCGGTATCATCTCTAGTTGTCATTCAAGCTACTTTGTCCTTGTGCTCATAGGAAATTTGGTAGTTAAGAACAAATAAATTAACAAGTGTCAAGACTTTTAAATGCGTCGAAAATATCTGGTAGCAATAGAGAATGCATGATTTTGGAAGAACACTCTGAGAATTTATAAAGTTGAAAGGAGGCACTAATGACCTATTAGGGATATCACAAGAGATGTGTCTTTACTTTAAAAACTGGTTTGATAAAGGAAATTTTGAAACTTGAAGTTGAACGGAAGATTTTGAGAACTTTGAACCATTTCAAAAAGTTTCTCTTGCTTCCTTTAAGGTGTGTAATTTGAAACAGTAGGAAGACCAAATACTTATATATGATTGCCTACGTATCTTGTTGGAACAAGAAATCAGGTTTGACGTAGTTCGAACCTGAAACTTAACGAAATTTAAAGAGAATGAAAGATTTGTTAGAGAAAAGACAAAGGGTTAGAAATAAAGGAGGGTAAAACTCGTAAACATCTTTGGATAAGAACTAGTGTGTGTCCTTTGTCTAGTGAATGTCTAAGCTGATCTTTCAAAAGTCGAAAAGATCTCTTAAAATTTTGACTCCAATTCTAACGACACCTGCAAAGCTCAGATTTTATTAGTAGCAAGAAATTACCAAAGTAAAAGATAAGTTTTCAAATGAAGTTTTTCAACTTATATTGGTTTGAATAACGTTTTATGGTCTTCGCCATTGTGCCAAGATGTTCCATCTGGTAAAAATATAAAATGTGTAAGTCACAGTAAATTGAAAGGAAAGTTTTAAAAGATGATCAAGAGCAGAAATCATCTGAGTCATGACGAGGCCACTATGGGTCTAACGATGTGTTGTAACTTTATAGTTCCTGCGTCCAAAGAAAAATTCTTAGTTTTGAGAGACTGATTCGTGTTGGATTTTCCTTGCCATCCTGATGCTCCTTTGCCTTTTGGATTACAAGCTTGTCTGTCTTGAAATACCACTTGATGGAATTTGTGAGGACATCCTAAAAAATTTTGCCCCGGTTTAAAAGATAACATAAACTTTGAACTTCTATAGTTTTTAGTTGAATTTTGAGTGACTCTCAAAAATCCTGCCCCAGTATTCATTATAAAGAGAAATGAAAAACTTACGGGGAACATGACCGAGCCGGTGTGGTGCCTACGTATCCCATTGATCAGAAATTAGGTAAAACGTAGTTCCAAGTACATGGAAATATTAAAGAGTGATAAAGGGATGACCGAAGACAACATAGCCCGCCTACGTATCTCATTCTTGAGAATTCAAACGTAGTTCAAGTACATGGAAACATTAAAAGGGATAAAGGGGGTGACCGAAGCCGACATAGGCCCTACGTATCTCATTCTTGAGAATTCAGATCAGACGTAGTTCATTACAGATAAAGGATGCTTACAAATTAAAATCCAAACAAACGATTATAAAGGAAACAAAGCGATAAAAGATGATTTATAGGACATGAAACAAACAAACTACAAGTGCAAGACTTAAGATGTCAAAAGTGTATTTTTCAGGAAACTTGTTTCTTCTTTGCAACTGGCAATGCCAACAACTACTCCTTATGCTTGGGTAGCGGATTGGTGTTCAAATTCAGTGGAGCTTGAGCAACTTTTACCACCTCATTGTCTATCAGATCTTGAATTTGGTGTTTGAGAGTGATACACCTCTCGGTATCATGTCCAACAACTCCTGAATGATAAGCACAACACTTATTTGGATCATACCACTCGGCTGAAGTATTCACAGTCTTGGCTTCCACTGGATGAAGTATACCTGCCTCTTTCAATCTCTCGAAAAGTTGAGTCTGTGTCTCACACAATTGAGTGAAAACTCTGGGAGGCTTTTTCTCAAAATTAGGATGAGGTGCATTGTTTCAAGGATTTTACATTGGTCGTGGAAGAAGAAATGTCGCTTGATTGTTGCAGACATAATATTGTGAATTAGGACAGCCTGGAGGTGGTTGACAGTTATATGAGGTTGCTCCTCGAGTAGTTATCATCATAACTTCATTCTTTTTTTTCTTTCCAAATAAACCGGCTTGATACCCTCTATTAGCAAACTGAGATGAGGTGTAACTCGTTATTCTGCCAGTTTTGAGACCGTCTTCAATCATTTCTCCAGCCTTAATAATTTCAACAAATGTCTTTCCACCCATAGTTACCATTCGCTCATAATATTCTGACTCTTGAGCTTGAATGAAGTAGGTGATCATTTCTGATTCCTCCATGGGTGGGTGCACCCTAGCAACTTCTTCTCTCCAATGAATGGCATATTCTCGAAAGCATTCAGTCGACTTGGGTTTTAACTTGGTAATAGAAATTCTATCGGGAGCAATTTCAACATGAAACTTGTAGTGATCCACAAAAGCATTCACCAGATCATCCCAAGTACGCCATTTGGTCACATCTTGCTTAGAGTACAACTCCAATGCTTTTCTAGTTAGGCTTTGTTTGAACAACTTGATTCTTATCCCTTCGTTGTTTCCAATGCCAATCAACTTTTCACAGTAAATTTTCAAAAGAAAGAATGGATTTCCTGATCACTAAACTTCTCAAACTTTGGAATCTTGTAACCGGGTGGCAACTCAACCTCAGGAAATGTGCACAATTTTTCGTATCTAACACTCTGGCTACTATCGAACCCACGAAGACTTCTCATAGCATCCTCCAAAATTTTCATATTCTTATTCATCATTTCAGCATCAATTGATTTTCCGTCCCCCTCAATTTCAATATAGTGATTAACATTTGGGCGGTGAAACTCTGGAGTCTTGGTAACAGCTGGAGAAATGACATAAGTGTACACTGGCGGAACATGATGTGTTACCGTTGGAGATTTTGGAGGAGCAAATGTGTACACAAAAGGAGTATCATGTGTTGAATTAATAAGGCGCTTTGAGTTTGTTGAAAAGTGGCAAAGTGATCTACTTAATGAAACTCACTCGAAGTTGGATACACAGGTGGCATGGGCCTCCTTTTGCGAGCATCAGGTGGTTGATTCGGAGAAGCATCTTGGTATTGAGCTACCAGAAGATTCAGTGTGCTAATTTGTCGCTCTAGACAAGCAATGACTTCCATAGGTGTTTCTGTTACTACCGAGGCACTAGGATTGACCACGATTGATGAAGTGGGGATCATTTTGGACGAAGCAACAATGTGAATAGTGAAATCCATTTTTGAACGAGTCCTTTTAGTAGTCCAAGTAAGAAATGAAGAGTCTGTAGAGATTCCCTTGACCTTAGACCGTGTAAAATATGAATGTTCTGCAAGTGGATACTTTGGTAATGTGAGCAAGTTTGATTACCAACACAAAACAATCTCTCCTTCTAAAAACAACTCAAAAACAAACGAGTTAGTCCATTAATCATAATAATCAACCAAAATCATATAAAACGAATTACATTTATTTTACTTAAAACAAATTAGTCCAAAATTCGTGGAGGCGGAGACTTCAAAATTGATCAAATGGATAAAATTTGATTATATGTTAACTCAAATTTTGACAAAAGAAAGGTATTTGAACAAAAAAAATGATTTGGATAAAAATTCAAATGTTTATTTTCGGAAAGTTCAACTGAAAAGCTCTTTTGAGAAACAAAGATGTCTTAATATTGACTAGAAACTAACTTAAACTTTAGTAACATTGGTAGGTAAGTATAAAGGATTATTTTCAATAAACAACGAGGTCAACGTGAATTTGAATGGTGACCTAATATTTTTAAAGCTCTATTGAACCTAGAACTTGAGTGATTTTCAACGTATTTTGGTAATGGAGTTAAAGTATTTTGGAAGGTTTGAAAATTGGATTGATATTCTATAACATTGGAATAGAATAATGGACCAATTATACTTAAAGCAAAACATATGTATATAAACACATAGGTCAAACAAGCACAAATGAAAAAAAAAACTGTAATATTTAACACACAAACGATATATAACGCCTCCTAACATACATGTGAACTTTTAAGCCAAAGGTAAGCCTAACATTTGAAGGATATGTATATCATTTGTAAATCGTTCCATTGCCCCAAAAATATTTATATAAACTTATGAATAAAACACATGGGAAAAAATAATAGAGGGGAGGGAAATAAATATTAGTTCCTCGCAGGGGTATAATAGTAAACTAAACTAAGTTTCAATATAAAATCTTCATTCTCGAACTTCTTGATGCTTTTGAATTTCTTTCGGACGAAGAGGATTTTCTCTCGACTTAAACAAAGAAATTACCTACAAAAATTAAAAAAATCAACCCCAAGGTACAATGGTACGCACAAACCGACATATAATCCTCAAATATACAAATAGCGCGATTGAGTCTTATATTGAACTGGGGTCAATTAGAACTCCAGGGTGTTTCTTAATGAGCCCAGATACACCTTTGGTATTGGGTCATCTTAGGTTAATGCACTAAAAGAGTTGGTTGAGCTCTAACTAGTGATAGAGTGACTTGAAGACAGGGACCTAAGCGGAAAACAACTTATGCTGAAATTCACGATAACCATTGGACGCATGACTAACCAATAAATTATCGATCATTCCAAAAAAAGGTTGAGTATAAAAAGTCTGGTTGCGGTTCTGCAAACCATTCTTTAATATACTGTACATATAATATCAAAAGATGTCATGAATGCAAAATAACAGTTATCTTCAACATTTTAACACATAATTGAAAAAAGTAACAATTAACATAATAAAAGTTAGCCAAATGATAAAATTCTTTTGGTTAGAAACTAGATCAATCCCTAGCGGAGACGCCATTCTGTTACGATCTGATTCCGAAAACTAAAGGGTTTCGAAGCCGATTTCAAAACTTTGGCAATTTTTGTTAAATATTTTGGAAAAATTCATAATTTAGGGAGTCGCCACTTGATTTTTAAGAAAAATCAAGAAAAGCATTTAAAAGTAGTTTTTTTGAAAGAAAACATTTAAATAAAACCGAGTTGGGTAAGGGTTCAAATAATTTTCTAAGGAAGGGTTTAGGCATATTAGAGAATCCGCTAACACGCGGTTGACCGACGAATTTTAAAAATTTGGCTAATTTTATATATACAAAAGAGTTAATTATTAAAATTTTGTGCGAAACTTAGATAAAAATCTTTTGGTACCTTGCAAAATCTCAAGAATAATCCTAAAACTTAAAACAATTATCCGTAGTCATATTTTGAACAACACAAATAATTCAACCACCCCAATTTTTTCCCAACCCCATGGATTTAAGACTTTGTTAACAAACTATGAAAGGATATTTATAATGATCCTTAAGTCATTAGACAACGTTTAAATTAAAGTTAATAAAAGACAACTAATTTATTTGAAGAACTTGACAATTTTATCCGATTCAAAAACTTGAACTAAATAGTTAGTCCAAGCTCATAAGCATGGATTCAAAGCTTTTTAATAACTAAGAAAGAACATAAAAAGTTCTCAAGTCATTCTAAAAGCTTAAATTAGCTAACTTAAAATGAGTTTAAAAATTTGAAAACTTGGATAAAAATACCTCCGTAAGAATTCATCTAAGTTAACAAAAATGAATGTTAGAAGTTACAAGTAAATATCGCAAAATCACAATATATAATGGAAACAAAATGTGAATGAAATTTGGACATCAAGTCCATTTGCTGCCGCTGCTGCCCGAATTTGGACTTTTTAAGTCCGAAAATTCCAGTTCTAGTCCCCATAAGGGACGGCTGCTACTGCTGGTTTGTCGGGGTCTCATCCCAATTTTTGCTCCTCGTGTTTCTGCCTTTTAGAGGTTTCTGCTACTGCTATATTTAGTGGACTTTATAGTAAAAAAAATAAATTGAATTTCAGCACTTTTAGGCTACTCTTGATGCTGGTTCAGTTGGGTTTTAACCCAATAATACGAGCTATTTTCTTGACTCATCAAACGAGGTTGATTGATTCGAAGAGAGACGGAAATGCAAGAGAGGGGCGTCCCCAAAGGAATTCAATAGAAAGATGTGTCCTGCAAGAGAGGAAGAGAATGAAATTAAAATATTTAATAGAATACAAAACAGATTCAAGAGGAAAAGACTCAAAAGCTGCACACATGATTTTGACCAACACAGATATGAAAAAATAATAATAATAATAAAAGAAAGAGCAAAAAAAAAAAAAAAGAGATTAAAATAAAATATATAAAATAAAAATAGAAACTTAACATTCAAAGGAAAGGCAATCATGCCACACTTTAGCAACGGACAGAAACTAAACGATGTCATTATCTCTAACTCATTCAATAACAATGTGTTATGCTCTCGGTTATAAAAATTAATAATGAGAAAAGCAAGTAAATGCCAAAAAACTATTTTTAAAACATGAAAAATTTAACTTATTGATCTACTAATGTGGCAAAAAATAAGGAGATTTGTTGGGGCACGTGGTTATAAGGAGGAGTGATGTGGATCCCTTCTAAGATTTGGAAACAGTGAGGAGAAATTGGGTAAGTTGTTAAGACCTCAATGTTTCAATGAAATAAGGAGCACTTTGTTGGTTTAGCAAGTTACTACCGTCGATTTGTCCAAGGGGTTTATCTTCATTGCTTCCCTAACTGAGAGGAACTTGATAACGCGAATGTTCCCATTTGTTATGGTCGGATGAATGTGAGGAAAGCTTTAGAAACTCAAGACCTTGCTGACTAATGCACCTATCATACCTTGCCAAGCAGTAGAGGGTGAAAAAACTTCATTGGGATAGGTGAGTGATGCATCTATTCTGGTTGGGTGAGTGCTAATGCAAGAGAAGAGAACGTAATTGCTTAGCTTCGGGCAATGTAAAGGTTGCATGAACCAATAATATATTCGACCCCACGATTTGGAGTGGACTGCGGTAGTGTTTGCATTAAAGAAATGGAGACACTATCTATGGGTTAAGTGTGGAAGTCTATACGGATCACGTAGAATTTACAGTACAGTATGGTCTTTATCAGAAGATTTGGAAATTGAGACAGAGGAGATTGGATGGACTACGAAGACTACGATATAGACCATCTTGTATCACTAGGAAAATCTAATGTTGTGGCAGACGCCTTAAGTAGAAAAGAGTGGAGCATGGTAGTTTAGTCACTTGCAAGCCTCTAGAACGCCCATTGGCTAAAGAGTGTTCAGATTCTGGCTAATGACCTTATGAGGGTGGAGAAGGAATGAGCAAGGGGGGATTTTTTGGCAGTGTGTAGGCAAGATCTGCTTTCTTAACAAATTAAGGAAGAAAGTTTACTGGAATGAGAAAACTGATTCGGATCCGAGATAAGGTGTTGCGAGGAGAGCTCTAAAGAAGCAATAATGGATGAGGGAGGTGTCTGTTTTGATAATTAAGGGAAGGGTATGTGTTGCCCTTACGCTGTCGATGATTTGATCCAACTATTCTTACAGAGGCTCATAGTTCAGGATATTTTCTATACATCCTGGTGACCAAACCAAGATGTACCGTGCATAAAGCAAACACTTTTGGTGGAGTAGATAGAGCGCCGACATTGTTGATGTTGTTTGCCAAAGGTCCAAATTGTCAGCCAAGTAAAGTATGAACACCAGAGGCCTGGGGAACATTCAGAGACTGCCCATCCTGAATGGAAGAAAAAAGACAGTGGGAGGAGAGACTTGCAATGGACTTCGTGATTGGTTTCCAAAGAATGGGCAAGTCTTGATTCTATTTGGGTAATTGTGGAAAGATTGCTAAGTCTCTCCTGGTTTTTTTAAGGTGAACTTACAATGCAGAGGAAGTTAGCCAGACTCTACACTCAGAAATGTTCGGTTGGCATGGAGTTCCACTTTCCAGTCATACAGATAGAGGTACGCAGTTATTCTTAGTTTTGGAGAACATTGCAGGCGGAATTAGGTACTAGAGTTGGACCTTAGTACGCATTCACCTTCAGACCGCATGGGCCAGTTTTTTGAGCGAACCATTCAGGTGTTGGGAGATATGCTTCGTGCATGTTGTATAGGAATTGGTGGTCATTGGGATAACCTTTCTACCCTTAGCAGAGTTCTCATACAATAAATCCTATCCACTCCAAGTATTGATAGGGCCCAGTTGAAGCATTGTATGGGAGGAGGAGTAGGTTCCTCCCATGTTGGTTTGAGGGCATTGAGGTTAGACCTTGGAGAGTACGGATCTTTTAAGGGAATCATTAGAGAAGGATGAAATTTATTCAAGAAAAGTCTTTTAGCGGCTCAAAGTGGGCAAAAGGAGTATGCAGATCGAAAGGTTAGGGACTTGGAGTTCATGGAGGGTTGAGCAAGTCTTGATGAAGGTTTCGCCCATGAAAGGGTTGATGCGGTTTGGTAAATAAAAGAGGGGTACTAAGCTAAGCCCAAGGTATATTGGAACATTTGAGTATTAAGCGAGTAGGGGAGGTGTGGCTTATGAAGATGCCTGCCTCCAGGGCTGTTGTCAGGAGTGCACCGAGTATTTCATGTGTCTATGCTGCAAAAGATACCATGGATGGAAACTTCATTAGTCGTGTGGGATTCAGGTTGGCTTGATGGAAAATTGACTTATGAGGAGGATCCTGTGTGGCCATTCTTAGATGGAGAAATTGCAAGTTGAGATCTAAGGGCGATTGCGTCCTCAAAAGTTCAATGGAAGAGTATGACCGTTGAAGAGTCACTTGGGAGAAGGAGGCTGATGATAGGACACAAGAAGATACCACCACACCTGGTTACAGATTCAGGTACTCCTTTTGCCCGTGTGTTACTTATAAATAGGTGAGGACGAACGATGGTAAATGGAGTAAATTGGTATCGATTGGGATACGACTGTTTAGTCGTTTTTGAGCAGTGATTTTATTTCTGGAAAAATGGCTGAGTCAACGTAATTCCCACGATGGAGGCCGTATAGGCACGAGGGACCGTCGAGGGGGGGGTCTCGTTCCAAAATCACTTAGATCTGAAAATTTGCGGTACTGAATCGACTCTCTGAGAGTCACGACGGGATGGCACAGAGGACGGACCGTCTTAGGGCATGATGGGCCGTCACAGGACGCTTATGAATTGTAGTCTCTGAACTTTGTGACGGAAGCAGTAGGGACGGACTGTCTTGTCGCAGGCACGACGGGCGTCACAGGCCGTGCGTGACCATGATGGGTCGGATTTCTGTTAAATTTTTTCAGGGCGTTTTGGACTATTTCTGCTTATAAATATAAAGTAATGGATAATATTAATTAATTCAATTACTGGGGGGTTAAAGGAGCACCTATAAAATAAAAAGTGGTTATGTTATACAGCTTATACTTAATTATCTACTAAGTAGGTTAGTAAAGAAAGAGGGTTTTTGATAAGAAAAAGACCAAGAGAAGGGAGAACGATGAGTGAGGAGAAGAGGGAAAACGAAGAAGAGAACCGATAGCCCAAGATTTGAGGATTTGCTTGCTGATCACGAAATCGTTCGGGGAGGTAGGTTATGCGTTATGCTATTCGTAGTAAACTCTTAAGCGCAAATGATATGTATTGGTAGCTTGTGAACCCTTCTATAGCTAATGTACTGTATGAATGTGATACCTAATTGTGATTTATAAAATAAGCATTGATGAAGCTATTGAATCCATAAATCTTGAAAAACCATAATATGCCTTGTTATAAGATGATGATGCATGGTCTTGGTATAAAAGAAAGGCTTGATGAAAACTAAAGCGGATGAGAGTAGTGGGAACGGGTGTGTCACGAACCGACATAGTAGAATTAGGGGGGGGGATAGGTTGGGTAGGTTTGTCACGAACCGACAAGTAGAATAGGGGAGACGGGTTGTCACGACCGACACGTAGAATTAGGGGAGCGGGTGTCCACGGAACCGACACGTAGAATTTGTGGATCGGAGTGTCACGTTTCCGCCACCAGGAGATATAGTATATGGAGCGGAGTAGTGTCACGTACCGACACGAGGAAATAAACATATTGAATCTTGAAAGAGTTAATATACTCAATTCTAATGAAACCTAAATTCCCCAAAATGGGGACGGCAGTGAGGGGCCTTGAGTCCTCATTGGGTGAACTTGGGCGGTTGCTTATAATGATTATAGAACTTTGGTTGCCAACATGTTGAGTATTGTAGTGATTTATTGATATTATTTGATATATATGGTTTCTATTTTGAGTTGGCAGATGATTTCTCATCTGCAGGACGTGTTTTGTTACGGAACCCCTACTTGTAGTTCTCGTACTTTGTCAGGTGGAGTTGCAGTAAACGTGCCATCGTCTTCAAACTCAAGCCGCAACTCTAGCCAGTCTTCATCAGCCAGATTTCAGGGTGAGCTAGTGCTTCTACTTGGAATGGATCTTCTGTGTTCGGTCTCTTGATGATGACTTGAGATTCCGGCAGGGGACTTAGCCTTTTTACTTATTTTTAGCTTCTTAGATTTACTCTTGCATAGTAATTTGAGGATATATGTTCTTGTGGTGATTGACTTCCAGGGTTTTGGGAAGAAATAGTATTGAGTTTTTATAAAAGTTATTTAATCGATTTGTCAATTAATGAGTTTTCCATATAAGTTATTTAATCAATTTTTCATTAATGAGTTTTACTGTCTTACACCATTAATTGTATTTATGGTGAAACGTTGGGAATGGATGGGTTGTCGCTCAATAGTAGGATTAAGTGTGCGGTGGCAAGTCGCGGCCCGTTTTGGGTCGTGACAGAAATGGAGAACAATTTGAAAATGAAAATATAAGAGAGAAAATATTCACTTTTTAAAAACATATGAGAGAGAGAGATGATATTCACTTTTTTTCAAAACATATGATAGAGACTTAATTGGAAAATGTTTAATTAAAGTGAGATAAAATATAATGTAAATTAGGATACACAAACTTTTCTAAAATAATAACATTTTGATACTTTTATTAATATTTATAAAATATGAAGGTTTTTATTAATTAAGTTAGATTTTTTGACTAATTTACTAATTTATGTAAGGAAATTAGTATCTATAAACAATAAATTTACTTACATGGCAGTATTGTGCTAAATTGAAAATGAAAAATTCACCTTAAATAATAATTAAAAGGGGAAGAAATTCTAACTGCTTAACTTTTCAAATATAAAAGTAATGTTTTTTTCTTTTTATAAGAATTAAGAAAGTCTGCTCATCAAATTTAGCGTCTTTTTTTCAGGCTATTACAATTTAATATTTTCTTTTATTGACACAAATTAAAAAGGATCATTAGTGGGAGTCAAAAATGAATTGTGGTAATATATATTAAACCTCATTTATTTGAACTTTAAATGTGTTATCACCTTAATTTTTATTTTTTTCATCAATTTAATTAGTATAAAATTTCCTCCGTTCATATTTGTCCTTTTGTCCCCTTTGAAACCATTTTTCATTTATTTATTTTTTAGTTTACTTTTAATATGTCAAAAAGTCTCAATATCATAAGTCTTAAGTGGTAAGCATTATTAAGTCTCAATGATGAAAAAAAAAAACAATTTTATTAAGTCAAACTTGAGAGAAGGTCTATAAAATTATCGTTTTCTTTCTTCATAGATCTACTACCTTCATACTAATTTGATTATTAGTTCTACCTATAACACATTTACATTAGAAATTAATATGATTTTAGAAGAAGAAAACTTTACGCTTATCCTTAAGAAAATGTCTAAATACTTATTTTATTCATCTACATCAAATATATATCATTTATTATATTATTCTTATTAAAATGTCATAACTTTATAAAAATCAAGGAGAAAAGAAAAAAAAAGGTACCACCTAACTTATCCGTAAAGGTGAAGGAATAAAAACATGGCCATCAGTTTATAGTTTTACTAAAAAATATCTTTACCGTTAATATTTTGGTTAAAAAATATCCTTAAATCATGCGAAAGGAAACAAAAAATGCCCCATGTTTGTAGTTTGGTTCAAAAGTGCTTTTGCCATCAATACTTTGGTAAAAAAAATGTCAGGATTTGCGGCAAAAGTTGATTATCAAATCAATAATCTCTCCGATATCATTATTTTCTTTTTTGACCTCAGTTCCCCGTCTCCCTCCTCTTTTGTGTTTCCTATATTAATGATGTATTGTTTTATGTTGTTCTTAAAGTGTTTGTTTGTGAGTAGTTGTGTGATTTATATTCAATATATTTTCAGAATTTAATAATATAATTTATTAATATAAATAGTCTATTTGTTTATTCTGTGATCATCAATATATTTTCTTTCACTTCCTCGCCCCCCCCCAGTCCCACATAGCCACTAAATTAATGACCAATTGACCTTTCCCTGCACCCTATATATGTACTTTTTTATGCACGCTTATATCATTATTTATCTATTGAAAGGTTACATTTAAAATATTCTATTTAATTAATAATGGAGATTAAGAAGAAAAAAAATTATTTCATACTTTTTATTTGTTAAAGTTATTTGAGGAAAAAACAAAAACAAAGATTTGTTTTTTTTACAAGTGTTCCTTAATAATTTTAATTAATACTACATTTGATAAAAAATTATGTGTTTTATAAAAGAAAAAAATAGTATATTTATTTGGAAAAGGGTATATTCGACCCATTTTGTAACTATATGGGCATTTATGGACCAATGTATTGACTGTAAGAGAATTTTTTTGAGCCAAAATATTGACGGTAAGAGAATTTTTGAGCCAAAATATTGACGGTAAGGGCATTTTTGAGCTTAACTATAAATGGAGGACATTTTGGTTCCTTTCACATAGTTTAAGGGAATTTTGACTTTTTTTTTATACCTAAAATAAACATATTTAAATGGATAATAAAGTCGGAAATTTTTAATTATTATGACTCTTAAATAATTTTTTTTAAAAAAGTTATTAGATAGTGCTAATTTAAGGATTTTATTTTTTTGGATAATATCTGGGATGAATCAAATTAAAGTTATCTCAAGTGCTAGAATTTTTCATCCTATTTATTTGGATTTGAAGATTGAAAAAAATTTCAAAACGTCTTCTACCCGTGTCGTGGCGCCACTTAGTTTACTAGTTTTGATATAACATGGACTGAATACTTCTCTGTCAAATCATGATATGATAGGATGATAACTAAGGCTAATTAAACCTGAAATTGTGGCACATGTTCCTCCTAATTATAAGATAGCATCATTATTATAGCTCAATTAAACATCCCAAAACATGAGTTACTGTTATAGCAGTGAAGAGAAAGATCCATTGATGATGAAAAGAGAAAATTGAAGGAAGCCCAGTTGAGGAGAAAGGTTCTAAGGTGGGTTTGTTGAAGAATAGACAAAATCCAAGGTTAGTTCGATTGAAAATGATATTTTCTCTAAAACCACAAATGGGAAAAAATCTTTATTTGGGCCAATATCATCTCCATCGGATTCATAGAATTGTTTGAAGGATTGTTTGTCTCCACCCGCGAAAACGGGGTGTTTTTGGTGTTCACCTAAGACTGAGTTTAATAAAAAGGGGAAAGAGAATATGGGTGTGAGTATGGGTCTGAAATGGGCAAAGGATGATGAGTTTTTATCGGACTTGAGTATATTTTCACGGTAAAGTCAAGAGAAGTTGGTTGATGAAGAAAGCTATGGAGGAACAAGAGAAGAGTAACAAGGAGGCTGAGAAGATTGTTATGTGGGCAAAGCAAGCATCTACTGGGATGGATGTTTCTAACATTGAAGATGAATATGAGGATTCCCTTTTATGCTGCTATACTAGTTGGTAATAAAAGCTTTATTTCCATGCCCGATTGTATAATGAATTCTCCGTTTTGATCCTATGTTGCTCGACCGTACTTGCTATAATATTGTATAGTTTTACATATTTTAGTTTATCATGCATAGGTTAGAGCTATTTCATTTAAAGAAATACATGTGAAGTAAGTGGCCTTTGGAGGTCTTTTGATTTTCCATACATACTTCCAAGGCCACTTGTCAAGCATACCATTTTGAGAGCACATGAGATTGTAGCTGCCCATCTTTAGAAACCCCGCTACCATTTTTGTTGCCAATTGGTGTTTGAAAAACAAAATTACTAATTCTAATAAATTTTTGCAGAAACACAAAGTAACTAAAGTTTTCAGAATCAGTATAAAAGATGAACAAAAATCAATTAATGAATAAATTAAAATCTGGAAAAACGCGTATAAGAATGTTTTGAATAGGAAAAAGATCAAGTTCACTGAACTCACAGTGTCCCCTTAAGGAAATTATTCCGCTCTAGTATCCGAGGTTTGATTTGAAATATGACCTCACAGGGTAAAATGATCTCAATCACCAAAGTATAGATACCAAAAACACTGGTGTCAGCGAATCAATAAACAACATGATAGTACACGAAGAAAATTTTAGATGTAAATAAGAAGAGAAACTTGAAATTCGTAGTAAATATTCCTGGAAGATGAATGTAATTTATAGGCAGAAGAACTAGTTCTCAAAGGTTCGCAACCCTTTAATTCACATGACGATTAATGAAAGTTTGCAATTTTCAAGAGTACTGACTGGTCCCTACAGAATGTTTGCAGCTTTTCAGGATAGTCATGACGAAAAATTTAAATAAATGGAAAGTTCATAAGAAATGGTCGCAGGCGCGATCCGTTCGGTTCGGGTTTGTCACTAAAAGTTGAAACGTTTTCGTTACTTTTCGACTAATAACTAAAAATATTTCTTTTTTTCTTTTTTATCAACTAATTAATTGAAATTTTTTTTTTGGAAATTTGATTAATTAATTAAATAATTAAAACAAACTTTGTCCAAAAAATAATCTCTCGATATTTGCCAAAGCCAAAGCTGAAGCCGAGACGAGCAACGACGACGACGGCGCGAGGGGGGTCCCTCTTTCCAACCCTTTTAACAATTAATAGGAGTGTTTCTGTATTTAAACTATAGGAGTGTTTATGTATTTAAACTCTCCTATTTTTTGTTTCCAATGAGGGACAAATGCCTTTTCATTAAAGCATAATAGGACTTTTCAAGTTCTCAACTCTTCAAGTTCTCAACTTTTCAAATTTCTCTCTTTCCCTTTATTTCCCATCAATTCTTGCTATATACCCAACAATTTTGTCTTGTTGATGTATTTTAATTGTGTATTGTACTAGAGTGTTTAACAAAGTGAGGAGGTAATGCAGTTCCCAATCAAAAAGGATCCTTTTGAATTGAAGGGTCCAAGAGTTGTTGTCTCTTTGTCGTTCGATAAATGACTCTTAGTTGTTTACTATTAGGAAATAGCCCAGGATATGAGTTTTTAAAGCATTGTTGTCAAGACATTTATCCTTCTAGAATTTAACTTGAGATATTCTTGAAGAGGTCTGCTTTGTGGCTACTAATGTGTTTCAAAATACCAACTCCATGAGTTCATGAGCCTGTTTTAGCACACCAATGAGTGTGGGTTATAAATTGGCATCAATTTCAGTCCTCCATAATGCTATATCTCCATGATATATCACCTGAGTTAGTCTTAAGAGCAGACAGTTTGAGTCTAAGTAGTTGCCACATCCTTACTAGGCTTTTGATTCCCATTGCGACTGAAAGTGTCGTGATTTGTGATTGTAAGAATATTGAATTACTTCTGGAGTCATGTTGGATTCAGCTGTTGCGTTATTTGATTATTGTCAACAGCAAGAAGCTGAAGCGACTGCCAGAATGTATGCAGGAACTCCTTCCATCTCTTAATAGACTGGAACTGTTTGGATGTCCAGAAATAGAATTATTTCCTGAAGGAGGATTTTCCCTTCAATTTAGAAGTCTTTGAGATCATCGATTGCTAGAAACTGCTGAAGGGCTGAAAGGAGTGGCACTTAGCGATATTCCCCTGTATCAGAGAGTTAAAGACTATCCATGATGTAGTGACGAAGAGATTCATGCTAATGAGAATTAGGAGTTGCCTTGTTCTATTAGAAGACTTACGATATGAAATCTGAAACAACTAAGCAGCCAAGTTCCCAAAAGTCTCATCTCTCTTTGACTATGTGGTCTACTTGCATTTTACCTCTACTCTTCAAATCTCACTTACTCTATATAGTTGGAACATGACAATGTGGCTTCCCTCATCTCTCTCTGAGCTGCATTTATATTGCCATCATGAGCTCCGTTCTCCACCAACCCAAGGTCTTTGGCATGCACGTCAGTTCGCTTCAATATCTATACATCCTCCTGCAATCAACTCCAATCTCTTGCAGAATCAGCACTGCCCTGCTCCCTCTTTGAGACGATCATCCGATATTGCTCTAATCTCCAATATCTTCCAGTAAAAGGGATGCCCTCTTCCCTCACTAAACGTTTTATTTCCAACTGCTCATTTCTCAAACCACTCCTAGAATTTGAAAAGGCGGGGGGGGGGGGGGGGGGTACTGGCCATAAATTGCTTATATCTCCGCCATAGAGATTGATGAAAAAAGTTCCTATGATTGCAACAACTTAGTGTCTTGTTTTATTCTATTGTGTTTTTTACTACATAAGGTCCACATGAAAGTGGTTGCTAAGGCTTATAGCTTGCTTCTGTCCATCGTCAATTTTTGGCGAGAGTTATTCAACATGTCATTGTTGGGTTTTATTTGCCCTGATTTCTTACCATAAATAGGTTTTCCTTTTAGGAAAAGGTTTTGAATTGACTAATCCTTTTTCTAGTATGAAAAGGTTTAGGACTCTATAAATAGAGACATGTTTCCCTTCTAACTTACTCAGCATTCACAATGTAAATCTTAAGGGTCTTTGAGAGTTTTGGTTAGAGGGAGAGAATTTATGGTCACAAGTTTGATAGGTTATCGACTTGTGTAAACCTCCCATGTATTCCGAGTGAATTGGTTGAGCTTTTTTCTCTCTCTGATTTTTGTACTCTCATTTTATGTTGATTTTCTCATCTTCTTTGTGGACGTAGTCGATTGACCGAACCACGTTAATCTTTGTGTCCTTTTGGTATATGTCTCTTTGTCTTCTTACTCGTGATCTTTCGCGTGGGTGGCATTGCTATCTTTCCGCAGTTGCACCTACTTTTTTTGATCCTAACAAGGGGTATCAGAGACAGATCAATGACGGATTCAAGGTTCCGTGGTTCGTGATCGATGATTGAACCGTTAGAAAGAGGTGGTCATCTTGACGGGTGTGTTCTAGCCGCACCTTTTTGAACAGTATTGAAGATTTTGTTGAAGAAACGTTTAGAGAGGTGCTCTTTGTTTGTACCAAATTTTGCAAAGGAGATTATGGAGAGATAAGCAAGTTGTTGAAGATTAAATAAAGAAGGTGGACAAATTTTATTTTGTCAGAAATTCAGGCCAGGGGGAGATTTGTTGGGTTTTATTTGCCCTGATTTCTTACCATAATAGTTTTCCTTGTAGGAAAAGGTTTTGAATGGACTAAATCCTTTTTCTAGTATGGAAAAGGTTTAGTACTATATAATAGAAGACATGTTTTTCCTTCTAACTTAATCGCATTCACACCATGTAATCTTAAGGGCTTTTGAGAGGATTTGTTAGGGAGAATAATTTATGGGTCACAAGTTTGCTAGGTCTCACTTGTGTAACCTCCCCTGTATTCCGAGTGAATTTGTTGAGGTTGTTTCTCCTCTGTATTTTGTACTCTCATATTAGAGTGGATTGCTCATCTTCCTTTGGTGGACTAGGTCCGATTGAACGAACCACGTTAAATCTTTGTGGCTTTTTGTATACTTGTCTCGTTTTCTTCTTACTCGTGATCTTTCGAGGTTTGCTTTGCTAGCTTCCGTATTTACACACGCTTATTTTCGTTCCTAACAGCCATATCTCTTTTTGAACTGATTTCCTTCCTATGTCATCTGTCATCTATCTCTTTATGAGAGAAAACTTCCTATCCCACTTCCTTATGAACACCTTCAAGTCTATTGGGAAAGGATGTGTTGGAAACCCTGCAACTTTGTCTAGAACTAGATGTCCAAACGTGTCACCCGCTACTACGGGACCTCCAACTCTAGCTAATTATAAACACCTTCCACCCACTTCTATTTTCCCTTGTGTCCCGACAATACGATTTTTGAAACCCTTTCTGATCCCCTACCTAATCTCATGAGAAGTAAGCCTAGAAGGACCTACTGCCTTAACTTGTCTTCAGATAGCCAACCCTCTTTAGGCAAGTGGCATGGCTAAAGCTTCGCCACGGAGCATTCTTTCGCAAATATGATAGATGCAGAATTGTTTTCCAACCGTGTCTTCACCCGCTACTACGGGACCTCCAACTCTAGCTGAGAAACACCTTCCACCCACTTCCGTTTCCCCATGAGCCCCTAACAGCCCGGTTTTTGAAACGCTTTGTGATCCCCTACCGTCTCTTTAGACCTCATTTTACAAAGTTGTCTGTTAAGTTAGTTCTACTCTGTACTCTCTACGATGTTGTCGATAACATCGGTAAGAGTTCTTTTGATTGCATTTAAGCTTTTTTTGCTTGAGATTCTGTATAAGTAAATATTACTGATTGATTTATCGAAGTGAGGAAAAATGTGGAGTTCCATCTGTAGAATTTTGAACACCTTGGAGTGCTAAGTAATTATGTTACTGTATAATATGAAACTTGATTTTAATTAGGCTTATTAGCAATACTTTTTTTACTATGGAACATCCATTTTGATTCTGGAAGTAAAAGTAGGCTACTAAGAGTCTGTTTGGCTCAGCTTAAAAACTAGTCAAACTGACTTAAAAGCTGATTTTTAACTTATTTAGAAGTTTGTTGAACAATCTCAAAATAGCTTTATTTTAAGTTCAAAAAAAACTTATTTTAAGTAAGCCAAACGTTAACAAGCTGGGTAGGGGTGTTTTTTTTTGAAGCTTCTAAGCGGTTTTAAGTTGACCCATTTTTACCTTTTTGCCCTTAATTTTTTATACTCTCCAAATTAACCCATATAACCTAACATTTATTTCTTCCAGTTTTTTCCCTTACAAGTGTAGATGATAGAAAAATTAATATTACTAATGAAATGAAAATAAAATAAATTCTAATATTTCAAGTGATCTATGCAAATTATATATTATGCAAATGTAAAATAAGTTGCACATTAACGTAAATAAAAATTATATTCCTCTTATCAATCTTTGTGATAATAAAGAAATAATGTGAAGGATAACAATTAATTATTACCAATGAATAAAACTAAAACACATCTTAAAATCGTTCTTTGATCTAATTCAAAATTTTTTTTTTTATATATCTTTAAAATCTATGAATTAGAGTGATATTCCTCTATAAATAATTTGTGAGATAAAGAAATATGTGAATGAGAGCAAATATTATAATTAATTTAATGTGTGTACCATATAAATTAATTAACTTTTATTATGTTTAAAACTTTTAAGGCAATTTTCAGACATTTTTGATTAAAAAAAGCTGTATTAAACACTTATTTTCCAAACACAATCAACTACGTTTTTTTAACTCAGCACTGTTATCCAAACGCATAACTGCTTATTTAAAAATAAGTTTCAGCACTTTCAAAAGTACTTTTTTAAAGCTGCTTTTATTAAGCCCATCCAAACGGGCCCTAAGAAGCTTGAAAGTAGTTAAAGAAAGTTTTACCTTGTTAATAAAGTTGTACCTTATATCACAAACTTCAAACACTTCTTTTTTTACCTTAACCAACTTGTGTTAAAAAAATTAGTAAGTGGTGTGTTTACTCTTTTGCATCATTGTTGATCAGTGCCTTAGATCCTGATTTTCCAATTACTGTTGCATTTCTAAATTTTTGTACTTCCCTAATCATCTGGTACTTGATTTTTGATATGCTTTACTTGAGCCGGGGGTCGAAACTGTCTCTCTACCTTTATAGGTAAGGGGAAAGGTTGTATATACTCTATCCTCCCGAGACTCCACTTGTGGGATTACACTAGCATGCTGTTGATGATATTTGCCTTTTATGCATTCTACTACCTTCAACTCTATAGCTACTTATCATGGCTTTCAAACTATTCCCTTAGGTTCTCGACTTCAATGAATAAACTGATTTGTCTTCTTCTTCTTCTTCTTGGATTATCTATCTGTTACAATATCGCTTTCATGCAATTAACTACCACCTTCACTACAATATAATCGTGATTTATCTTCCACCATGCATTTTTTCATGCACATTTCCTTTATTAATTTTCGGTTGTATATTGGAAAATCCTCACTGTTCCACTGTGTATTCTAGCTTGTAGAGCTATATCCAGCTTCTCTATACAAGTGAGTCTTGCGTTATGCTCTTTAGTGTAACTCTTTGCTACATATAGTTTGCAATTGTAATTATGCACATCTAGTTACTATTTAAGTTCTATCACAGTGATTGTGCTTCATCCTAAGTCCTGAGTTAGTTACTCAGAGACTCGAAACATTCTTTTTCTAAGGTGATTGTTTTAGTGCATAGTCTATTTTCATTTTCACTAACTGCGTATGGTTGTGCTTTCCATATAATTTTTCTATATATAATTATTATTATGAATTGATGGTCTTAAACAAATAAAGTGAATCTTCATTAACTTGACTTTAAAAAAAAATATTTAAGTCATCACCTTAACTGTGTGCGGGTCAGGATTGACCCTTACCATTTCTATTACATCCAAAATGTTACAAAAGCAGGGAGGGACATGGACCTAACCTCTGATAGAGAACAACAACAATAAACTAAGAAATCTACAGAAAGCCTAATATGACATAGACATTCATACTATAAGCAAAATACAATGGTTCAACTAATAAAAAAAACCTACATTTGTCGTATCTTCTCCTTATGCTAGGAAGCTTCCACTTATCTAGTAGAAATTGTACCTTCACCTCTTTAGGAAATTGAGGAAAAGAATTAGATAAGGCACCACTTCCACTTGAAAGAACTGGGATATATTTACATCTGCCTCATTCACGGCCTGGTCAATGTCTCGAATGATTCCTTTCAGCTTCATGTATCCTTGTCTTTGATCATTTTGGCCACTATCATAGAATCAAGTTCTAAGTCATATTTGTTATAGACTGCTTGTTTGCACCATCTGGTAACATATAATGTTTCCATAGCTTCAGATTGATTGTTGGTCTTGCATTGAGCAGGGACTTATAATGCCATGATAAGGTTACCAGTAGCATCCCTAATGATTCCTCCTATGCCAGCTCTAGAGTTTTAATGGATGAAGTTCGCATAACTATCTCTGATTTCATCCACCTAACTTGTCTCACTCTCACAATAGGTTTGTACCTTTCCATTCTTGCACAAAGTTCAGCCCATGTACCTGTAGTGTCACAGTTCCGAAAGGCAGTGGAAATGGTTGCCTTGATATTCCACTGGATATGCACCTCTATACTTGAATTGACAATTTTTTTATGATCACCATATTTCCAAGATGTCCGCTTTTCCTGATATCCTAATAAATTCAAATACGAGTATTTTGATTCATCATAATTCCTACACTGTTGGTGGTGCTTAAGCTTCACCAAATATTGAAAATTCTTTGATCATCTTCCCCTCGGTGATTAATTCCAAGGGAGTTTCCAAAAGTATTCCATATGTATTTGGTCGTATCACACCACTGAAAACATGTTGCGACGATTCAGATACAACTAGACTTGTACAACACATACAACTAGAGTTGGCAGAATGGATAGCTTTGTTTGTGCAATCGGGATATAGTTTAGCAAGGGGGAATTTCTCACACCAATTATCCCACCACATATTACATTTTCCACAACTTATCTTCCACAAAATGTTGTGTTCTGAATCATCTCTAGCTTTAAGTAAAGATTTCCAAGCTTGCAAATTACATTGTAAATTGTGAAGCAAAACTTAGCCATCATAAACTCAGCCGAAGAGATGGTTGAGTTCTATACCTCCACCACCTTTTAACGGCCAATATTTTAGAAATATCATTCATACTTCTAATGCCCTCATCACTTTCATCTTTAAGGATACATAATTTCTTCCATGATCTCCAATGGTATTTGGATTTATTCTCATTGAAACCCCATAAAATCTTGCAAAATGTTTTCCTAAACATATTAAGAGTGTTCACAGGGGAGTAATGGCAGTAAGAGTATAAGTAGTAAGAGATTAAAGTACACTGTTGATCAGAACAGTTGTTCCACCATAGTGAACATCTTACGTTGATCAGAACAATTCTTCCACCATAGGTGAACATCTTACCTTGCCAGCCATAGGTGAGCATCTTACCCTCTAGCCATTGAGTCTTTTGACTACCTTGATAAATGGGGAAATCGAAGTATGTTAAAGGGAATTTTTATCTATAAAACCAGTACACCTCATTCTATTAATCCTGTAAGCACCATCTTTAGGGCTAGTGAGGAAGTACATTTTTTCCTTGTTCACTCTTTTGACTTGAGACACTTTCATAATTCTTCTCCTGTTTCGTAATAAGTTTTTAACATACTTACTATTTCCACTACTAAAGATAACAATATCATGTTGTGTGATGATTTGGGGGCCTCATTTATGCATAGTAAACGGAGTAAAGTTATCATTAGTGATCAAACTGTTCAGAGTTCTGAAAAGAACCTCCACGCCCAAAATAAAAGCCAGTAATCAAACTACCGATTATCAACCTACTAAAAGAGAAGTCCAATCCATTCTATCATAAGCTTTAGCCATGTCTAATTTGATAACAATATCGCCACAAACATTAGGTTACATGCCATGAACAATTTCTTGAGCTAGCATAACATTTTCAATAATCAACCTAACAATTATAAAACCACTTTGGTTAACAGAAATGAGCCTATGCAGGATAGGATTAAGTCTTCTAGCTAAAATTTTGAAAACAATTTTGTAGGAACAATTGTTTAGACCAATAGGTCGTAGGTGAGAAATTTGAAGGAGAATCAAGGCTAAACAAGTGTGAGTGAAATATTTTGTAAGATTTTTACCGGAGAAAACTTCAACAATAAATTCAAAGATATCATATTCAATAATATCCCATTAAGTGAGAAAAAACCTACCATTGAAAAAGCCATCTGGTCATGCAATGGTTTCAGCACTCATATTGAATATTGCATCTATGTTCATAAATATCTCCAATAGTGTTTCTAGACCAACGAGTCTTTTGCTGGGAGATTTTAACTAACTTCCTGATCTCCACATGAGATTACCAATGACACTCATAATACAAGAATCTTGAACTTCCTGAAGTAAGTCCTAATGTTGAGTCCATAGGTTTTAAAAACCTAAAGTATCGACTGAAATCAGTCTAATCAGAGTGTCTTTTCATTAGAAAAGGTTTGCGATCTGTCATTCACATGTTTGATGGGGTGCTAGTTTGATAGTTTTCAGCATTTATATCATTAATAAACACCCTATCAAGTCTTCTCCATATTCTTTTACTGCGTATCCTATTATTACACAAAGTGTATAGGACCAACTGAACCAATATCAGATAGTCAACATGCCTCCATCGTGCTAATAAAGTCAAAACACCTGCTAGCTTGTGAGGTATGACCCCTAGTTTCTCATCATCGTGCTAATAAAGTCAAAACATCTGCTAGCTTGTGAGGTATGACCCCTAGTTTCTCATTAGGATCCATTATTATTTTTTGAAACTGGTAACTTTGATCATTAGGATCAATTACTACATTAAAGTCACTTATAATACACCTAGATCATCGATGGAGTTGCTCATACATTCCAAATGATATCCCATAGATCTCTTCTTTCCAAGGAAGTTCATTTGGCATAAATAACCCATCTGTATCATGGAGATCGTATAATATTTAATTTGCATGGCATATATTCTAGTTGTATGGAGAAATATGCTTATAGACTTATTTACTATGGTCGAGGCAGGAAAAGCCTCGAGGCGGGAAATGCCTCAAAGAGGGGAAGGCCTCAAAGAGGAAAAACCTCAAGGCGGTCGGAGCCTCACAGAAGGTGAGGCCTCAGTGAAGGTGAGGCTATAAGGTGGGGCTTCAAGGCGGCTGAGGTCTCGGAGAAGATAAGGCCTCTTGGTGGGAAAGCCACAAGGTAGGCAGGCGTAGACCTCGGGCTTGGGGATTCCTCCCTCCCTGCCTTGGGAGAGCTTGGGGGTAACTCAAGGGTGGGGAGAGGGCCCCCCCTCAAGCCTTGGAGGAAGTGAGGTTGGCTTGGCCTCCCTTAAGAGAGGAATGACTCGGCCTCCCTCTAGGAGGAAGGCCTAGTCTGGTCCCCCTGTAGGGGTAGGGCTAACTTAGCCTCTCTCTAGTGGGGAGAGGGCTGGCTTGGCCTCCCTCTAGGATGTGGTCCTGTCAAGGCTTGCTTTAAGGGTTCCCAGAGGAAGCGGTCCTAGCTAGTGGGGTTGGCCTATCGGGGTACATGACTTTGTGTGGAATTGACTCTGGGGCCTCCCTCGAGAAAGGGGCTTGGAAGGACCTCCCTAAAAGGGGGGGGGGGAGTGACTTTTGTTTCATCGTCATGTCTTGAGGTTGGGGCTACCCGGTGGACCCCCATATGTACTTCGAATTCAGTGTCATGTATTGAGGTCGAGGCTTAAGTCACTCTCCACCCCTTTGAGGCTAAGAGACAAAAACCTTGAGGTGCTCGGGTTCGTGTCGGTCTTGAGGTCCGTGGGGGGAACTCAAGTGGGGTCTCAGCGCGCAGTTAGGTCTCTTGTCGGGTGTTTGATCTTAGGCTAGGTCTCAGGTCAAGGTGTTGGTTCGTGTCTTTAGTTGGCTCGAGTAATGGCATTGGGGTCACATTTGAGTCTCAAGTTAGAGGCTAGGTCACGGGTTCGAGTGGCCCGTCTGAGGTTCGTCGGGTCTCAAATTAGAGATTGGTATCTAGGTCAACGTTAGGAACATCAAGTCTTGAGTCGAGATAGATTTTATGTCTTAGATGAGGGTGTGAGTCCAGATAGAGTTAGGTTAGGGTAGTGTTGGGTCTGGGTTATGTTTGGTTCTGGTCATGGGTTGGGTGTCAGGGGTTTGATTTGGAATTAGGTTTAGCCTAAGGTCGAGTATTTGGGTTAGTTCGGTGCCTTGGGTTTGGGTTTCAACTCAAGATTAGATTTGAGTCTTAGGTCTCGGGATCGCTCGAGCATTGGGGACAGGGTAATTTCTTAGGTCTAGGTTGGAGTTGGGTCTCAAGGGTAGGTTTGAGTCTCAGTTCGGGGTAAGGTCGCGAGTTTGTGTTAGGGTAGGGGTCAGGTTTCGGGGTTTAGGTCTAGCCTTGGGTGACTACAAGAAAAATAGCTTTAAGCGAGAGGGTCTTTAAAAGCCTAAATTCAATCGCTATGCATGAATAACAATAAAAAATATATGGTCGTCACCGCTCGCTAAAAGCTCCGCTGTGAAAAGTATATGACCGAATTGGAAAACTATGTACCTCTTTTGGGACTAAATTATCCCTTCGCTAGCTCATATCGTTCGTTATAAGTGCTTTTAGTAGTAATTTTTTTAAATTAATTGTATGATACTTTTAAAAACTAAAATATCCCTACGCTAGTATTATAATTTATTAGATATAATTAGATTACTATACACATCCATCACATGAAATAGTAAATACCTATACATACTATAATTTATTAGATATAATTAGATTACTATACACATACCTATCACATGAAGTTGTTGGAGAGAGATGCTGCATACCTCATTTGTATTGACGCAATCTACTAAAAGTTCTATTAAACGGTCTGCAAGAGTATCACCTCTTGTTTATACCTGAGATTAAGAAATCACATTATAAATTCAAAAAATAAAATTTTAGCAGTATGTTTTCATGTAAGAGATCAAACACTTAAACATCAATTAAAGAATATAATTTGAATGATAGCAAAAAATGAAGAAACTAAATGTAGAGAAATTCTTGAAAAAACATATATAAGAGCCTTATGCTCTCTACACCAAAATCAAATGACAACATTTTCATTGGAAGACAACGTGTATGACAAAATACACATCTGAGGAATAAAAAATATATTGATTGTTCCATATATGTTCGTTTCTTTTAAAGATTATTATTAATGAATAATTGTCTTTTCATTTGCTTTCATATTTATAATTATAATCATTGTGAAAATTATTTTTCTTAAAAGAGTATAATGATGATAGTAATTGAAGAGAAAGACATGTAGATTGTAGTTGTTTGTATAAAAAAGTTACTGTAACTTATAGGTATAGTGGTTTTTTGAAGAGTTAAAAAGTCATTCAACGAATAAAATTGGTGTAAAAGGACAATGTCTTTGAACAACTATATGTTAGCAAAATAAAGAGGGTTTCTTTTGGACTGAAACTGTTAAAGTAAAATTTAATGATAAACAACCTAATTCCTTGCAGGGCAAATGAAAAGAAAAAGAACCAATCATGGATCCCTATAAATCAAGTGAAGATTGCCAATCAAGGATTTTGATTGATAAATAATCAATAAAGGATCCATGTAGAGATCCTCATAATGTACAAATCACAAAAGGCACTACTCAAGGAAGTTGGATATTTAAACAACCAACAATGATCAATCCATATATCCATGTAGAGATCCTTAGAATATACATATCACAAAAGGCACTATCCAAGGATGGCGGATATCTCAACAACAAGCAATGAAGAATTCAACAACTATATTCCAACCAGCATTCAAGGAAAGCTTTAGATGCCAAGTCTACACTTAATTAAGGAAGATAAATATTCAATGTCAAATTGAAGAACACAACAACTAAAATCTACAGTAAATCAAAGAAACTGCAACACATATAATCTACACTCTCACGACCGGGGATCACCCCCAGCCGTAATCGGCGTTGTCATCTTTGGAGAAGACTAAGACTAGACTCTTAGCATTCATCATTACATTTCACAGGTTAAAAATGCAAAAAATTAAAACTTTTGATACATATCTATATAGTGAGATTTACATAGATCTCTCACATACTCATAGGGAGTTTACTTAGACTCCTCGCGTATGAAACATACATAAGCTTCTCATTTAGACAACATAATCGATACATAGGAATTAATCTAATACTTCATCTCATATTGAACCATCTTAAATGAGAACAAAATGTTGGACATAGCCAATACAAAGTCAATATGTCATTATACGCTTACATCAATTTCAAAGAATAAAGGGATGAACATTCTTTATGACAATACAACACTTCAAATGCTTAGAATATAGAGAAGGTAACATCCTCGAACATGAGGACCTACCATACTTTGGCGAAGAGTCAATTCTTCTTCCCTCGGCCTCATATAACTCATGCCCAGAACCTACATATTTATAGAAACATAATAATATGGGTTAGTATACCACTTGTATCAAATATGGATATATGCACATAAAACCATTTGAAATCATGCTTAAAAAGGACATTTTGTTCAAAGTCATGCTAAGTAACTTTTGAAAGCATTAATGCACAAATAAGAACACATGCAAGCCAATAATTACATATTCATTAAGACAAGTCCATATGCGACACAAGACCAACATCATCAATCAAGTCAAGGAAACATGGATACGATCAACATAAGGTCAATCAACATAAGTAGTAGCATATCAAGATCATACAACCAAAGTAACTCCAACATCATAACAAAGCATGTACAAGAGTTCATCTCATCACATCATACACAACACACTTATTCACAACCCCTTCCTAAGCCTACAAGTTCAATGTCTATATGAAGTCTTATTACCCCACATAGTGAAGAAAACAAGGAAACAAATCATGAATAATGCCTAACTTCATTTAACATAGCATCATGAGTAGTCATCACACACATAACAAATATAGACCACTAATCATTTCATAGTGAAACTAAAGCATATAGCGATCAGCAACATGTAATGTCACATATGCATATCATTTAAGTCATAAAAACATAAGAACATCAATCCACTATTTTCCTTCAGGATCAACTAGTGAATGAATAGGTAGATTCCTATAACCAGGTACCTACCGAAGTCACACCCCTTATTTCCCCAACCCTAGTTATTGCGCATATTCATTGTTCATTTTACTTTCCGGAGCAAATCTTAAACAGAAATAGACCACTAGGCTAATGTGGAATCCGTGTCATGAAACCTTACTCCGAAAGAAGGGGTCCTACTTGCCAGGTAAGAACCAAATATGACATACAATTCTAGGTGGATCCACTAGCTAGTGTTTCCTATGGGGGCACCATAGTTCAAGAACCGGAGACATTTTTGTGGAACCTTCTTTATGAACCATGGCATTGTAATCTCTATCTCATGAGAACCATTGTGAACCTACCTTCCCACATTGGGAAGGGACACCTCTCATAACTAGTTCACTCGGTGCCAAGCTAAAGTCCCTTTTTGAAATGTTTTTAAGCCTTTATTATTCAATCATAGATTAATGTAGGTCATAGGAGACTAATTACTTGCATAGCATAATCATTATCTCATTAGGAATTTCATGAGAACGTCCTTTCATTGGAATCTTTCATTCGTGAGATTAATACCATCATCATAATATCATAATAAAGCACATAAGTGATACACAACCAACCTTATATCATCATACCTTTATCATAATCTCACAATTCATGTAGTGAAGACATTTCAATTACATTCATCATCCCATCACCTAGGTAATCTAATCACATGTAATACTTCAATTAACCATCATCTTCAAGTACAAGCCACCACAATTGAATTAACGATTCAAGATCATAAGGTCTTACCTATTCGCCTTCATAAGCCTTCTTCAATGATCTTACCACCCATACACCCATCAATAGACTTAATAACATTATTCAATAGTAATCTATACAAGAACTAAGTCAATTTTATCATCAATAACTAATTCAACATCAAATTCATAACCTAGGGTTAGGGGAAAATGGTTCATCATGAATTCTTCCAGAAATTGATCCAATCCACACAATATGTTACCCTAGGAAGTACATGAATGAATTAGAATAGACAAAAAAAAGTTTAATAATCAACACATTCATTCCCATCAATTCATACGCAAGATCAAGATTTAGGGAAATTGGGGAAAGGGACATTGATGTACACGAAATTCTCCTAGTTAAAATCAATTACTTATCTACACTTAATTAGCCACAGATAATAACAATTAGTCATAATCAATCATCAATTTGAAGTTTAGAAGAAAATCCATTTGTAGAAGAAAACCCTTGGAATTGATGATTTAGAAATCAACTTTGAGAGAACCTCTTGGGGAAAGGAAACCCAAGAGTGAAGAACATACCTTATTGAGAATTAATCCACAAAATTCGAGTGAAATCCTAGATAAATTGGTCTTCTTCCTCAAGTTTCTTGCTTCCTTCAATGGATGATGAATAGAGAGAGAACGTAGAGAGAGGTGAGAGCTTTTGGATTTTGATATAAGTGAGCGAATGTCAGGGAAATTGATTGAAAATTAATATGTATCCCTCCCATGAAATACCCAAAAGACCCCTCACTTAAGTTGACCATTTAATGAAGTCAAACTCAAAATCCAACTTCCAAATTTTCGTCGAGAAATAAGTCCGCATCGCGAAGATGCTCTCGCAAGTTTTTCTAAATTAATTTCCAAAGCAGATGAGTCCACTACGTGTCCACATCACAGACCAAGATTTTAGATATTTGTGGACCAAGTCCAGGACGCGGACCTATTTCATCTAAGGCCATTTGGCTTCTGCCTTGGTAGCTTACTTGAGCAAAAGGTGGGGTCCATTAGGGAGATCCTTGGGGGGTTGGACCTGGAAGTTTTCACCCTATATACATAATTTTACCTTTTTAAAGTATTTTACAAGTTTTATGCTTCATACAACACTCCCAAACCTTCATGAAACCTTAGGGCATTTACTAGTTCAAGTGGACTGGTTTCCGGACGTCTTGATTCTAACACTTCCTAACTAGTTTTAATACATAAAATTAGTCTTAAAAACATTTTTTTAAGGTTTAATTCATCATGTGTGACTCTTGATTATGTGATGGAATTTCGGAGTGTTTTAAACGCGCAATCAAATCTCAACAAGCATCTACAACCACTATAATCAACATGTAATCAAAGAAGTCGAACAAGAATCAAGATTGGATATTATTCTTGAGAATTATTCTTGGAAAATTAGGATCACTTGCCTTCTATTCCAAGGATCAAATATCTTGGGTTGCTATCTCTTCACAGAAAAGATTCAAGACTTCAAACATTTTAAATAAAGGCTCAATTAATTGAATGTAGTGTATAAAAAGTTGGAGTAATCTCACAGTCCTTCTCTACTTTTATTAAGAATTGTATTACCTAATTCTACTGTGTAAAAAAAAGAAGAAAAAATATTGTTGGTAAGGGTTTCTATCAAAACAAAAACTGAGTGAAACAACCACTGATTGTAAACAGTTTGCCCTCATTCTTGTATTCATATCAAAAGTTCAACAACTTGAAGAGAACACCCTTGCAACCCAAGGGGACTTGATGTAAGATCCACATTGGATACCAACCAGTATAAAAACATCTTGTGTCAAGTTTACTTTCCAGTTTCTTGTTTAACTCTTATTTGCTATCAATAGTCGACTAAAGAGATCTTCAAGTCAACTACTCTTAAGGGAAATTAAGAAAATAGCAATTTACCCCCCCCCCCAACCCCCTTTTGAACTTTTAATTGGTATCAGAGACTCTTCTCATAAAAATTATGTCTAACAACAGGTGAGAAAAAGATCATGGATCAACAAATTATAGGAGCACTATTTCAAAAAGGAACTTCTCAAACAAGACCTTCTTACTTGGGAAACATGTATCTCATTGGAAAGTAAGATTTGAAAAGTTTATAAAGTCATATGATGTGAAGGTTTGGAGACTTATCAAATTTGGTGATATTCTAATTCCTATCTTGAAGAGTTTTGACGAAAGTCAATCCTCTACTATTCTATGTTTGGAGAACTATGTTCCAATAAACTCCAAAGCAAAAAATCTTCTCTATAATAATATAAATGGTGAGGAATATGAAAAAATATCATGTTGTGATACTGCAAATGAGATGTGAGATAAACTGGAGGTTACCTATGAAGAAGTTGATAAAGTTAAAGAAACTATCATCAGTCTGCTAGTATATGAATATGAATTTCTTCAAATGAAGGAGGGAGAAACTATTGAAAACATGTTTGCCCGACTGTGTAAGATCATTAATGAACTCAAAGCTTGAAGAGTCCTTCGAAGCTTTCCACCTCAATGGAACACCAAAGTCATTGCACTCAAAAGCTTGAACTTAAATACTCTAACCTATCTGAGGTAAGAGGAGATCTAATAGCTTTTGAGAAAACTCATAAATACAAAAAGTTCCAAGAAGAATTCAAAAAGAAAACAGTGGTATTCAAAGCAAATCTGGAAGACAAAGGAGAAGAGTTAGAAGAAGATGAAATTGCTTTAATTAATAGATTAATAACGGAATCCTTCAGAAATTACAAGAATAGAAGATATCCTGGAAGAGGTAAGTACTTAACTGGTCAATCAAGAAACGATGAAAAATGCTAAGAATATGGAAAATATGGTCACATAGCTAGTGAATACCCAGAAGAAAAGAAATATTACTAAAGAGGAAATCAAAAGAACAAAGCACGAAGTAACTGGGGTGAGGTAGACTACTCTGGAAATGAACATGAACAAATCAAAACCATATGTTTCATGGCTATTGAAGAATCAAGCACTAAGGTATGTAATAACCATAATGTTTTGGAAAAACCTACTAGATCGTGTTATGACAAACCTGAATAGAATTTTTTCTATTTTGAGAAACCCTCAAAATAAGAAAAGGAATTTGGAAATAAATTTAGAAGTAAGTAAGGTTGAAAAAGATCTCCTTTATGAAGAAATTCATGAATTAAAAATTGCTCTTGAAAAATCCTTAAAATGAATTTCTCCAAAAAAAATTCCTCTAAAAAGGACTCTTGTAGCCAAAACTTTTCAAATGGAAATTACTCTAATTGCAACCAGTCGTTTAAGTCAACTGATTCAAAAACTAACAGTAATGACTCCATTTGTGAAGTAGATATCCTTAAATCTTGCCATTATTGTGGGAATTCTGGACATGTGTCTTACAACTGCAGGTTTAGAAATCACAACTCATGAAAATGGGTTTGAATACCCAAAAGAACTCCAAATAACTCTAATCTTGAAAGACCCAAAAAGGTTTGGGTACCTAAAAGGATATAACAATTTTGATTTGCAGGAACACCTCAAGAAATTAAAAGGAAAATGCTACCTGGATAACGGATGTTCAAATCGTATGACAGGAGATCAAAATCCTTTCAATGACTCATGTGATACTTCAAATGTTTATTTATTGACAGGATTCAAATACTATCAGTTGAGTATAAATCAGTTATGTGACTCAAATCTAGAAGTCCATTTTGAAAAGAATCGTTGCTTAATAAAAGATTCTTTTGGAAAATATCTACTACAAGTAAGTAGATAAAAGAATGTATATATTTTTTATTATGTGAAAAACAATAGAGAACATATTTTCCTAGCCTCAACGACCAATGGTTCCTGGATCTGGCACAAGAAGCTTGCTCAGACGAGCATGCGACTAATTGAGAAACTAGCTAAAAAATGAACTGGTCATTGGATTATTGAAGCCAAACTACTCCAAAGATCACATATGCGATGCATGTCAAATGGGAAAACAAACTAGGAACTCTTATTCTGATAAGTATATTGTCTCCACAAACAAACCTCTACAACTTCTACACATGGATTTATTTGCAACCTACCAAAACAATCATTATAGCAGAAAAAGGTACGCTTTTGTAATAGTTGATGATTACTCTCCTCTTACTTGGGTTATGTCTTTATCTCACTAGGATGATACTTAAAAAAAATGAAGTTTTTTGTGAGAAAGTTCAAAGAGATAAATGTTACTATATTACATTCGTAAGAAAAGATCATGGAAGAGAATTCGAAAATAACTTGTTCGAAAAGTTCTGTAATGAGAAAGGCTACAGTCACAACTTTTCCTCACCTCAATAACCTCAACAAAATGGAGTTGTGCAAAGAAAGAACAGTAGACTGCATGATATGGCAAGAACAATGATAGTTGAGAACTCTATTCCATACATGTTTTGGGCAGAAGCTGTAAGCATAGTGTGTCATATCCAAAATTGATGCCTTATCAGACCCATTCTAAAAAGGACACCTTATGAACTATGGAATTGTAAATGACCAAACATCAATTACTTCCATCCATTTGGGTGCAACTGCTTTGTTCACAACAATGGAAAGGACAATATCAGTAAGTTTGATGCACGGAGCGATTCAAGGATATTTCTTGGTTACTCAAACTCTACTAGATATTATTGATTCTTTAATAAGCATACTTTACATATTGAAGAATCAATTCATGTTGTTTTTGATGATTCTACTAAATTTGTAGCCAAGAAATAAATGAGCTGATTATGGAAGAAAGCACTTCCCTATTCACGAACCCAAAATGGAGCTTAGTAGTACTGAACACTCGACTACAGAAGAACCTTCCATAGCCGAAATCTTCCCAAATGAATGGAGAAGTGAATCAGATTACCTAAGCGAATTTATTATTTGAAATCCAAGTGAAGGTATGAAAACTTGGATTTAAGAGGAAATGAGATGCAAATTACACTCATACTCATCTCTCAGTTAGAACCAAAGAAGCCAAAAGAGACTCTCTTAGATGAACATTGGATCAAGGCCATGAAATAAGAACTTGAACAATTTGACAAAATGCGTTATGAACCTTAGTCCATAAACCTGATGATAAATCTATCATTAGAACCAAATGGGTGTACATGAATAAGCTAAATGAATCAGAAGAAGTAATCCTAAATAAAGCCCGCTTGGTGTCTCAAGGTTACTCTCAACATGAAGGAGTCGACTGTGATGAAACATTTGCTCCAATTGCACGGTTAGATTCTATCAGTTTACTTCTAGCCTTTGTTTCTCATAAAGGTTTTAAGCTACTTTAAATGGAAGTGAAAAACACTTTCTTAAACGGGTTTATTGAAGAAATTTTTTTTGCAAAACAACGCCCTGGTTTTGAAAATCCAAATTTTCCTTATCATGTTTTCGAACTTTCAAAAGCTCTGTACAGTCTCAAACAAGCACCTCGTACTTGATATAATCGTCTCAAGAACTTTTATATCATGGCTTTACCCCTGGTAAAGTTGATACTACTCTTTTTGTTAAAATATCTTATTCTAATAATCTCATTATTCAAATTTATGTTGATGAGATGTACACCCTGACTTCTTGAAATGTCTAAATTAACTTGTACCTTCATGGAAAGACAAAGAGGGTGAGTAATAAATTAAGAATGATGTGGTATGTCTTTTTTTATGTATCAAACTGTTATAACTCAAGGTTTGAAGTAAGGTAAGTCGCAAAGTAAAAGTTGGTGAAAGTTATCATAAGTTCTTTTTTAAATATTCCTCTGAAACTTGGTTCAAATGTATCAGACATCTTCTCCCAATCTATAATAAGTTATGGGTCCCACGAGCCATCAAATCAAATATCTATGATTCTAGTTTCAAATGCATCAAACGGATTGTTCATACGACTTCAAAATAGAGAGATATTCACATTTTTGTGAGACTATGCAAGCAAGCACGTGAGGTGGGTCGCCTAAGTCGGTCGAAGTTTATAAGATAGAATCATCTTCATTTTTTCAACTAGTAAGAAACCCACAAAAATCATAGAATTACTTCTCAAATCATTCTTGTGTGTTCATGATCTTTTCTTGGCTCCTTATCAAAAATTGCACTACTTCATGAGCTCGTCGTTATGGTATAATTTTCACGGTGAATTGAGAGGTGTAGCTCTGTGGAGGTTGTGGTAGCAGGGTTATTTTCAGTGGGGTGATTGTATTCAAGTATTCTGGTTGTTTAAAGAAAGGTAGGAATCACCTTTTATCAGTTTACGAATACCTTGGGTCTTAGATTGTAATTTACGATAGGAATCTGTATCAA
The DNA here is from genome assembly GCA_027704765.1 of Solanum habrochaites. Classification (NCBI taxonomy): domain Eukaryota; kingdom Viridiplantae; phylum Streptophyta; class Magnoliopsida; order Solanales; family Solanaceae; genus Solanum; species Solanum habrochaites. Next base: position 34,589,864 of record JAKWJA010002489.1, on the reverse strand, counting down.
TTGTCGAATCGCCATACTAATTTTTTAAATCCTTAATTACAGATTGATTTTACCTTTTTATTTAGTGTTGTAGTGGTGAGGACATAGGTATTTTCAGCTTAAATTATAACTGAAAAAGTATGTTAAGGCTATTCTCTTTGTTCAGCATGTTTACTTAGAGCTTGGGAGTGATTAGGGTAGTTAATGTTGGTGATCTTGTAGATGTAATTGTAAATGGTTGGTTGATTGAGTGGTTATGAAATCTCATTTTAGGGACCCACAATCTGTTAAGAACGACCCTAAGTTAGGAATGACTTGGAGAGTATTCATATATATTGTTTATAACTAAATTGCTCGCCTTAAGCCTATTCGATTGTTTGTTATCGCCCATGGGGATATTGTGGTTTGTTGTTGAGCTATGAACTGCCTATGGGGGCTATGATGTTATCTATTAGGACTATGTTATTTCCAATGAGAGCTATGTGTTTCCAATGGGGCTATATTGATGCCAAAAAATATTTTGTGTTGCCTATGGAGCTATTTTGACGCCAAAGAGGGTTGTGTGTTGCCTATAGGGTTATGTTGATGCAAAGGAAGTCTATGTGCAGCCCACAGAGATATGAGTTCCTAAGAGGACTATGTGCTGCCTACTGGGGTTATCATTACCAAAAGGGTTATGTTACTTATTGCAATGACAAGGGGATACTAGTAGGGTAAGTAGATTAATTGGCACCTTTGGGGCTTAAGGGAGCCTAGGTAGTATATTGTTTGTATATACCGAGATTATGGGGGCTTGGTTAGGTTGTTGTTTGATAGTATTTTTAGATTCAATAGTGGGTTAGCATGTTTATCTTAATTTTGATTTCCTTACGTGATCGCTTTTTTATATTATGATACTTTCTCATTTAGTCTATAACCTTTCATAATCGGTACATTAAAATGTACTAATGCCCCATTGCCTGGGGGCACCACATTTACGCTTGTACGTCCCGACAGACAACCCAGTAGACTTCCTCAGCAGCAGGATTGACATTTATCTGATTTGGAAGCCCCTTTTATCTAGAGCCAGAGGTGCGAGGTTTGTTAGCTTTTGTTGTATATATCTTTGTAGGTATGATGTGCCCTTGTCATGACAATCTTTTCTATTCTTAGGGGCTTGCAGACTAGTGTGTGAAGTGTATAGCTTCGTTATGGCCATGTTGTCCTAGTTGGTTGGTTCACTGAAGCTTGAGAGCTGTGTGTATTGTCTTGATATATACATGTTTTATGTTTTGGTATAGATATCAAGGTGGCCTTGACGGCCCAATCAAGACTTTTTATGCTAGTTGTCTATTTATTTATATGAAATCTTGGGAGTAGCTATTTCCTTTATAGATATATTAATTGGGGCCTTGCCGGCCAGGGCTTAATTTAGGTCGAGATATACTAGTTTGTTTTCTTGATTGCATGTGGCTTCCATTCACTAGTAGCACTAGGGATCAGGTAAGCATTCAATGATATTGGTCAGCTCGAGGCCTTGATTTTTTTGGCATATAGGATCTAGACTTGATTCCCCTTGAACGAAAAAAATTTATAATGAGTAAGAGCAGGCGACGCGGGGGGATGAGAGAGGGTTAAAGGTGTCACCCAATGGAATAACACATCATATCCAACGGGGAGTCGGCAGCCGTGTCTAGTAGAGACTTGTTTGTAAATGTGTAGTGTACCCATTACATAACCGCATGACGCGCTACTGGGCCCAGTGGTCGGACTTACGTCACATCCGTGCTAAGAAGAGGGCTGTTCTTAAAGTTGAGTTTTCTGCTCGATTCATAAGTTGAACTAGTGTATGCTCGTACAACAACGAGTTTCATTAGCCTGATTTTATCTTTCAGTTTTCTCTCTCTTCCTTTGTTTTTCGTTTTGTCGATGACGATACATTACACAGCGAGGGTACGGGTCAAGGTAACAACATGTGGGATGTAAGCCATTGGTGGGGCTCTACGAGGAGCATATCATTCTCAGATCCCCTGTAGCTTCTTCTCTATCTTTAATAACGATCCTGCAAAGGCTAAACGACTTTTGGCTACACCAACAATACCCTCTCTTGTTCCTTATGTTCGATTTGATCAGGATTTCAAGAGTGCAGTATGCATGTTAGCATAGTTAGTAACTGCACAACACCAGACGGTTGCACTAGATATTTCCAGACCTTCTAAAGGGATCAAAAGATCGAGAGTTCGTGAATTTCTTTCCTTTAATCCTCCACAGTTTACAGGAACAGATCGCAGAAAGGACCCTCAGCACTTAGTTGATCAGCTTCTTAGGATCTTTAGAGTCATGAGTGAGTGAGTCAATTGAGTTAGCTGCATTTCCATTGCATGATGTTGTAGTATTGTGGTATGAGAGTTGGGAGAGGTTTAGGGGGAAAATGTATCTCTACCCACTTGAGATAGATTTATAGAAGATTTCATAGATCACTTTGATAGGGCAGCATGAGTGTCCAAGAGTACAGGATGAGGTTTGATTCATTGTCTAGATATGCACCAACATTTGTTGATATGATGGATGATAGGGTGCGTAGATTTGTGGGAGGGCTTGACTCAAACTATATCAGTGCTTGTTCTACCGCTACACTAAATGATAAAATCGGTATCTCGCAAATTCAGTCCTTTGCATAGGGTATAAAGGATCGTCGACAACTAAATATATGAGTTAGAGGTTAGATAAAGAGATACAGAAGAAGGCTAGGCCGCTGGTTCACCGAGAGATTTTTAGGATGGTTCCAGACCTTGATATTCTAGTAGACCACCTAGACTTCCACCACAGCAGTTACATGGTAGTAGTTTTGATCTCAGGGACAGTCAGTACTCGGTGAGGGTTCATGGGTATTAGGATCTCAACAGTAAAGTGGGGTTCAATCGGCTAGGACAAGCACACCATGTTTTTCTAACTTACCGGTAGGATCATTTTGGGATAGGTGCAGCAGGTTACACAATTGTTGTTCTTTGACCAGTAGGGGGCATGGGTGGAGGAACTTCCCTACCATAGGTCAGGGTGATATAGGGTAGTCGACCAGGCCACTAGTAGGTTCCTCCTCATCAGCACAGTCTATAGGGTATGGACCCCAGATTTTTTCACGTAGAGGTAGAGGCAGAGGTAGAAAGGGAAAATCTGGTTCTGGTAGAGGACAGAATCATACATATTCATTAGCTAGCCGACAGGACTCAGAGTCATCACCAAATGTTGTGACAGGTTCATTTATTGTTGGCTTCTATTGTGTTTATGCTTTAATAGATCTTGAATCTACATTGTCTTATGTTTCTCCATTTATTGCGGGGAAGTTATGTATAGTAGAAGATTCATTATTGTATCTACACCAGTTGGTGAGTCTATTGTTTCCACGAAAGTCTATCGAGGTTTCATAGTAAAAATTATTGACTATCAAACCTTTGTAGTTCTCGTAGAGTTAGGGATGGTCAATTTTGATGCAATGATTGGTATGGACAGGCCAAAATCTTGTTATGCTAATGTTGATTGTCATACAAAGATTGTTAGATTCCACTTTCAAGGGAAGGCAGTTTGAGAATGGAAAGGTGATACAGAAATGCCGAAAGGTGGGTTTATTTCCTATCTTAAGGCGAGGAGGATGATTACTAAGGGTTGTATTTATCATCTTGTTCAAGTTCATGATATAGATGGAGAATCACCGGATCGTTAGTATATTATGGTAGTCAATGAGTTTCTAGATGTATTTCCAAAATGAGAAATTGATTTTTCTATCGATATGCTACAAAGTACACAACCCATATCTATCCCTCTTATAGAATGGATCCTACTGAGCTAAAGGAGTTGAAGGATCAACTAAAAGACTTCTGGATGAAGTCTTTATTAGGCCTAGTGCTTCACCAAAAGTGTTCAAGTGTTATTCGTAAAGAAGAAAGATGGTCACTAAGAATATGTATCGATTATCGACAGCTGAATAAGGACACTATAAAGAATAACTATTCCTTTCCAAGGATTGATGACTGGTTTGATCAATTTAAAGGTGTCGAGAGCTTGTCAAAGATTGATTTAAGATCCGGGTACCACCAGATAGTTGTTTGGGAGAAAGATGTTCCAAAGACAACCTTTAGAACCAGATATGGACATTTTGAGTTCTTAGTTATATCTAGATTTTCTTGTGATTGTATTTATTGATGATATTTTGGTTTATTCACATTTAAAGTCTGAGTAGCAAATCATCTGCAAGCCGTCTTTCAGGTTCTTCGAGACCGAGAACTTTATGTGATGTTTTCTAAGTGTGAGTTCTTGTTGGACTCTCTAGGTTTCATAGGCCATATTGTATCAAATGCAGAAATTGTGCTTGATACACAAAATATTGAAGACTTGGCCCAGACCAATGACTCCGACTGAGGTTTGTAGTTTCTTAGAGTTAGATAGGTACTACAGACGTTTTGTAAAGGGGTTTTCTTCACATTTAGCACCATTAATAAATCTAACTCAAAAGGCAACTATGTTCCATTGAAATGAGGCTTGTGAGCATCGTTTCCATGGGTTGAAGGAGAGGTTGACATCAACACAGTACTAGCATTGTCAGAGGGTTAAGAAGGTTATGCAGTGTACTGTGATGCTTCTGGTGTCGGGTTGGGATGTGTTCGAATGCAATATGGTAAGGTTATCAAATATGCTTCAAGACAGTTGAGAAAGAATGAGAAGTATTAACCGACCCATGATTTAGAGTTGACTACAGTTGTGCACGCGTTATAGATCTGGAGATATTATTTGTATGGAGTTTATGTTTACATCTTCACATATTTTAAAATTATTCAGTATATCTTTAGATATAAGGAATTAAATATGGATTGAGATACTAAAAGACTACGACGTTGATATGTTATATCATTCAGGAAAGGCGAATATGGCAGTCGATGGCCCTCAGTCAAAGATCTATGGGTAGTTTATCCTACTTAGGTGTTGACAAGTGTGAGCTAGCGTCAGAGATTCATCAGTTAGCTAGCTTGGGATTCATATTGTTAGAGGCAAAGATAGTGGAAAAACAATTCAAGACACAGTTGTGTCATCTCTAGTTATAAAAGTTAAATCGCGGTAAGAAGAGGATCCTAACTTATAGCAGCTCAGAGCCAAGGCTCAGGATCAACATTCTTTAGCATTTGATATATCTGGAGATGGAGTCCTTAGATATAATGGTCGATTTTTTGTTCCGAATATCAAAGGGCTTCGACATTGGATTATGAAATAGGCACATCATTCTCGTTATTCTATTCACCTTGGTTCGATGAAGATGTACCATGATATTAAGGATATCTATTCGTGGCACGGGATGAAGAAGGACATTACTAGGTTTGTTGCACACTGTCCTAACTACAAACAGGTGAAGGTTGAGCACCAAAATCCCATTGGTCTAGTTCAGAAGATAGACATTCCTTTGTGGAAGTGGGAAGCAATTAATATGGATTTTATTACATGATTACCTCTATCACGTTGCAAGTTTGATTCTAAATGGGTAATTGTTGATAGACTAACAAAATCAGCCAATTCCTTACCAGTCAGGGCTACTATTACGATCGAAGACTATGCAGGGCTTTATATTAGAGAGATTGTTAGGCTACACGATGTCCAATATCTATTATCTATTAAATAGGATCAAATTTGTCACCAACTTCTAGAAGTCCTTCCAGAAAGGACTGGGGACACAAGTTAATCTTACCACAACCATTCACCCTCAAACAAATGGCTAAGCCGAGCGCACATTTTTGGCACATGATATGTTACAGGCGTGTGCGCTAGACTTCACGGGAAGTTGGGATGATCACTTGCCTATTATTGAATTCGCATACAATGATAGTTATCATTCCATCATCGAGTTATCCACGTTATGAGGATTTCTATGGGCAAAAATGTAGGACCCCTATTGGTTTGTTTGAGGTAAGTGAGTTAAAGTTGATTGCACCCAACTTCATATAGAAGACAATGGAGCACGTTAAGATCATATGGTAGTGGTTGCTAATAACTCAAAGCCAACAAAAGTCATACTTAGATGTGTGACGGAGGGACTTAGAGTTTTTTGTCGATGATTGGGTATTTTCAAAGTCTCACCTATGAAGGGTGTTATGAGATTTGGTAAGAAAGGCAAGATTAGTGCAAGATTCATTGGGCCATACGAGATCCTTCGGAGGGTAGGACGAGTGGCTTATGAGTTAGAATTGCCTTCAGAAACAAAATATGTTCATCCATTTTTCTATGTATCGATGCTACAAAAGTGCATTAGGGACCTTTTTTGGGTTGTTTGGTAGAGGATGTTCATATCATAGAGGAGTTGTCCTATGAGGAAACTACAATTGCCATATTAGATCGACATGTCCGTAAATTGAGGACAAAAGAAGTGGCTTCGGTTAAAGTATTGTGGAGAAACAAGAATAGAGAAGAAATGACCTGGGAGGTTGAGGATGGCACGAGGTCCAAATATCCTCACTTGTTTCATACCCAAGGGTGGTGGCATATAAGGTTATATTAATGTTGTAAGGTTAGATACCAATATGATTTTTTACATGGTTTATTATTATTATTGCTACTGTTGTTGTATATTTGCTCGCACTGATATTGCGGAGCTATAGTGCATCGCTACTTAAGTCATCCTGCGATACGCTTAGGTTAGAATTTCTGCATTTCATCATGGATAGTAACATTTACGAAGGATATTTTGCCTAAATTTTTGAAACTCCTAAGGACTTAACCTTGTGACTCAGTTTTTTTCATTCGAAAATGATTGTTTCTAAGGGGAAGGATGTAACACCCCGACTTTTCAAAATGTCTAAATTAACTCCACCTTCGTGGAAAGACAAAAAGGGTGAGTAATAAATTAAGAATGATGTGTTATGCTATTTTTTAAGTGTCCAAGGGTTGTATATCAATGTTTAAAGTAAGGTAAGTCGCAAAGTAAAAGTTGGCGAAAGTTACCGTAAGTTTCTTTATAAACATTCCTCTGAAATTTGGGTCAAATGTAATAGACATTTTCTTCCAATCTCTAATGAGTTGTGGGGGGCACCTCGTTACTCCTCAGACTATGTAGACTACCATCAAGAGTCACCTGACTAAAGCACTGCTCAACACTATGGAGAGACCACGACCCAACAAATAGAATGTCTAAGAGTCTAATTTGCAACGCATCAAACAATTTGTTCATACGACTTCATAATAGAGAAAGATTCATATTTTTCGCGAGACTACGCAAACAGGCACGTGATGTGGATCCCCTAGGTTGGTGGAAGCTTATAAGATAGCAATCGTATACAGTTATCTCCATTCACCAACTCGTAGAAACACCACAAAAATCAGAGAATTAATCCCAAATCATTCTTGTGTGTTCATGGTCTCTGCTTTGGCCCTTAGACCAATTGCACTTGAAGTCGCAGCTCGTTTATTTTGGTATTAATTTTCAAAAGTGAGATTGCGCGGTGTAGATCTGTCTAGGTTTTGCGCCGCAGGTTATTTTTCCGATGGAGTGAGTTTTATTAAGTGTTCTGATTGATTTTAAGGATAATAAGGTAGACTCACCTATTTATCACTTTACGAATACCCTAGGTCTTGGATTGTAATTTACGATAGGAATCTACATCGATTGCCAAATCGTCGTAGTAATTTTTTATCCTTAATTATGAGTTGATATTTTACCTTTTTCTTCAATGTTGTTCTTGTGGGTACAGAGGTATTTTTTTGCTTAAATTATAAATGAAAAGTTATGTTAAGTCTATTCCCTTTGTTTGGCATGTTTACCTAGAGCTTGGGAGCGATATACTAGGGTAGTTAATGGTGGTGATCTTGTAGATGTAATTGTGAGTGGTTGATATCTATTGAGTGGTTATAAACTCTCATCTTAGGGACCATGCCATTTTGTAACACGAGGCGCCTAACAAAAGTTAGGACGGACGTGGAGATTATTCATATATATATATATATATATATATATATAGATAATATAATATATATATCTATCTATATTAATATATATATGTTCAAAGCTAAATTGCTCGCCTTTAGCCTATTCAATTATTTGTTGTCGCCCATGGGGCAATTTTTGTTACTTGTTGAGCTATGAACTGCCTATGCGGGATATGATGTTGTCTAATAGGACTATGCTCTTGCAAATGAGGGCTATGTGTTTCCCACAGGGTTATATTGATGCCAAAAATTTATATGCGTTTCCTACAAGGTTATTTGACACAAAAAGGAGCTATGTGTCTCCTATAGGGTTATATTAATTCAAAGGAGGGCTATGTGTAGCCCATACAGAGCTATGATATTGCCTAAGAGGGCTATGCTCTGCCTACGGGGCTACATTGTGTCCAAAAAGGGCTATGTGACTTCTTACAAAGACAAGGGGCTACTGGTAGAGTCATGTAGATTGATCGGCACCTTCTTGGCTTATGGGGGCCTAGGTAGGTGGTATGTTATTGATACACACCGAGATTATGGGGGCTTGGTTAGGTTGTTGTTTGATACTATTTTTATATTCAGTAGTAGATTAACATGCTTATCTAAATTTTGATTTCCTTATGTGATTGATTTTTGTATATTATTATACTTTCTCATTTAATTTATAGCCTTTTATACTCAGTACATTATTTTGTACTGACGCCCCATTGCCAGAGGTACTGCATTCATGCATGCAGGTCCCAACAGACGACCCAATAGATCTCCTCAGTAGCAGGATTGACATTTATATGATTGGCTAGCCCCTTTTCTCCAGAGCTGCCAGAGTTTTGAGGTTTAATAGATTTTATTGTATATATATTTATTGGTAGGTTGGGGCCCTGCCCCGCTAATCTTTTCTACTCTTAGAGATTTGAAGACTAGTGTGTGGGGTGTATAGCTATGTTATGGCCATGTCGGCCTAGTTTGTTGGTTTTTTGATACTTGTGATTGTTTGGTGTATTGTCTCGATATACACTTGTTTTATGTTTTGGTATTGATATCGTGGTGGAATTGATGGACCAATCAATATTTTTGTGCTAATTGGCTATTTATTTATATGTAATTTGGGGAGTAGCTATTTCTTTTATAGATTTGTTAACACGGACCTTGCCAGCCGAGGACTTAATTTTAAGCCCATATATACTTGTTTGGTTTCTTGATTGCATGTGGCTTCCATGATCTAGTAGCAAATGGTTCAACAGGGTGAGGTGGAGCCTAATTACTTGGCATTAGGAGCTAGTTGTGCCCCTTGACTTTAGGGCGTGACAATATTATTGTTGGAAGCACTAACTTTTCTTTTTGTGAATAATTTTTCATCCTTATGCAAAGTGAATTTGAAATGAGCATGATGCGCGAATTAACCTTTTTTCTCAGTCTACAAATGTATTAATTTGAGAAAGGTACGTTCCCTTCCAAAACCAAACACTGCAAAGTGCTCATACAAAAATTTGGCATGGAAAACTCTAAGTCATTAGGAACTCCAATGAGTTCCTAATGTTCTCTTAACAAATATGAATAACGTAAGATAGTCGACAAAACTAAGTATAGAGGTATGATTGGATCTTTACTTTATCTAACTGCCAGTCGACCAGACATCATATTTAGTGTGTGCAAGTGTGCTTGGTTCCAATCTGCACCCTAAGGAATCTCATCTAAATGTGGTAAAACGTATTATTTCGTTACTTAGTTGGAACAACTTTCGTTGACTTATGGTATCTAAAATATAAAATTTTCTTTATTGAAGGATTTTCTGACGCTGAGTATGCAGGTGATAAGGATGACACGAAAAGTGCAAGTGGTACATGTCAAATTTTAGGAAAATCATTAATTTCCTGGAATAGCAAAAAGCAAGGCTCCGTTTCTCTCTCAACTGTAGAGGCTGAATATATTGCCATTGGTCAATGCTATTGTCAAATTTTATGGATGGTTCATCAATTAAATGATTTTGATGTATTCTTCAAACTTGTCAAAATTATGCATGATGATTCTAGCGCCATTTGTTTGTCAAAAAATTTGGAGCATCATTCTCGAGCTAAGCATATTGACATAAAGAATCATCTTATTCGAGATCATGTTTTAAACGGAGATTTTTAAATTTCTTATATTAGCACTGATTTTCAACTAGCTGATATTTTCACAAAAAAAACTTCTTTTTGAGGAAAGCTTTAGTTCTGTACGAAAATCCTTAAATATCATTGAGTATCCTTTAGTTTGTTAAACTTATTGCGTGCTTTAATTGTCTGCTCCTTTCCCTACCCGTATTATGTATGGTTTTGTGTTTGAACTTCTTTTGTTTTGAGCATGTGTATCTTCTTAAGACTCTCTTTTGTTTAGTATTGTTGTTGAAACTCCTTATTCTTCCCATTTTTTACGCCAAAGGGGGAGAGATAGTTATTTATGTGATATCTGTGATTCTGTCAGTTGTCTTATTGAGATCGCTGGTTGTATGAATATTTATTTGCACATCAAAGAAAAGCTCTTGCATATCTTCAAGGGGAGTATGTTGAGAACTCAACTCCACTAGTCAACCACATTCTACTACATTTAGGGGGAGAAAATCAACCCTCAACCATACAAGTTGAATATAACATAGAAATACCTCTACTATATGTTGTCGTCATAAAAATTGAGGAGATTGTTAGAGTAAAGTTTTAATGATAAAAATCCTATTTCCTTACAGGGAAAATGTACCATCAAAAATAAAAATAATCAATTATAGATACCCATAAATCAAGTGAAGATTACCAATCAAGGATTTTGATTGATAGATAATCAATCAAGGATCCATGTAGAGATGCTCAGAATGTATAGATCACAAAAGTGACTACTCAAGGAAGGAGGATATCTCAACAACCAACAATGATCAATCAAGGATACATGTCACAAAATGTACTATTCAAGGAAGGTGGATATATTGACATCCAACAATGAAGAATACAACAACTTTATTCCAACCAACATTCCAGGAAAGCTGAAGATGCAAAGTCTACACTTAATCAAAAAAGCCGAAGATACAAAATCAAATTGAAGAACACAGCAGCTACAATCTACAGTAAATTAATGAAACTGCAATGGCTATAATCTGTAGGCAATCAAGGAAGCTGAACAGGAATCCGGAATGGATATAATCAATATGCAATCTAAGGAAGTTGAACAAGATCAAGACGTGGATTCATTCTTGAATCTTTATCTTGGAAAAATTAGATCACTCACTTGCCTTCTTCTCTAGAGATTCAAATTCTTGGGTTGCTATCCGATTTCGGCACAAGATCAAGACTTGTCGAAACTATAAAATAAAGGATCGATTGACAGAAGGAATTGTTAAATCATTTCATATTCCTTCTCTACTTTTATCAAGCAATGTATTTCCTAGTTATACTAAAAAGATAGGAGAGAAAAATATTGTTGATAAGGCTTTCTATCAAAACAAAAAGTTAGTGAAACAAACACTGAGTGTAAAAAGTTTACACTCATCCTTGTATTCACACCAAAAGTTCAACAACTTGAAGAGAACACCGTTGCAACCCAAGGGGACTGTACGTGAGATTCACATTGGATCCCTACCAGTGTAAAAACTTCTTATGTCAAGTTTACTTTTCAGTTTCTTATTTAATTTTTATCTGTCGTTAGTCGACTAAATATCTATTTAAGTCAACTACTCTTAAGGAAAAATAAAAAATAGCAATTCACCACCCTCCTCCTCTTGAACTTTCAGAAACCTTCTTTCTCAAGGAAGTAAAATCACGACCTGTCTCATAGGAATTACAAAATTGTTTTCACAAATCTTCTCAAGAAAAAGCGAAACACAATTACAACTACACACTGAGATTTACTTCTTAATCTCAACCTAGGTAATACAACCTATTAGTTTATGAGCCTAAGCAATGCATTCATTGCCCACTACATTAATCCTCAGTGATTAATATAGATTTTTGACCGTTAGACAAAAAGTTACCCTTAACTATGTTCCTACAATGACTCACACAAAGTTTTGAAGCAATTCTAACAGAGTGAAATGAATTTAACATGTTAAGCACAAATATAACCAATCAAAATAACAACAGGTTCATGAAGCAAGTTCTTCAATCGATGAGATCTATTGTTGTTTTTGTTGAAGTTTGAATTTTCTCTCCTTTTGAATGAATAAATTGATTTGTCGATTGTCATGTTTATTATATAAGCCATAAAGAATTATATCATTAGACAAACAACATCGTCCATTTTGATTGGTGTAGTACGTTGATGATCTCAATAACCTCTGACAAGACATCTTTCTAATTGTATAGGACATTGCTTGGACGAGAACACTCTGTAGAGGTTCGGGTCCCTGCTTTTGTAAGGATCATCAGAACATTTGAAACATTAAAACTTATAAAATTTGAATGTGAAATAGAGTACTTGTAGAGTTCGTAAGTTCAAAATTTACCATATCATCCAATTTGAGAGCGAGAGAGAAAATATGTGGTGGCTTGCATAGTGATGTTTTCGAAACCAAGCGAAGCTGTCATCATTCTTCAAGGAAAATATGTTGCCTTAAAAGTTGTGATTGTAAGGTCATTTGATGAAGAAACAAGGGACAGTCCATATGTCCATTGTTTGGTTGCAGTGTCTAGGAAATTAACCCAAGTAGAAGTGGTGCTTAGTTCAAGGAATGTCACAAATCAACAGGCGAAGTGAAGGGCTTTTCATTTCATACAAATGCTCGGTGAAGTAGGCCACCATATCATGCGTACTCGTTATAAACTCGATGTAAATCTTAAGGATGTTGTCAATGTTGATGTTTTTCGGGCACGTGACAAAAAAGGTGACTGCTACGAAAGAGACCAAGGCTAGGTTTGAGAAGAGGTTCAAGACCAGGATAAATCGCTGGTTCTTCAATTGATATACAGAATAATTGTGTAATACATAAGATTCAATGTTGGTTTTCTACTCTTTTTTTGATCTGGTAGTAGTATGTTAGTTGCTTTTGGTGCGGGGGTGGTAGATCTGCTGTTCTTCGTTTGAATCAAAGAGGTGGAAAGTTTGGAGTTTTTACTGGTGCAGATGTTGGAACAATCTTTTTGGATCGAACGAATTCTCCGTGTTGATTTTTATTTAAGGTGTAATCTAATTTGCATAGTTCACTTGATTCTCCTTCTCGTCCATAGGTGGTTTCTCAGTGTATATTGGTGTTGCTGAACGTACTAGAGAGGAGAATGATTTGTAAAAAGAAATGATTGAGAGTGGTGTTATTAATTAAGCTTGGTGAAAAGTAGGTTCCTGTAGAGAACATTTGCTTTTCAATAATTAGTGCAAACATTTCTTGCAATTGGTTGATTTTATACATATGTATGGTAAAATCAAATGTGCTTTAGTATATGATCAAATGAGTGAACGTCCTGGTGCTCATGCTCGTGTTGGGCTCACTAAACTGACAGTTCTCGAACACTTCCTAGATACTGAAGGGCAAGATGTGCTCCATTTTCATGGATAATATTTTACTTTATCAATTTCTTAAACTTTGTGAAATGATTTTTGATATTCTACCTCTTTCTCTGGGACTGCTCTAAGCGGCTCTGAGGTTTCTTTCTTCGCATGGTCATATTCCCTCTGCAGTCGATTACAAGCTAACTTTAGCTATAGATGTTGGAGGGCTTCATGAGAGGTTTACTACAACTAATAAGGGTTTTAATACATCAAATTGGTGGTTTTACTTGTACTTGGAACTGGTATATACATGCTATTATCATGATACAATTTTTCTTTCTTAATTGGTTTTATGTGACTGTCGATTTAAGGTGTGGTTGAGAACTCAATGTGAATGATTTTACATCATTGTTATGTCGGATGAGATCTCTAATAAGACTTATCTTCATAATTTCTTTATGGTCATATTTGTCCCAAGATCATAAGGTAAGCTGCTGGATTTTGTGATTCCTTTCCTTTTAATTCTAAAAAGACATAATCACAAGTTAGACATGGGATCTTACCCCGATAACTGGTAATCTATTGATTCATTTTGTGGTGGACTAAACAAACAAGTCGATGGATGATGTCGGCTACCGCCCCTGGATGTAATAATATATCTTAACAAAGGAGGGTGTTGGGTTTCATTCCTTGACGGTAACTTTATGAGTGGTAGTAGTGAGAGTTGTGGTGGTGAATGGAGGCGCAAAAATGGGAAAAAGAGCTGCATTTAGAGAAAATTGATCTTCATCCTTGGAATTTCATATTTTTATTATTACTCTCATTTCCAAAATATCACAATTCATTTATTTTAGAATCAAATGATATGGTATGGAAGTTGATCAATACTTATATATTTTTTTTGCTAGTTCTGCGTTGCACGTGTAATTCATACTAATCCTTTGCAAGAATAATTCAGTTATTAGTAAGTTTTTTGAAAAACTTATTATCCACAAATTGTTAAGACTTGTTTATTATGTATTTGGAATAAAACAAATAATGTCATATCACTAAATTATTGGACTTTTTAACCAAGTCTAATTTGACTTTAAAACGACGTAACCAAATTTAGGACATGGTTGTGCGTCGTGGGGACACCTCCAAATCTTGGTTATGGAATTTCATTTTAGGAAGAATAGTTCATGAAAGAACTGAGTCTGTCAAAGGGAAAACTTTTTCCTTGTATTACAGGGCGCATCACAGACCAACAGCCCTCAAGAGGGGCTGCATGCATCTGCCCGTGACAGGGGACCTCCTTGCCAAACCTTGAATCCTCTTCAAGGACCCTTTGGTCGGTCCTTGAGGAGTTATGTTGGGATATTTTGACCTCAAACTCTATTATTAAGACACTAGGATCACCCCACTGATTTTAAACTCTGAACAACACATACAACTACAAGGACACACTATCATACACAAGACGAGTTTCCAGACGTCCTGGCCGTCCTTTGACGTTTTACTTGGAAGCTATTTAAAACTGACTTCAAAGGTTATTATTAATTATTTAAACAAGTTATTAACTTTAAAACACATATGAAATTCGAATCTACCCTAATTCATTTTGAGGGTTGTTATAGTGGAACACTGAGGTATTTTTGGTGCTTTGTTGGCCTAAGCTTGTAGAACCCACCAGGTAAATAGTGAGTGTCCATACGAGTGTTTTTGCTCAAGTATGTAGAATAGTGTCCACTTTATGATAGAGTTCCCTAAGTAATAGGCATGGTAGTGAAAATCAGGCAACATACCCGCTCTAACCGAGACATGCTGCACCTAGAAGTGAGCTGCTTCTATGACTTCTAGTCTGCTGGGCGGGAGGGAGAACACCATCCTATAGATGTCAATCACTAACCTAGCCAAGAGCAAGAGAACTCTCTATATTGTTGTCAGCTGGTAGATCCCCGTCTTTACTTTTGATGTTTATACTTTTTCTAAGTCCTAGTACCAAGTTGTCATTTGTAACTCTTATGTTGTCAAATAAGTTTGAAGATTCTTCCTAAAAACCCGTGGAACCTTAATGTGTCTCTACACTATTGAGATCCTATTCATCTCTAGCGGAAAGAGTATATCGTAATTGTCCTATTTCGCTATCATCACTACAACACCATGGTTTTACCTAAGTGGTGTTAGGACATGGGGGTAGATTTGATTCATTCTAGGTATGGCTGATTATCATGGGCTGTATGCATCAATAGATTTGTATAAAGACCGAGTTTCAAGTCGCAGATTCCTGATGGGCCAGTGATAGAGTGTTAGTATAATTCAGTACGCCTAAGGGTCATTCATTTCCGTACCTAAGAGGCCGAAGTTAGTTTTTATGGAATGTGCTCCTATCACTTTATTCGAGGTTAGTGATTCAAGTGTTGGATAACTTCCCTGTCAATCGTCTATAGTAAGGACTTGCCAAAAGTTTTTCACATCATTATCTACTGCAGAGTCCCTCGCTAGGAGAGAGAAATATACTTCACAGTAGACATCGTTCTAAGAGTACTCATCCTATCTCTATTCTGGCCATATAGAATGGGACACCATCAAATTAAAATAGTTGAGAAACAGTTGAAAGATCTGGGGGTATATAAAGGTTCATTCGTGACCAAGCGCTCACTCACCTTGGGCGCTTCTGGTCCTCCCTTAGTTGTGTATACACTACCGTCAATTGAACAAGGGGGTTATAATCAAGATAACTATCCTCTTCAAATGAAGAGTGGAGCTGTTCAGTCTAACTTTCATGTGCCACCTATTTATGCAAATATTGATGGCTAAGATCTTGCGACCATTAATCTGAAAATTTAGAGTGAAGCATGACCTTTTGCCATATAACCTTGTAGAACTAGAATAGGACATTAGTATTTTTGGTTATGTCATTTGACATAACTAATGCATCAACAACGTTCATGGATCTTATCAACAAAGTCTTTAATCCTTATTTAGATATGTTTGTTATCATCTTCATTGATGACATATTATTCTATTCAAGGAGTCCTTCAGACATTGAACGATAAGGAGTTGTATGCCAATTTCTCCTAGTGTGAGTTTTGGTTTAAGTCTGTGCCATTCTTTGGCCACATACTTTCAAGTAATGGGATAAGAGTTGATACCCAAAATATAGAAGAAGTTCAGAGTTGTCCTAGAATCACGTCTCCAACTTATATAAGGAGTTTCTTGGGTTTCGTTGGCTACTATAGAAGGTTTGTTGAGGGGTTTTTGTCTATCTCATCTCCCTTGACCAAGTTTACTCAGAAGAGAGTTAAGTTTCAATAGTATGAAGCTTATGAGAGAAGCTTTCAAGAATTGAAAAAGATGTTGACTATTGCAAACAATTTTGACCTTACTAGAGGATACTGAAGGTTTTGTGGTGTATTGTGATGCATCAAGAGTTTGATTGGGCTGTGTGCTAATGAAGAATGGAAAGTTATAACTTATGAGTCCAAAAAGTTGAAGGTTCATTAGAGGAATTATCCAACCCATGACTTAGAGTTTGCTGCTGTAATTTTTACCTTAAAGATATGGACCCACTACTTGTATTTCGTTCATGTTAATATATTCACCGATCCCTACAATACGTGTTCATCTAGAAAGAGATCAATCTCAAACAGAGGAGGTGGTTAGAATTACTCAAGTTTTATGACATGAATATTCTTTACCACCCATGTAAGGCTAATGTAGTTGCTGATGCTTTAAGTAGGTTTTCCATTAACATTACTACCCATGTTGAGGAAGAATAGAGGGAGTTAGCCAAAGATGTGCACAGGCTTGCATGGATGGGAGTAAGACTTATTGATTCCATTGAAGGAGGAATAGTGGTGATAAATGGGGATGAATGATCACTAGTGTCAGAAGTGAAAGAAAAGCAAGACCAAGATCCCATTTTACTTGATTTGAAGGCGAATGTTCATAAGCAAAGAGTATTGACTTTTGAACAAGGGGGAGATGGTGTGCTGAACTCTAGATAATCCATTCATTTGGGCTCCACAAAAATGTACCGCTATTTGAGAGATGGATATTGGTGGGAAGATATGAAAAAGTACATTGCTGAGTTTATTGCCAAGTGCCCGAATATTTAGCAAGTGAAAGTACAACACAAAAGGCCTTGATGGTTCGCTCAGAATATAGAATTTCCAGAATGGAAGTGGGAGATGATTAATATTGACTTCATCACAAGCTTCCCAAGGTCTAGTAGGCAACATGATTCAATTTGGGTTATTGTCGATAGAATGACAAAATCAGCTCAGTTCTTGCCAGTTTACACTACTCATTCGGTAGAGGATTATGAAAATTTATACATCCCTTAAGTGATGAAAATTCATAAAGTTCATGTTTCGATCATTTCAAATATAAGTGCACAATTTACTGGTCAGTTTTGGAAGTGTTTCCATAAAGTTTTGGGTTCAAATGCTAATTTAACCATTGTTTTTCATCCTTTAACCATTGTTTTTCATCCTTAGACGGATGGGACAGCGGAGCATACTATCCAGACCTTAGAAGATATTGTTAGGATCGAATTCACGCACACACACTAGATGAATGAAGAACACAAGAACTTTCAAGAGAAAGAGATGAGAGATCTAGAGAGAGAAAGAGAAAATTCTATATTTCGTGGTAACACCCCGTGAGTAAACTTCCACGGTGTTGAGCTATATTTATATTAATTAAATTAGAGTATTTTTGGTTACAAAGAATAAATAGAGAATAAATTGGAAAGCGTAAACAATTATATATATTAATCAGGCTCCACTACCTAACAAATATGTTGAGATCTTGTGCAATTGATTTCAATGGGAATTGAGATTATCAGCTACCTCTAATTGAGTTTGCTTACAACAGCTACCTTTTGAGCATCCAAATGGCGCCATATGAAGCTCTTTATAGGAGGAGAAGAAGATCTCGTATTAGGTGGCTCGAAGTTAGTGATGTACGGTTGAATCTAGTTAACCAAGACATGGACAAGGTGAAAGTGATTTAAGAGAGATTGAAAACGGCACAGAGTCGTCAAAAGTCCTATATAGATGTTAGGAGAAGGCCATTGGAGTTTGAAGTAGATGATTTGGTATATCTTAAAGTTTCACCATGAAGAGTTTTATAAGGTTTGGTAATAAGGAGAAACTTAGCCCCGGTATATTAGACCTTATAGAATATCCAAGAAAATTGACAATGTAGCTTATGAGTTGGAGCTACCACAAGAGTTAGCGGCGGTTCATCCGGTATTTCATATCTCCATGTTGTAGAAGTGCATGGATGATCTTGCGCTAATTGTATCAACTGAAAATGTTGGTATTAAGGATAGCTTATCCTATGAAGATTCCAGTACAAATTTTAGATCGCGAAGTTCGCAAGTAAAGTGGTGCAGTCAAGGTCCTTTGGAGAAACCAAGTTGTTGAAAAAGATACTTGGGAAGCTGAAGAGGATTTTAAGACATCTCTTTGAATTCAGAGAGAATGCAAATCTAAGTACGAATTCTCTTATTTGCACTTGTAAAACTATCAGTAAGCATTTTGTTACTTGCTTTTTATTGTGGAGTGATAAACTTGAAGTTAGTATTCTTATCTTAGTGAAAGAAATCTCATTTAAGGACGAATGTTCTCAAGAGGGAGATATTGTAACAACTCATAACTTGTAATATCTAAGAAACTAAAATTAACCACTTTTTGGAAAGAAAGGGAAAAATCTGAAATTTTTTTAAAGTTTAAGAAGTGAGTTTTGGTTATTTTCAAACGGTCATAACTCTTTGCTCAGGATGATTTAGAGTCAATTATTGATATGGTAGATCTTTCCAACTCCGCCAAGTTTGCACATTATCAACACCGTATGAGGGAGATATGCCTATCAGAAGTTGGTCTATTGGATTGAGGAAGGTCCCAATCAGAATTTAAGGAAGCGCAAATTAGTCTTTTCACCCATTTATTTCCTATTTCATTTTAGGGATTTATTTAAGGTAAAAAACAAGTTTTATTCGGATTAGAAAGTTTAAATTTACGCTTAGGGATTAGACAAAAGAGAAAAGAAGAAGGAAAGAAGAACGGTCAAGGTTTCGCCAAGAAGGCTAAGGAATTGCGAGTCGAATTCATCGGGGTGATTCCTATCAAGGTATGTGAGATCTTTCGTGTTGGGTTAATTCATACACACACCAATATTGTTTTAATCTTAGTAGTTTAAGAGTTGTTTACATTATTAGAAGTGAATTCTTGATGAATCTTGTCGAATCCCTATTTGGTTGAGTTGATCGAATGCCCATTGATGTAGATTTGTAGTTTATGATGTTATTTTCAGGTTAGATCTATTAGTTATTGAAGTTATAGATGATCCTAAGGGTTTAGGAAAAGAACTATGGAGGTTTATGAGATTTATCAATAAAAAATAAAGAGAGAAGTTCGTCATCCACACTTGGGTAGAACCAGGCGCAGCGCGACCCTCTACGCCAGGGGCCTGGGGAAGCGCCTATAGTGCACCCGAAAGGTGCCTCAGACCAATTGGTCTTGCGTAGCGTGCCCCAAACGTGCAAGGATTGGCATATTTTGCCCAGTTTTGTATTTTATGTAGGCCCTTTGTTAAAAATTAAGTAAGCCCCCTAAGGTATACTTTAACACGTTTCCAGTGATTCTAAGTGTACTTCCAAATGATTTTCTACAAACATCGAAAAATCATCAAATGAACGCAAATATAACTTGGAATCCATATCCAATTCAAGGAAATTAAAGATCAAAATCAAAGAAGTTAAGAGTCCCAAGTCTATAGTTTAGAAATAAGTCAAATCAAATTTCTAAAGGTTTTCTAAGAATCTTACTAAACGTTTTAATACACTATTTTTTTAAAGGCTTAAGTTTTTATGTTAAGTAAAGAACACAAAACGTTGAGTATTTCGAATCAAATGAAATATAAAGGAATTAAGTATTCCTCACGAGTTTACTTACACCTTTAAGTTTTTAATAGTTAAGCAAAGAGGTCAATAGAATTGAGTTTCATTTTCTCAAGAAAGTTAAAGGGAACATGTATGCCCTAAGTTTAAATAACTATTTTTTACATTTAAGTTAAGAGGAAACTATGATTTCAAAAGAGATTTGACAAGAAAAGGACATATCTGTTCAAAGAAAGCTTTTTAAAACACACACACACGGTTGAGCATTATCCAACCTAAAGAAGGCAGTTGTTTTTTAAAAGCATGAGCTAAATTTACATGTTTGGAGGTATTATTAAGAAACATGTGGGATGAGACGATTCTAATTAACTCAAGACTCATGAAACCATATGTAGTCATCATGGGTACATTAACAAGGTCTTCTTTTTAATGAATCATGTAAGTAACTAGTGGATCCCCTAAGTTAAGGAACTACTATAGACGTCGAAAATCTAGCTTATTTCTGGTAGAATAGTTAAGACGTTCAAATCAACAACTTTGTGCAATAGTTGTTGTGGTCGGTAGCGAATCCTCCCATATAAACACATATTACTTTATTATAAATAAAGTTAATTTGTTTATTGCATTTCAGATATTCTATTGTGAGATTTAAATGTCCATCTGCCAAGACACTTATTTTCTTTAATGCTTTGTGAGAATGTTTTTCTGGCAATCACTACTGATAAGTCTTTCACACACTGATTAAGTAGTTTAGGCAAAAGCCAAGGGTTTTGCTAATGCCTAGCAATAGTTATACGGGTGTCGGTCATTAATATGCCCAGGGTGTAGGCTCTAGCGTACAGATCTTGGTACGGATTGAGTGTTTTAGGTATTAAAGTGTAATCGTAAGTGATTTTAAATGTTGGTGATTTCTTCGTAATCTCCATAAAAGTGGATCAATATTAGGAGGATAGCTTATATAGGTAAAGATCTCACTGAGTCAGTTTGTGAGAAAATGTAATTGGAATTTAGTAAGAACTGCTAGAAATTGAGTGAGTCCTTTGGAATTGATTGATATAGCTAAGTTTGAGATGTCATTTAGATGACAAGGTTAACTCGATACTGATGGTAGGGGCTAATTAAGCAGGATAGTAATAAGTGTTTATGATTAATTGTGATTGAGATGCAACTATATGATAAGAATTATTGATTAAACAACTTATGGTATTGTAATGACGACTTACGATTATCTAAGGTTGTAATTTGATATTATTTGGTCAGAAACATGGTTCTACAAAAAGTTGTTGGAGGTGCTGGGCACTACTCAAATAGAATTGATATGAGCAAAAGTTATAATGAAAAGAATGAGTGGGAGGTAGTGTAGCCTTCAGAAGGAGGAGTGAGCAAGAATAATTATTCTGATTTGCAAGGTCTAAATATGTATATCAAAGAGTGGAGAATAGGGTTCAGAGACATGTGATTCCATTTGTTTTTCTATGGTTATGGTGATAGTGTAGCATGCCGTTCACATCAGTTAAAAGTTGTTGGATAGAATTTTAGAACGAAGTCTACAAATGTTTAAATCGAGTGTGGTGATAAGTTCTTTTATGGTTTTGAGTTTGGTAAATGGCATGGTTGATTTTTTTATGAAGGATACGTTAAGATCAAAGAAGGGGCGATAAACTATAGGCTACGATAAGTGAATTCATAAAGATCTTCAATTGTATGAGCTAATGTTGAAGATAATGGTATTGTATTACATGGTTGAGATCAAATTTTAAGTTTTATTAAGAGTTTATGCTCATGGTAGTATGTATTGTCAAGGTATGAATAATAAAGATAAGAAATAACCAACCACATTGAATATTGAAAATTTGAAAAGACTTGTACATGGTTTGAGCCATAAAGTGTGTTATTCTAATTTTCCAAAGACTTAAGGTAGGGTGTCATTAAAAGGATAAGGTAAAAATTACAAGGTTTTTTAGCCAAAGAATAAGATTATTGAGCGAGTCCACAAAACGAACAAGAGTTTGGTGTATAGAAGGGTAAGATATTTAAAATTTGTGTCATGAAAAGAACTTAAGAAAATGAAGTAATAAGAACTATCGTATAAGCCCTTGGTTTGTAGTAAAAGGATATTGAGTTTTGCCTATGAATTTAGATATGACTATGAGATGTGAAGTAGTTCGATACAAAGTTACAAGGAAGTGATTATGGACTATTCTAAAGATTGAGTTTTGATTGGGTGACAATATACTATATGTGGATGATTCCATGTGATTATGTCAAGCCAGTTGTGCAATTATGACAAGGGAAATTTCATATAATATTACATAGTGTGGACGTCTATAGTTTTAACCATGACTTAATTAGATTTTGAGGGATTAAACTACGTTGTAGAGAGACAAAATAGATTTGTTTAATATGTGTTATCATAGGGGCATTTTTTGATGGTGAGTGCGGAGGTTATGGGGGGGGCGGCTTACAGTATAAACATATTATTGGATTAATGAAGGTTTCTTTTGAAGTTTTTACCTGAGTCCACATGATGATATGAATAGTGATGAAAAATGGTATGTGAAAGTTCACATGAAGTATGACAATAAGTGTTTACCAATTATTTTGTATGCCCCACCTCGATGGGAACTATAGATTTGGGAGTTATGTCTATCGTCTTTTCGGTGTGACTATAAATCTTTCTGGTATGCTTAAATGGAATATTTGAGCGCCATATTTTCAAACTTTTTAAGAGAGAGGCTAACCACAGTTTTGCTAAGTACTATATTTATACTAGTGACAGTTTGAGAGTAAGGTAAATGATTGGTGTGGTTGTGATGTTTTGGTATTAAGAGTGTTGGCTTTAACACAGTACTATCAGAAGTATGTGAGGTTCGATAAATCAAGTATATGAGAATTTATAATCCGTACTAGATTGGTGATTGTGGGTACCTAGAAAATTTAAGATATCAAGCCAGATGAATGAAAATGTTTGATATGGGTACTATGGAAGGAGTATCCAATGTTTTTCGACTTTGGTTCCGTAAATTCTTATATGACTATCTACTTTGTTTTGGATATGATTTGGAGTGTGATTTTCTAATTATATCCACATGTGTTTTCATATCCATGGGTGAATTCCTAGTGGTGGATCGGGTGTATCGATCCTGTTATACTTCTCTTGGTATGGTGCATCCTTGTTTAGACTTTTCATTTCAGTTGTTGAAGATTTGATATTGTTTGGAATGGTTGAAGTTTACTAGTGATTCTACACGCACAACCTTGCTTATGAGACTTTATATAATAGCTACTATATATGAAGAGTTTACAATTGTCTAAGAGTGTTGTTAAATGTCTGCAAGTATCACTCTATTTGTTGGTTTTACCTTATTATTTCCTTTTTTTTTTTTTTGGGTTTAGATAGTTTGATTCCTCTTGTGATGAGTTATTCTGTTCATAAATAATTCTATTTTTACTATCTTAAGTTAGTTTAAACTAGTATCGATGTGAAAAAGAAATCTTGACAAGATTTGTGATGATTTGAGAAATATGATGTTTTTATGAATTATTTAGGTTCTCTCTTAGTTTTAGACGGTATTGGTTAAAATAACGTGAAAAATAATTCCCTTTGATGGTGTGTTGTTGTTTAGAGGATTTTTGTTCAGATTTCGGTTCACTAGTCAGTACGCGGTATGGTAATCAACCTTAAATTGTAAATCACTTAAATTTTTATTTGAAAGTTTAGTTTTTAGTAGTTGATCTTGATGAAATGCTCTTAAATATGAATTCACTTAGAGAGATGAATACCGACTGGTAGGTTATGACTTAGACTTTTGCTAACATCTGTTTTTCTTTTCTATTTTTTCCTTGTGTTCGAGGAGGAACATGATTTTTAGTGGTGGATAATGTAACGAACCTCTAAGTCATTTATAAAGTTTAACCATTATTTTTATAGTAACGTTTTTAGTAGCTTTTATAAATAATTTATGACTTATAAATGTGTGACATGATTTTTAGCTTTAATAAGAGATTATTTTTTGATGAAAATAATAAAAACAAAATAAAAAAATATAGAAAACAAAAATAAATACATAAGTAAAAAGAAGTGGGTCAAGACCATAACAATATTATAATAATGTTAAAGTGTAAAAAGGCAGCAATCGACCGTACTTGTAGAAATAAACTGCGGCATTAGGAGAAATAAAATAGAAAGAAGAACACGATAATGAGGTAAAATAACTACGGACTAAGTCTTTGTATGGTGTATATTGATTGAGTTATATTAATATTAATATATTATGGATATTGGATAGTTAGAGAATGGAAGTGCAAAATTATGTTTTGCAAATTGTATTGCTTCAGTGTATCGACCTTCCTTATTGTATTAAAAAAATAGGAAAAAAATGTTGGTGACCAATGATTGTTCAAAGAAGTAAGAGCTAATGATTGTTTGATGATGGAGTGATAATTGTATAAGGATAAATTATAACTTATCAATGTAAATTAGACCAAAATGCGGCATATTGTTTTAGGATTTGCGATAGTTTTTGCACTTCTTTCCAATAACTATCATATTATGATTCAAGTTTTGAAAAATTGGGATGTATAATTGAATATTGAGTGTATAATATCATATAATTATCCTTAAATTTATAGGATTTAGATAAAATGAGACTTACCCCTACGTGCAAATCTAAGAAATATGAGACATGACATATTAATTGACATCAAAATTAGGAACTTGATATTAGATTAGAGTGAATTTTTGGGTCTAGGCTCAATCTAAAGTAATATGGGTGATGTTAATTTCAAAATATTATTGTGATTATGTACTTGAGTAAATTGCATTGATTTGGAAGTTCAACGAAAAGGGAAGAGTCAAGTCCCATAGTGATTGTACGATTAACTGAGGCAAGTGGATTTCTAAACCCTTATTAAGTGTGTGAAATTCGTGTATTTTCTTCTGGTATATGTCTGGGTGTAACGGAAATTGGTGATGGGTTGACTTATCCATGTTGAATAATTCTAATGATGAAAAATGGGTTATAAAAGACAATGTGATTAATTGTTTGTGTGTGATGTGTTAAGAATGGTTTGAAAGGTTTGTTGAATAATTGTTGATGTTGTATCATGATTGTGTTGTTGTGAGTTGTTCAATGTTATGAAAATTGCATTTTTCTAAGATATGATTGTGAAAAATGTTATGTGATTGAGAAAGAATAAGAAATTAGAGAGGCCGTACCATTTCGAGGGACGTATCCCGCCGCAATGGATACTATATTTTGAGGGATCTATTTCACACCACAATGGTTACTATTATTGAGGGTCATATCGCACTCCATGATCGATACATGGATAAATATGTTCCCTATGGATCCCGGACTGAGAGACAGCGGTTGTGTATCATTAGGTTAGACATGAATAATTATACTTGACATTGCATTCATCGCATTGCACACTTTTATCATTGATGAACTTGATCTTGTGTTGTTAATATTGTGAGTGCTTTTTTGTGAAAGTTGTGAATGATGATTAAAAAGCTTGTTGTTGAGGATATGTAATTGTTAGAGTGTAGTTTGAGCTGTGTTTATGTAAACTGTGAACAGTTAGGTTGGGTTGGTTATATACAGGTTGTAGTTGGGGAGGTTTGGTTGGGTGGTAGGAGTACTCCCTTAACTTGTGCTTAGAGTTTTTCTTGTTATGTACAGTGTGTTTTGGTACTCACCCCGTGGTTCTACAATTTTTTTGTAGGTTACTAGCCCGGACCTTTGTGATATATTCTCTTCTTTTTCGAGGTTTCTTGAAGATTTGCGAGGTATCTGTTTGTCATCTCAGCAGACCTTCTTAATCATGTTTATGATCTTAGTCTACTCGGAAAACAATGTTATATGAGACTTGTGTTTTCTTTTGATTTAATTATATTATTTTAGAGGCTTGTACACGTGACAACTTTTGGGGGTATTTTTGAGTTTATTATAAATTTATTGCATTTTATTGTAATGATTAAATTTTAGGCTGACTTGTCTTAGTGGGATAAGATGAGTGTCATCACGTCCATTTTGAATCGTCATAAGTTGATTTGCTCCCCCTTATTGTAGTAGGATATAGTTGAGTTGTGGAAATGAGTGACTTAAGTATACTCCCCCTGAAGATATGTAAGATATTTTCTTTTTTGTGCGAACACAATTCATATATCGAGCGATCCCAACAACGATAATAAAAGAAATAGAGAATATATTTAAAAGCAAATGTAACACATCAAGCTGATAATAAGATCAACAAGATAATATTCTCTCCCTTTGGCATCAACAAAAAAAGGAAAGAATAAAGAGTTTAAAAAAAAACTAAACATCACAAATTCTTAAAGATAAGTCAAACGCCCAACACAAGGGAAAACAAAATTACCACAGAATAATTTTAACAATTCAGATTATTCTCAATAATATTAAAAGATTTTCGGAGCGAACAAAATTATTCTTCCAAAAGAGTTTTTTTAAAAATATCAACAAGTTGAAAATCAGTGCTAATAAAGAAAATTTCAATATCTCTATTTAAAACATGATCACGAATAAAATGATGTTATATGTCAATATGCTTAACACGAAAATGATGCAAGAATTTTTTGAAGGACAAATATCGCTAGAATTATCACACACAATTTTGACAGGCTTAAAGGATAAATCATAATCACTGAATTGATGAACCATCCATAAAAGTTTAGCACAATATTGTTCAATGGCAATATATTCAACCTCTATTGTCGAAAGGGAGACAAAGCTTTGTTTCTTGCTGTTCCATGAAATTAATGATTTTCCCAGAATTTGATAGGTAGCACTTTTGTTTTTCCTGTTGTCTTTATCACCTGCATAATCAGCGTCACAAAATCCTTCGAGAAAGAAATTTTCTCTTTTGGATACCATAAACCAATAGAGGTTGTTCCGACTAAGTAATGAATGATATGTTTTACCGTTGTAAGATTTGAAGCTTCTTTTGAGGCGGCACAAAATGAAAAAAAAAAAAACGAGGCACACTTGAAAACACTAAGATTATGGTGATTCTTACCCACAATGAGGTAAAGTAAAGAACCAATCATACCTTGATATTTGGTTTCGTCAACTGTTTTACCTTGATCATCTTTGTCAAGAGTACATGTGGAACTTATCGGAGTCCCTAATGCTTTTGAATTTTCCATTCCGAACTTTTGTATGAGCTCTTTATAGTATTTGGTCTTGTAAAGAAACATACCTTTCTCATATTGATAGATTTGTAGTCCAAGAAAAAAGGTTAATTAACCCATAATCCTCATTTCGAGTTCACTTTGCATAAGAGTAGAAAATTTTTCACATAAAGAAATATCAGAACTTCAAAAGATAAAGTCAACAACATAGATTTGAATAATGATATTCTGGTATGAATATCTTTTACTAAAAAGAGTAGTGTCAATAATACCACGAGTAAAGCCTTGATTTATAAGAAAATTGCTGAGACGGTCATATCAAGCACAAGGTACTTGTTTGAGACCATAAAAAGCTTTTCAAAGTTCAAAAACATGATAAGGAAATTCTGGATTTTCAAAACCCGGAGGTTGTTGTGCAAAAACTTCTTCAACAAACCCGTTCAAAAAGGCACTTTTCACATATATTTGAAAAAATGAAACCTTTATGAGCAGTTAAGACTAGAAGTAAACGGATGGATTCTAACCTTGCAACATTGGGCAGAAGTTTTATCACAATCAAATCCTTCTTGTTGTGAGTAACCTTTAGCTACCAAACGAGCTTTGTTTCGAATTACTTATCTTGACTCTTTTAATTTATTTGTACACACCCATTTTGTTCCAATCATGGATTTGTCATCAATTTTCGAAACTAAGGACCACACCTGATTTTTATGAAAACGGTCCAATTCTTGTTTTATTGCATTAACCCAATGTTCATCTAAGAGAGCCTCTTTTAGCTTCTTTGGCTCCAACTAAGATACAAGTACAACCCGTGTTTCATTTATTCTCGATGCTCGTGTTTTGATACCCTCAGATGGATTTCTAATAATAAACTTGCTTGGATAGTCGGGTTCACTTCTACATTTTTTGGGAATAGATTCAAGTATGGGACTCAAAAAGGGTTATGTAGTCGACTGTTCAACACTGCTTGGTTCCCTTTGAGTTGATAAAGAGAATTAAATATCTTCATCATCAGAACTTACTCTATTCTCAACAAATTATTAGAATCATCAAAAACAACATGAATAGATTCTTCAATATTGTAATAGTAACGGTAAACGACATGTTTAGTCATTTTTGAGAACAGAATTTGTATTCTGGATGGCAAAAACTGGCAGATGGTGGACGGATGCCACGGCGGGACCGTAACGGGCACGACGGACAGTCGTGGAGGTGTCGTTTCAAAACACTTGGAAAAATCTGAAATTGCGGTACTGAAAATAGGACTCTCTGAAATTCGAACGAACTGGCCAGGACGGACCTTCACAGGTGTGAGGACGTTCACAGGAGTTTTCAGTGGAAAAATACACTCTCTGAACCTTGCGACGGACAGCAGGGACGGACAGTGCAGGCCACGACGGCCCGTCACGGGCTTCGTAAAAGGGGTTTTCCCCCCAGGCGGGGGTCGGAATCCTGATTCATTAATTTAAGGGGAAGTTTCGGACTATTTCTGCTTTAATTTATAAAAGTAATGGGTTAAATGTTAATAAGTCTAATTACTTGAGTGTTAAAGAGGGTAACTTGGTTGAGTTAATTAGTGATTATTAGTGCCACCTTTTAAAACTAATATATGATACAATTAGTGTAAAGAAAGAGGGTTTGGAATAAAGAAAAAACAGAAAGGAAAGAACAAGAGAGAGAAACGAGTTAGAGAGAGAGAGAGAAGAAGAGGATTAGCAAGGGATTTTGAGTTGAGATAGCTGGGGGATCGCAATTCTTCGGTGGAGGTAGGTATGGTTTTTTTTACCACTATTCGGTAAGTAAACTCTTATAGCGAATTGATATGTGTTTGAGTAGTATTATTAAGTCTTCTATATGCTTAATTGCGTGTATGCATGAGGTGATCTTATATATATACATGATTTGTGTAAAATAAGCATGATTGATGAAGAGCTATTGAATCTTACATCTTGAAAGAAAAACCCTAATCTACTTTTGTTAATGTGATGGCCTTGGTATAAAAGAAGGCCTTATAATGAATGAAAGTAGTGAGATTAGGGGATCGGGTGCCACGTTCCGGGTTACCAGGGATAGGAATAGGAGGATCGGCAGTGTCACGTTCCGACACCAGATAGGTTATGGATTCGGGTGCCACGTTCCGTACCAGGATTAGAATATTGAGGATCGAGGTCAGTTCCGACCACCAGGATAGATATGGAGGGTGCCACGTTCGTCGGTACCAGGATAGAATATGAGGATCGGAGTGTCACGTTACGACACCAGGATAGTATATGGATCGGGTGCAAGTCGGTACCAGGATAGACTGAGGAGAGGTCAGTGTCACGTACCGACACGAGAGTAAATAATATAATGAATCTTGAAGATACTTATATACTCAACTAAAGAACATGTTTCCCAAACGAGTATGATGAGGAGGCGTGAATCCTCATTGATGGCGTGGTGTTGTAACCAAGGATTATGGTTAATTGTTAAATACTGCATGCTAAGGGGATATTATTTGATTTTATTGATGTTATGATATATATGTTTCTATTTCGAGTGGCCGATGATACCGTTCAGTACTTGTGGTTGTACTGACCCCCACTTTGTTGTTTTCTTTTGTTATATCGTGGTATGCAGCAAACGTGCCGTCATCTTCGAATCGCAGTAGTTCAAGGCCGTCTTCGTCACACCGCGACCAATTCTTGCAGGGTGAGCGAAATGCTTCTAGCTTGGACTGGATATCCTTCCGCATGTCTGATGCCCTGAAGTTTCGGCTAGACTAATTTTTTATTTGTTTAGGCTTCTTAGAAACTCTTAGTTAGTAAAAATTGATCATAGAATGTTTCTTGTGGTGAGGACTTCCAGATTTTGGGGAATTAATAGATGTTGAATTTAGAAGTTATTGGAATTGTCTTTTATTTATGAGGTTAAGTCTTCCGCATTGCTTTATTGATATTAAAATTGAAAAAATGATAAGGTTTAGATTGGTTGGTTCGCTCACTAGGAGGGTAGTAAATGTGGGTTTGCCAGTCGCGGCTCGGTTGTGGGTCGTGAAAAACTTGGTATCAGAGCATTAGGTTCGTTGGTTCTCATCACAAAAGAACAGGTAGTCTAGTAGAAGTCTTAAAGAACGGCGGGGGGGAAGTCTTTATTTTCTTTGAGAGGCTATAAGACTTTAGGAAAATTCTATTCTTTCTTTCCTTCTTTCGTGCTATTACTTGGATCCAATTTGGTAATCTAGGTGATACAAATTGGTTATGGACAATCTTTCACTCTATTTCGCAGATGTTGAACTAGAGCAACGGGACTACGCCAACATCAACATCAGCAAGACAAGAGGCATCTGAGCCAGCCACTGGGGCTTGTAGCTCGAAGTGGAAAAACAGTGGCAAGACGGCCGCGGGTGGAAGGTGTGGGAGGACGTCCTCTAGAGGGAGAGGAGAGCACCTAGGCCCATCTGGTGCTAGGGACGGGTGACTCCTCCATCGACTGAGATAGAGTAAGAGAAGGGGAGGATGTGCGAGAATTGAAAAGTACAGAATGAGGAAATGCCACCCCCAACTACCCAGAGATTGATCCAATAAGGGTATCGCGTATATTAGTGGTTGTCTGATCAGGGACACGCACCACCAATTGTTTCTGCACCAACACCTTACGGTTTCTGAGGTTACACCTGCAAGCACTATGGGCCCTCGTATGGATGCCTCATTGGACATAGGCACGTTTCACGTCTGACTATGGCCTATAATGACGAATGATCGCATAAAATTCTTCGTAAGTTATTGTGAAATTAAAACCGCTAATTCTTCAAGGGTGCAGAATCTGAGGATGCTTACGATTTTATGGTTGACTGTCATTTGAGCTACTACACAAGATGGGTATAGTAGTTAGAACGGTTTGGTGTTGAGGTCGTGAGGGTACCAAGTTTCAAGGGGAACGCCAAAATGTGGTGGGCGGTCACATGTTGAGTGCAACAAACAGAGGCACCACCTATGACTTGGGCCTCTTCTCTAGTTGTTTATGGAGGAAGTATATCCACCGGACTTTGAGGATAGGAACAGGGATGAGTTCGTGAAGCCTAGAGGCAAGGTAGGATGTCGGTCAATGAATATGAGGCTATAAGTTTCGTGCACTATCCAGATATGCCACCGAACTATTGTTCAGGTCCACAAGAGCGGATTCGCCGTTTGTGAAGGGGGGGAGATTAGAGTTGCGAATTTTCAGCCTTACAGGGAGCGGTACGGCAAAATCCCTTCCAAAAGTGTAGATTATAGTAGAGGTGGAAGGGTGAAGCCAGATGAAGTAATCACGGCGTCGACTAAAAGAGGTTTCGAAAAGGGCGGGAGTTTAATGGTTTCTTACTCTAGAGGAAAAGGGTACGAGGTTACTCAGGTCGACCCATCAGTTTCACTACAGGACTGTAGTGGGGGTCTACCTCAGGGACGGTCAACATTTCGCTGAGAGAACTATTGGTAATCTAGAGAGTGTTATGGGTGTTGGGGAAAACTGGGGCATATCAAGAGGTATTATCCAAAACAGAGTGATTAGACCCCCAACAGCTAGAGGTAGAGGTGGTCATGGCAGAGGCGTATTCTGGAGGGCGTGGTGGCCGAGTGGTAATGTTGTCACCAAAACGTCCGGGTGGGTGATGGGGCTAACGGGGCCACTACATCACAACATGCTAAGGCAACGGACAAACAAACGAAAGGGACATGTTTGCTTTCCCTGGGAGATGGAGCGCGGAGACATCGATGCATGTCATCACAGGTAATATTCTGGTTTTTGTATTGCTGGCTTCTGTATTGTTTATCCGGATTCCACATTTTCTTTATGTATTCTTCCTCATTTTGCTAATGGTTAAATTTACAATTGTGAATTACTTGATACGCCTTATTCGTGTTTTCTCCGGTGGGTGAGTCTTGGTAGTTGAAAAGAATAAGGTCTTGTTTGGTGAACTTTGTGGTGGAGACTAACACTTATGTAGATTTGGTTATCTTAGAAAATTGGTTGATTTGATGTATTTGTGGTATGACTTGGCTTTCTCACGCAATTTGCGATCTTGGTTGTAATGCTAATATAAAACTGGGTGAAGTAGCCAAGCCCTGGACAGATCGTTTAGTGGGGCGGGTGACTACACTTCCAATTCGGTGCGTATAATCTCCTTTCTTCGTGATAAGAAAATAGTTAGTTAAAGGGTGTTTTAGCTTTCCTTGGCAAGCTCAAGGTGACACTACCCAAGTACATTCGATTGAGTCGGGGTTTTGGTGGTCCTGTGAGTTCGGATGTGTTCCCTGCCAGTTGCAGATCTTCCGGGTATGCCAACCAGATAGGATACTCGAACTTTCTGTATTGATCTTTGAACCGGGGGGGTACTCGCCCCATTCTATACCCCTATCGAATGGCCCCCGAGGAGTAAGAGAATTAAAAGCACAACTTTCAAGGAGTTGTTGAGCAAGGCTTTCATTAGACAAGTGCATCTCTTGGGGTGTGCTCCGTTTTTGTTTGTGAAGAAGAAGGATGGGAGTTTTAGGGATGTTGCATAGAACTACCGGCAGTTGAACAACGGTAACATAAGGAACAAGGATCCTCTCCCGCATTGATGACTTGTTCGATCAGTTTACAAGGTGTTGTGTCTTCTCTAAAGAGTGACTGAGATTCCAGGTTATCATCAAGTGAATGGAAAATACGGCAAACGGATGTGCCAAAGACTGCTTTTAGAACAGGTATGGGCATTACGGAATTTGTAGTATGTCTTTTGGTTTACGAATGCCCCTGCTGAAGTTCATGAGTTGATGAACCGGGATTTTTTAAGCCTTATTGGATCTCTGTGTGATCGTATTTATTGATGATATTACGATATAACTCTAAAATAAGGGAGGAACTGAGGAGCATTTGAGGATTGGTATTGGAAATGTTGAGGGAGAAAAAGCTTTATGCCAAGTCTCTAAGTGTGAGTTTTGGCTAGAGCAGTGTCCTTCTTGGGGCACGTGGTTTCCAAGGATGGAGTGATGGGGGATCTTAAGATGAAAGTGTTAGTAGATGAAGACATTGGGTTAAGGACCCACTAATGTTTCAGAAAAATAAGAGCTTTGTTGATTTTTTAAGCCAGTTAATTACGTCGATTTGTCAAGGGATTCTTTCCCATTGCTTCCCAACTGACGAAACTTGACTAACGCAAAAGGTTCCCTTTTTTGTATGGTCGGATGAGTGTGAGGAAAGACTTTCAGAAGCTCAAGACTCTGTGACACCTTGAACCAATTCTCACCTTGCCAGTGGAAGGCAAGAAGAAGAATTTAATTGTGTATTGTGAGCATTCTATTCGGGTTTGGTGGCAGTGCTAATGCAAGAAAGAATGTGATTGCTTATGCTTCAAGGACAATTAAAAATGCATGTTGGAACGTAAATATCCAACTCATGATTTGGAATTGGCCGCGGGTAGGGGTTTGGGTAGGTTTTGAACTTAAAGCAAGAGACACTATTTATATGGGTTAAGTGGAGGTCTATACGGATCATCGTAGTATACAGTATGTTCTTCAACTCGTAGAGAGATTTGAATTTGAGGAACAGAGGAGATGAATGTGGAACTACTGAGGATACGACATCCTATTTTGTATCTCCGGGGAAGGCAAAATGTTATGTAGCGGATGCTTTAAGTAGACAGGAGGGAAGCGATGGGAAGTTCTAGCTCAACTGCAAGCATCTAGACGCCCCAGTGCTAGGGAGGTAGGTTCTAGATTTTGTGCTTAACGACCTTATGAGACTAGAAGTATAATGAGAAGGGAGGGATTTTTGCTTGTGTGGAGGCAAGTCTTCCTTCCTTGACAAGATAAGGGAAAAAGCAGTTTAATGATGAAAAAATCGATCCGGATCCGAGATAAAGTGTTGCAGGAGAGGCTAAAAAGAGAAAATCGACGAGGAAGGTGTTTTGTTTTGAGGACTAAGGAAGGGTATGTGTACATCGCGTCGACGATTTGATCAACAACTCTATTCTGACAGAGGCTCAGTAGTTCAAGGTATCGATACCTCGGGTGCAACCAAGATGTACCGTGAACAAAAAAGCAAACATTTTTGGTGAGAAGAAAACAAGAATGAAGGTGATATCGTGGATTTTATTGCCAAATGTCCAAATTGTCAAACAAGTAAAGTAGGCACACCAGGGCACGGAGGAAACACTTCAGAGAATGCCAATTCCCGGAAGGGAATGGTGAGAGATTGCAATGGATTTCGTGGTGGTCTTCCAAAGACAAGGGTAAGTATGTATCTATTTGGGTGATTGTTGATAGGTTAACTAAGTCTTGCTATTTCATTCGGTCAAGGTGACTTACAATGCAGAGAAGTTACGCCAAACTTTACATCGCAGAAGTTGTTATTTGATTGAATGAGTTCCACGGTCCATTCATATCAGATAGAGGTACGCAGTTTACTTCAAAGTTTTGGAAAACATTGCATGCGGAATTGGGTACTAGGTTGGATCTTAGTACTGCGTCCATCCTCAGAACGACGGTCAGTCTGGAAGCGAACGGATCAAGTGTTGGAGGATATGCTTCGATGGCATGTGTGATAGAATTCAGTGGCCATGGGATAGCTTCTTACCTAGCGGAAGTTTTCAACATAATAGCTATACACTCAAAGCATCGATATGGCTCCCTTTGAAGCATTGTATGGTCGAGATGTAGGTCCCCATTGGTTGGGTTTGATGCATTCGAGGTTAGACCTTGGGGTACTGATCTTGTGGAGGATTCGATGAGAAAAAGTGAAATCATTCAAGAGAAGCTTTCTAGCGGCGCAAAAGTAGACCAAAAAGCATATGAGATCGAAAAGAAAGGTTTTAGCGGGACTTAGGTTATGGAGGCGTGAAACCAAGTCTTGTTGAAAGTTGCCAATGAAGGGGTGAGGTGATGCGGTTTGGTCAAAGAGGCAAGCTAAGACCAAGGTACCTTGGTCCTTTGCAAGTACTTAAGCGAGTAGTAGGGGGGTGGCTTATGAGTTAGCCATGCCTCCAGGGCTGTCCGGAGTACATCCGGTATTCCATTGTTCGATGTTGAAACGATTCCATGGGAGGGAAAAACTCATTATCCGTTGGTTCAGTTTGCTTGATGAGAATTTGTCTTATGATGGAGGAACCTGTGCATTTTAGATAGAGAAAGTCGCAAGTGGAGATCAAGGGGAGATTGCATATATCAAAGTTAATGGAAGAATCGGACCCGTTGAGAAGCCACTTGGGAGAAGGAGGCAGAGGCAGATATGCGAGAAGATACCACATTGTTTACAGATTCAGTATTCCCCATTTTCGCCCTTGTTTTCCTCTTGATGATCGTTGGGTACGAACGATGGGTAGTAAATTGGTATCTATGTAAAGGACTCTTTAGTCGTTTGAAGCAACAGAATTATTCTGGAAAAAAGGCAGGGTGACGGATGCCACGACGGACGGTTCACGGGCACGACGGACTGTCGTGGAGTTTGGTGTCGTTTCAAAACCACTGGAAAAAATCTTAAATTGGGTACTGAATCGACTCTTTGAAACTTCGTACCGAATGGGCAGGACGGACCGTCACAGGTGTGACGGACCATCACAGAGTCTTCAGTGGAAAAGCACTCTCGGACCCTTGCGGACGGGACGGCAGGACGGACCGTCGCAGGACGGACGGTCCCGTCCACGGGCCTGGCGTAGTCCCAGGAGGGGTCAGAATCCTGATTAATTATTTAAGGGGCGTTTTGGAATATTTCCTACTTTAATTATAAAGTAATGGGGGTTAATGTTAATAAGTTTAACGTACTTGAGTGTTAAAGAGGTAACCTAAGTTAAATAGTGGATTATTTAGTGCCACCTTTGAAACTTACTTAATGATTAATTAGGGTAAAAGAAAGAGGTTTGGAATAAAGAAAAACAGAAAGAAGAACAAGAGAAATAGAACGAGTAGAGAGAGAGAGAGAGAGACGAAAGAGGATAGCAAGGATGTGAAGAAGATAGCTTGTTGATCGCCAATTCTTCGGTGGAGGTAGGTTTATGGTTTTTTTTACCACTATTGTAGTCAACTTTAATTAGCCGAATGATATGTTGTTTGAAGTAGATTATTAAGGTCTTCTATATGCTAATTGCGTGTATGCATGATGTGATCTTATATATTATACAGGATTGTATAAAATAAGCATGATGAAGCTATTGAATCTTAAATCTTTGAAAGAAAGAAACCTAATCTACTTTGTGAATGATGATGCCTTTGCGTATAAAAGAAGGCGGAATGGACTGAAAGTAGTGAGATTAGGGATCGGGTGCCAGTTCTGGTACCAGGAGAATATAGGATCGGAGAAGATTTGGTAGGGTAACGTTCGGACCACCAGTGATGTATCTGGATAGGGTGACACGTTCCGGGTGGACCAGGATTTGAATATAGGATCGGAGTGTCACGTTCCGAACACCAATAGTATATGGATCGGTTGCCAAGTTCCGGTGCACGGTACCAGGGATAGATATGAGGATCGGAGTGTCACGTTCCGACCACCAGATAGTATATGGATCGGGTGCACGTTCCGGTACCCGGATAGAATTGAGGAAGCGGAGGTCACGACGACACGAGAGTAAATAATATAAGAATCTTGAAGATACTAATATACTACAATCTAAAAGAACATGTTTCCCAAAAGAGTATTAATGAGGAGGCGTGAGTCTCATGATGTGCTTGGTGTTGGTGTAACCAAGAATTATGGTAATTGTAAATACTGCATGCTAGGATATTAGTGATTTATGATGTTATTGATATATAATGTTTTTATTCAGTTGGCCGATGATACCTACTCAGTATTTGGGTTGTATGACCCCCTACTTTATGTTTTCTTTTTTTGATATCGTGGTATGCAGCAAACGTGCCGTCATCTTCGATTCGACAGGAAACAAAAAACTAGTTCAAGCCAGTCTTCGGCACAAGGATCTGCAGGGGTGAGTCTGCTTCTAGCTTGTTATGGATTTCTCCTTCCTATGTATTGATGCTTGAAGTTCGGCATAGAACTAGCTTTTATTGTTTAGCTTTCTTAGAATACTCTTAGTTAGTAAATTGATCTAGATGTTCTTGTGGTGATGACTTCCAGATTTTGGGGAATTAATAGATGTGAATTTTAGAAGTATTGAATTGTCTTTTAGTTATGAGTTTAAGTCTTCCGCATTGCTTTATATTGATATAAATTGAAATATAAGGTTTAGATTGGTTGGTTCGCTCACATAGGAGGGTAAATGTGGGTGCCAGTCGCGGCTCGATTTTGGGTCGTGACAGTACGTTTATTAGAAACTCGATAAGATCTACTAGAGTTTGAGTAACAAAGAATTATACTTTTAGCGCTTCATGCATCAAACTTACCGATATTGTCTTTGCCATTGTTGTGAATAAAACACTTACATCCAAATGGATGTAAGTAACTAATGTTGGGTCATTTACAATTCCGTAGATCATAGGTGTCATTTTTAAAATGGGTTTGATTAGACATCAATTTAGTACATGACACACATTACTTACCGCTTCTGTACAAAATTTGTGTCGAAGAGAATGCCCGAGTATCATTGTTCTATCCATATCCTGCAGAGTCTTATTCTTTCGTTCCACAACGCTAATTTGTTGAGGTGATCACAGTGAGGAGAAGTTGTGAGTGTATCCTTTCCCATTGCAAAATTTTTTGAATAAATTATTTTCAAATTCACTTCCATGATCACTTCTATGGATGTAATGTAGTAACCATTATCTCTTTGAACTTTTTCACAGAAAAACTCAATTTTTTAAGGTATCCTCGTTGTGAGAAAGAAACATAACCCAAGTAAAATGAGGCTAATCATCAACTAATAAGAAAGCATATTTTTTTCCACCGATGTTGGCAGTTCTGGTAGATCGAAATAAATACATGTGTAAGAGTTGTAGAGGTTTATTTGTGGAGACAATATCCTTACTAGAAAAGGAGTTTCTTGTTTGTTTTCCCTTTTGACAAGCGTCAGATAAATGATCTTTGGAGTAATCAACTTTTGGTAAACCAACGACTAGTTCATTCTTAACAAGTTTCTCAAGTAGTCACATGCTTGCTTGACCAAGTTTCTTGTGGCAAATCCAGGGATCATCGGTAATTGATGCTAGGAAATAAAGTTCTCTTTTGTTTTTAACAGAATCAAGAATGTATACATTCTTTTCTCTACTTCCTTGTAACAGGTTGTGCCCAGTAGAATTTTTTTTTATCAAGCATCGATCCTTTTGAAAGTAAACTTAAAGATTTGAGTCACATAGCAGACTAATACTCATCAAATTTTATTTAAGTCCTGTGACTAAATAGACATTTAAAATATCACGAGAATTATTGAATGAGAAAGTACCAATACCAATTACCGTTCCGTTTGAGTTATTCACCAAAACGAATGTTTCCTCCTTTGTGTTAAACAACAAATTTGAACAGATTTCTATCTCCTGTCATGTGATTTGAACATTCTCTTTCCAGTTACCCTTTTCCTTTTGATTTCTTGTGGTGTTACTACAAAATAATATTATTATCTCCTTTGTAATGTAATGTAATGTAATACCAAACCTTTTTCAGACTTCAAGGTTAAGGTTATCTGGAGTTCTTTTGGGTCACCAAACCCATTTAGATGAGTGGTTATTTTGTAACCAACAATTATATGACATATGTCAAGACTTCCAACAATAATTGCAACATTTAAGAGTATATTCTTCTAAAATAGAATCATTACTATTTGTTCTTGAATCAGTCGACTTATAGGACTGGTTGCCATTAAAGTAATTTCCATTTGCTGCTAGAGACCTTTTTAGAGTAATTTTCGAAAGAGTTTGGTTTGTTTAGGGAATTCTCAAGAGAAATTTTTAGTTCGTGAATTTCTTCATAAAAGAGATCCTTTTTAACTTCACTAACTTCTAGTTTTATTTCCAAATTTCTTTTTCCAGTTTGAAGATTTTCAAAATCAGAAAAAAATCTATTAAGGTCTGTCACAACACTATCTAGAAAATTTTGTAAATCATTTCAATTTTTGCGTACTTCTGCTTGATTCTCCAATAGCCATGAAGCAAATGTTACTAATTTATTCATATACATTTTTAGAGTTGTCTTCATCACTCCAGCTGCTAAGTGATTTGTTATTTTGATTTCCTCTAGAGAAGTTTTTCTTTGCTTCTGGACATTCAGTGGCTATGTGACCGTACTTTCTGCAGTCATAACATTTTCCATCATTTATTGACTGATCAGTGATATACTGTCCCTTTAAAAAGTTTCTTCCTCTTCTGTTGTTTCTAAAGGCATCCATCATTGTTCTAGCAATTAAGGAAATTGCATTTTCAACTAGTTCTTCTTTGTCTTCCTAATTTGCTTTGAACGCCACAATATTCTTTTTCAACTTTTCTTGGCCTTTATTGTTAGGATGTGTTTTCTCAAAAGCTACTAAATATTTCCTCATCTCAATATAGGTTAGAGTGTTTAAATTCATGCTCTCAAGAGGAACTACTTTGGCATGTCATTGTGGTGGCAAGCTTCGAAGAACTCTTTGAATATACTCAATGGATGAATATGTCTATCCTGAAGCTTTGAGTTAGCCAATAGTTTTACTCAATCGGGAAAACATGTTTTTAATAGTTTATCCTTCCTTCATTTGAAAAAGTTCATACTTATATACTAGCAGACTAATGATGGTTTCATTGACTTTGTCAGTTCCTTCGTTGGTAACCTCCACTTTGTCCCACATCTCCTTTGCAGTATCACAACATATTCTAAAGAAGATTCTTGGCTTTGGAGTTTATTTAAATAACTTCCATCTGTTCATTAGTATAGCTCTCCAAACTTGGAATAGCACAAGTTTGACTCTTTGAAATATTTGAGATAGGAATTGGAATGTCATCAAGTTTGGTAACTCTCTACACCCTCACATCATAAAACTTGATAAAGGTTTCCATTCTTACTTTACAATTAAAAAAAAAACGTTTTCCATTAAAGTAAGGAGGTCTTGTTTGGAAAGTTTCCTCTTGAAACAGTGCTCCCATAATTTGTTGAGCCATGATCCTTTTCTCAACTATTTTTAGATAGAAATTTTGTGAGACGAGACTCTAATACCAATTGAAAGTGCAAGGGGGGGGGGGGGTGAATTGCTAATTTTCGAATTTTTGTTTGAGGCTAATCTACTTAAGGTACACTTTGGTCGACTGTAGCTGGTAGATAAGAGTAATTAAAAATGACGTAAAGTAAACTTGACACAAGATATTTTTATACCGTTTGGGATATAATGGGATCTTACGTCCAGTCCCCTTGGGTCGCAGCGGTGTTCTCTTCAGGCTTGTTAATTTTTGGTTTGAGTACAAGATGAGTGTAATAAATTTGCACTCACTGTTTTCTTCACTCTTTTTTTGATACAAAGCCTTACCAACAATATTTTTCTCTCCTCTCTTTTTTGTATACACAATATAACTTGGTAATAAAATGGTTGATAAAAGTAGAGAAGTGAATGTGAGCTAAATCACACTTGTTGTACACTTGCTTCTGTTAGTCGAGCCTCCATTTATAGTTTTTGAAGTCTAGAATCTGTTTCTGTGAAAAGATAGCAACCCAAGAGATTTGATCCTTGAAAAGTAGGACAAGTGTTCCTAATTTTCCAAGAATAAAACTCAATGCTGATTTCCAATATTGATTCTTGTTCAGCTTCCTTGGTCGTCCATATAGCCGTTGGATCTTCTTTAATTGATTGTAGATTGTAGCCATTGTATCCTTCAGTTTCCTTGATTGAGCGTAATCGTGATATATTCAGATTTCCTTGTATTTTGACTTTAATATAGTTGTTGAGTTATTAATTTTGAGATTTATTGCCTCCATGATTTGTGCCATTTTTTGGATTTTGCATTGTGAACATCCTTTCCCAAATCCTTGATTTATTTTGTCTCAATCAAAATCCTTTGATTGGGAGATCTCCATTCTGATGATCTTTTTCCAAATCCTTGATTATTATGTCTCAATCAGGATAATTTGAATTGTAATCTCTTTTTGATTTGTGGGGATTCAAGATTGATTCTTTCCCTTTTTGGTGATCTGTTTACGACCACTTTACCCTGCAAGGATCAAGTTTGTCATCATTAAAACCTTACCCTCGAATTTACATTATCTATTTTTGAGGTGAGATTTGTAACTATGATTCGTGAACTTACTTTTCAATCCTCCAAATTCCATTCATTTATAAGTTTTATGGTCAACCATATATTCTTAGGGCAAAAAAACAATGATTTTACATTACATATGCATATCAAATTAACACCAAACATGACCTGATTTACATTAACACAAACATGGCCAGAATTTTAGAAATTACGATCATATACAACTTAATACTATAAATATATGTTATTTTGTGAAAAATGAGAAGTCAAACGTTATAAAAGTTCCTAAGAAACGAAATGCATGTACTTAGTAAATAATATTTTTGTCTAAAGGTAATTTAAGACAAAATAAATTAAAATATGAAGTAATTAAGTAGAGAAAATATAAATATTGAATGTGGTCGGTTAATTTTTTTATTTCAATTTAGTAATCTTTTAATGCATGGATGATATTGCTAACTAAAATATTTTAAAAAAAATAAATTATTACAAATTCTGAGTATTCATAATATGATACGCAATGATACAATTTATTTGAATATATATGTTAAAATTAAGAATCACAAAAATATTGAATAACGACAATAAATTTATTATTTTAAATATCTGCCGGTAAATCAATATTTTGAAGCATAAACTATAAGATTGACATGATGAAGTACGTTTTCCACTTTTGTATGTAATTTTTTTAATTGACAAAATATCAAGATGTTGAGTTACATAGAAGGTCATTAACTGAAATCTAATTAATAGATATTGAATAATATAATATTTTAATTTAAATTCATATGTATATAGTCTTGTTTTGTTTCGAATGAAATAAATAGATCCTGGAAATCAATCTTACCGTTAAGGGTATTTTTTGAGCGTAGTGGTTAAGAGTGTGTTGTATAAAGAGAGAATTGAAATTCTCTAAAAGGCGTACTGCCTCGATTCATGTTGTTGCAGCGTGGATTTGGCCGTTGCAGCGACGCCGCTACAGCGAGATGGGTGCCGCTGTAACGAACGAGGCAGGGATTGGAATTATAAGATTTTTGGGACTTTTTAGACGAGAGCTCGTTGGTTCCAAAAGGGCCGCTGCAACGGGATCAATGTCATTGCAACAACGCCGCTACAACGCGATAAGTGCCGCCGTGGATAGTCCGAAGCGATTGAAGGTAGTTAAATAAGCATATAAGCTAATGTTGATAAATAATGGGTTTGTGTTAAACGATTGAATTTATAATTCAAAATTTTCATTGTACATCTACATTCATGGTGAATATTTTTTCAAGGTATGAATTCATAAGGCGTGGATGGTCACTTGTATCAAGTATTGATCATTTCAAAAGACTTACACTTGATTTGAGTTTGTACAATTTATCACTTTTGATTGTTAAAGTATTTGAAGAAGGTTTTGTTCAGAAGGTGTTGGTTTAAAATAAGTTCA
Source organism: Solanum habrochaites (assembly GCA_027704765.1). NCBI lineage: Eukaryota > Viridiplantae > Streptophyta > Magnoliopsida > Solanales > Solanaceae > Solanum > Solanum habrochaites. The sequence continues at coordinate 34,546,935 of JAKWJA010002489.1, read as the reverse complement.
ATGGTCGGAGTGTTTATCATGGTTGTTGGTATTAAGAGTGTTGGCTCCAATCGAAGGAGGTGAAGAGTATGTTGAAACCAGTGAGTGGGAATTACTGGTATCGTCTCTACAAAGGAAAACCTTTAATGTTATTTGATAAATTCTTATGTGACCATGTGTTTCATTTCGACATGATTGGAAGCGTTAAGAACTAACAATGGCCACACATGTTTATATTTTGTGGGTGGATCTCTTGTGGTGGATCAAGTGTACCGATACTACGATGTTCTATTGAATGGGTGGAATAATTGGGAAGAATTGGTTATTCAGATGACTTATAAGGTGTTGTCTAGGTGTTATTAAATTATTTCAGATGTTGTACATGTATCATCTTGCTTAGGATAATTTATAGAAGAGCTACCTTGCGTATTTATGGTTGTCCGACAATATTGATATTATTCTTTTTGTCAAGTTCATGTATCGATTATGTTTTCTTTAATGAGGGGATCATTGAATTCAATTATGTTTTTCATAAGAGGTAATTTGCATTACTAAAGATAGAATTTCGATAGTGTTGTTGGACTGGTGGTATGCTTTGATATATCTCTCGACGAGTATTTGAGTTCTAATGATTGAAACTTTGTAACTTCAGCTTATGGAAATTTATGTGGTGAGATGGAGATGTTGATAAGAACTACAATTGTTTGGGTATCATGAGCATGTGTTGGTTGGTTTAGTTTCATGCTTAATTGTGTGAGTTTTATTTTGAATTTTATATGGTTATGTGTGAGGCAAGGATTAGTCCTTATGATGTGGTCAAAATCCTTGATACAGTGGCAGACGTGTGTGATGATAAACTTTTGTGGTATTGGATTATTTTGTTGAGTTTAGTTAAGTTTACATACAAACAATAGTATCACTCGAGTGTTGAGATGACTTCAATTGATGCATGGTAAGGAGGATGTGTTAGGTATAAATTGGTTTGGATGGAGGTTGAGATGTAAACCCTTTAGGAGGTAGTAAGATTCAGTAGAAGGGATGCGTGCAAGTAAACAATAGTAATCAAGTTTTTTTAGATACTACTCTATTTTTATTTTACCCAAGTCCTTCCTAGTTGATCACTCGGGGAGGAGTGATGGGTAAATTGGTATATATTATAACGACCTAATTGATTTTTATGCGGAAGTCAATGAAGAAAGTATTGGAGCCAAAAAACACCTTCGTAGTAACTTAAAATTACCCAACCTAGTCCAGATTTAGAAGAAATCATATTCAGTAAGGTGTAGGGAAAATCTAGTAATGAATAAGAGATCTAATTGTGAATTTTATTACATGAGTGTATACTTAAGACGATAAGGAACCCATAACACTTTACCTAATCGAATTGGACTATAGAACTTTCAAAATTGATTTTTTGGTAAATGAGTACATCCTTTCCACGTTGAGGCCACTGTAGAAGGATTAAGGTTGTTGGTGAAGCGCCGCTGCAGTGGTATGGTTCAGCTAAAGAAGGATAGATGTGTTTTAAAGTCTCTTATAAACCCTAAGATAACCCTATTTGGTAGTTTTTGAGTTTTAGGAATAAGGAGCGATCCCTGACGAGTTCTTAACAATTTTTTCACTTTTTTGAGGATAACGATAAGGTTTTAACCCCACGAATCCATTTTTTGACCTGTAGAATCTATTTTCTTGGGTTGTTATCGATGGGGAAGAATTTTGATCTAAGATTTATGGTGGAAAAGCCCTAATATGGGTATTATGATCTTCAGTTTGGTCTAGGGTTATTAGGTTTGTTATAATACAAATAATTAAAATTTTGATTGTTGATCCTTGCGTATATAAATTGGTTGTAGAACTAGAACAAGCGAAATGAATCCGTAAAGGGATGATTCAAGTGTCTTATGGGACTCAAGCTTGGATTCGACATAGCTGATGGTTGTGACTCTATGATTGTGTGATATGCACTTGCTTTGCTTCGTTGTGATACTTTTATATGTATGCATGTTGTAGCATTGATCATAGATGTTGAACTGAGATATATGAATATCGATACCTTGAAATCATGACTTGAATGAGTGATCTTGATGTGTTATTGTGATGTGTGATTGGCATCGGCTTCCACGTTTCGACACACAAATTCGGATCGCATTGCCACGTTTTGACATGCTAGCTGGGATCAACATCCATGTTTCGGCATTGCTAACAATTTGACTTTGTATTCCGTGGGAGGACCAACTATGTGATGAAGCATGTGAATTGTGATGTTGATTCTTATGATAGTATTGAATATGTTAATATTTATGCATGTCTTATAATGTTTTAGTTTCTTGTTTGTGTTACACTAGTGGGACTGCCACGTGACCGTACTAGTACACGGTGGTTGTGTACTAATTCTGCACTTGCTCTTATTTTTGTCGAGTATAGCGCCTCTTCACGCGACTATTGACAGACCGCACTTAGGAGATCGGTGATCGCTTCGAATTCAAGGGTGAACAAGTTCTTCTGAGCTTCCTTGAGTTCTCTTTGTTTAAGTACACTCTTTTCGGACTTAGACTATTTGTTAAGTTGTTGTTAGTTTCGGGGTTGTACCCCTTGTTCTTAACATTATCGTTTTTAGAGTTTTGGTACATTGAACTTTCAGATTTTAGGCATATTTTCCGCATTATTTTAGTTTATTTTATCTTGTCTCCATAACTTAAAATTCTTGGTTCTAGAGTAATTGCTTTAGTTGGATGATAGTAGTGGTTCTCCCACCGAAAGTATGGGGTGGATACCAATCACGATGATTTGGACCATGCCATTACCAAAGGCTGACTAGAGATGATATGGATTGGGTGAGTGCACTTATGATTTTGACTAATTTGAACAATAAATAAACAAAATAGCTCTAAAATTTATGAACTATGTTTGTATTAATTCATTTTCACGTAGTATTTTATTAAATAAATGTTGAGGTGCTAAATATGTTAATATTCTCTCATATATATTTTATAATATGTAATATCTTTAATTACTCGATAAACATATACTCTCTTTGTTTAAAAAAAAAGACCTAGTTTGACTTGAAAATGAGTTTAAAAAAAAAAGAAAGGAGGCTTTTTAATTTTGTGATTCTAAATTAAATTTATGTTAAATGTACCAAAATTTTAATTTTGTGGTCTTAACATGCCACATGAAAAGTTAAAGTTAAAGTGTTCCTAAAAAAGGAAAGGGTCGTTCTTTTTGAAACAAACTATAAAAGAAATATGATCATTCTTTTTGAAACGTAGGGAGTAATTAATTTGATCTTTATGCGCGGGTTCGTATATTAGTATACGGGTTAGTCTTCATATTTTTGGATTTTTTAATAATTATTATATATATTAGAAGTTCTCAAGTTTTGAGATTTTTCAGAGATCACTACAATAATTTCTTTCATGAGAAATTGAATTTTAAAAGTATTTGCTTAGGATAAAAATGATTTAGTAAAGTTATTCTCTCTCAATCTACTTTCTTTACTGACACAAAAATTATTTAGATAAAAGTAAAGTGGTGTAGCACATCTCTTTGGGCAAGAATCTTATTTGTTATTTCATTTGCTCATTTTTTTGCTCATTTTTTTAAATTTATTTCTTATTATTGTAAAAAAATGAATAAATCAATTACTACTCCTTTATTGATTCATAATTTTTTAATATAAAAAATTAAGTATGTTTATTTTCCATACTTTGATTACTTTTGATGATCATAACTGTTAAATCTATATATCTATATATATAAAGTTGAATGTAAGCTTATTGATGTGGTATCTCTCTATGATCAACATTTGTGTTTATCTTTGTTGCCAATATGTGTTTAAAAAACAGAATTACAAATTTCAGCAAATTTTGCAGAAATACGAAGTTATCAAAGTTTAGTGAATCAATTAGAACCGAAGAACATAAATCAATTCACAAAAAACTAAAATTCGTAAACATACAGAAATCTGGAAAATTAGAATGGAAAAAGATCAAGCCCACTTAATGCAGAGTGTCCCTTAATGAAATTATTACCCTCTAGTATCCAAGGTTTGATTTGGAATATGTCCTCCAAGGATAGAATGATCTCAATCACAAGTGGATTGATACCCAAAACGCTGGTGTCAGCGGACACTAAAGTACACGAAAAACTTTGTGTAGAAGAAGAAGAAATCAGAAAATTTTGTAAGGAAAAAATCTGAAGAATCAGTGGTATTTATAGCCAAGAGAAATTAAATCCAAAAGGTTGCAAGCCGTTTAGAATCAACACAACCTTAAAAACGTTATGGTTATTAACTAATTAATTGAAAATATTTTGTCCATTTAAGGCTTGTATGACTTGGACATTTAGCTAAGACCAAGAAAGACACACTTAACGCCTTCATCATCAAGTTTCTTTCTCTTTACATCTGGGACATGTGCATAGGAAATCCAGCCAAAATTTTGATGTGACCTACAATCGGGGTCCTTCCATTTCAAGTCTATTCTGGTGTCACATCACGAAGAGCAAAAGTAGTTCTTTTATTTTGTGGATTCTCAAATTTAGTGCTTCCGACCAAAATGCCTTCAGAACTCGTTCTCGATGCAGCAAGCTTCGAACCATGTCAAGAATGGTTATGATCTCTCTCTCCATAGACCATTTTGTTGAGGTATATATGTTGTTGTGATCTCTTCTCGAATGCCAGAAGACTCACATAATTCTTCAAATGCCTTTGAGCAATATTCACCTCCTTGATCTGTTCGAAGGCTTTTATGCTCTTCCCTATCTAATTCTCCACATGAGCTTTGAATTTCTTAAATACATTAAAAGCCTATAATTTTTCCTGCAAGAAAATCTACCCAAGTCTTTCGGGAATAATCATCAATAAAGGTAATAAAATTCGTTAGATATTGGTGTTATTAGCACACAAATGTCTGAGTGAACTAACTCCAACATCTCTTTTTCTCGCCATGACTTGACTTTTGGAAATTGTGACCGGTGTTGTTTTCCAACAACACATTCTTCCCAGACTTCAGTAGGAACAACAATTTCAGGAAGGCCCGTCACCATATTGTTCTTCTGAAGGATTTTCAAACGACCAAAATTTAAATGACCATATCGAGAACGCCACAACTATGAATGGTCTTTCACTTTCACCAAAAAACAGGATTGAACAGTTTCAATCTTCAAAGGGAACAACCTGTATAACTCATTTTCACAATAGTGATAACTCCTCTAAAGGGATCAAAAATCTCACCAGAATCTTCCTAAGGGTGATAACATATCCTTTTTCTAACAAGTGACCAACACTCAATAAATTATTTTTCAGAGCAGGAACATATAACACATTAGATATGATTTCCACAGACCCATTCTTGGTTCTACAATTGATATTACCCTTTTCCATTACATTCACAGTGGAGAGATCCCTAAAACCAAAAGTTAAATGAAGCTTTCATTTAAATTAGAGAAAGAAGACTTACTTCTAGTCATGTGGTTACTACAACCAGTATCCACATTCCAAACAACTTACTCCTCATTCCCATTTTCATTGTTGACAACCATTAACAAGGTTTCCCCTTTATTGTTCTCACGAAAATTTGAATTTTCTTCTTTGTCACTAGGTAACCTAGTACGAAATTCAGCACATTAATGGACAAATTTATGGCAGCGATACTATTATACCTTAGATTTGTCAAAATCTATTGACTCTAAAATTCCTGAGCGGTCTTTGTTGCCACCATCCCTATTCCCTAGATCTCCTCTCCCTCTTCCTCTTCCTCTACCTCTTCATCTCGAATGGGAGAAATAAATGTATAAGCCTTCAAGGTCTGCTCCTCAAAAGTTGAACTTCGGTGTATCTTTTTCTTATGCACCAACAAGGAGCTTTGTAGTTCGTCCAGTGGCAAAGCAACTATGTATTTTGACTCCTCAATCGAGCGTACGACATAATAAAATTTTGGTGACAAGGAACACAATATCTTTCAAGAATTGTGACATCATTCCTTTTCTCTCCATGAAATCGTGTTTTGTTGCTTATCTCTATTGTTCTAGCGCAGTAGCTAGTGATAGTTTCACCCACATTCGTCTGTAAATTTTTGAAGTCCCTCATCAAGGCTTGAAACTGTGCTCACTTCACTCTGGTAGTTCCTTGATACTTCTTTTTCGTGGAGTCCCATATATCTTTTGAAGTTTCCTTGCAAAAAATAGTTTCAAAGATAAAGGCGTTCAATAGCTTTAAAGAGGTAAGTTCTGGCCTTTAAATCATTGAGCTTTCTTCCTTCAAACTCCGCCTTTTGAACATCGCCAAAGATTCGCCTTCCCCTTGAGTGCCGATTCAACCCTCTACAACTAGTCAATACTCCTTTGACCTTATAAAGTTTTCCTTCATCATACTCCAATGGTCATAATGAGCATAAAAACAAGGAATGATTGCTTGCATAAAGTTTTTCTCTGAAGCCATGAAAATAAAAAAATTTGGCTGGGTGAAGTCTACCTCACATGGTTTTTTTGCTTGTTTTTTTTATTTTGGATCTATCCGTACGCTTATCAAATAGATAAAATTGATGAGCAGACAAAGAATAAAGCACGTAAAAAAATTCAACGGAAGAAAACAAAAATCTGCGTAACTCTCTTTTTTCAATACCAACAAGATAAGTCTACAATGACTTTTTTGCTAAGCACTAAGCCCAGAAACCCACTACTACTAAGACTCCTAACAAACTCTGCTTTTTAAACTGAAATATGTCTACTTCCTAATAACTAGGAGTTGAAAAGTTCAACTAAATAAAAGACCAACAAACGTGAAATAAATAGTCCCTAAATAAAATAACACTTTCAACAAAATTAACTTTTGAAAAACTCAAAATGACTAATAAAAGTGGACAAGAGACTATAATTTGGCTAATTTTTATTAGATTTACAGCCTAAAAAAACTTAATAATATGAATCATCAAAAGGATACATGTACATGTAAGTAAGATTCATGTACATTAATATTAACAAATATTACTATAACAACCCGCAAAATCAAATAGGATTAATTAGAGCCTCACATGAGTTTATGAGTTAATAACTTATTAAAATAATAAAGAATATCCTTTGAAGTCAGTGTTAATAAGTTTGAAAGTCAAACGTCAAAGGACGACCAAGACGCCCAGAAACTAATCGTTTGCGTGCTAGTGTGTCCTTGTATGTTTGTCTTATTTTTATGTGTTGTTTGGAGTCTAAAAACAGTGAAGGTGACCCTAGTGTTTTTATAAACATGCTTATGATCAAAATGTTTGGTTACCACTCCCCAAGTACCAACCTAGGGGTCCTTGAGGAGGACCCAACCTTTGTCTAACAGGCTGCCCAAGGCAGCAAGAAGTTGTTCATGCGTGAAACATGTCCGCGTCGCGGACTAGGTTATACATAGTCCAAATTTTTGGTCCGCATTGGGGACATGTCGCGGACTCTACTGTCCCTAAATTGAATTCCCAAAATATCGTGGGAACAACTTTGCGACACGAACTTGTTCCCCTTACGATAATTCCGAAAATGAAATATAGGTTTGACTTATTTAAAATGGTCCAACTAATGTGAGGGTATCTTGGGTGCTTTGGGGATTGTTTATAGATGGGTTTAATTCATATTTACCCCCATTCCCATATCAAAAACCCAATTACCCAATGAGAAATCAAAAATCCAAAACCCTTGCCTCTTCAAAATACTCTCAAAACACCATTGGAGGCCAAAACTCAAGATGAAGCTAGAATATGAATTTTTAAGTGCTTTTTATAAAAATTTCATGGGATTTTCTTCTATTAAGGTATGGTAACCCTTGATCCTTGGTTAACCTTTAATATAAGGAGTTCAATCAAAGATTTTCAAAAGTGATTCAAAGTCAAAACTTCCCAACTTTCAATCTAATCATGTGTTCCTTGTCAAATGATTTTCTAAGTTATTCTAATAATTAAAAAATGTTCAATTAATTTTTTTATGATGATTTCCTATGGACTTACTTGAAGAACCCATGATGTCTATAATCTCTCAATTTAATCTATAATGTGGGTCTTATGATCTTGATTGGATGTTGAGTGAATTGTGATTAGATTGATGTATTTTTTAATCCTATTTCTATACATATAAAGTGATTATGAATTGTTTAGAATTGATCTATGATGATCATGTCTTGGAGTATCGCTAAGTTGACCTAATTCCTAATTTATAGTCTTGAAATTGATGTTGTATGATATTGGTCCACTTATGGTTGCGGTGTGTACATTCTTGTCTATCTATACATGTTGTGATCATGGATTTGAAGGCAATTGATGATAAGTGGATTCATATGATGATTCTCATGATTATGAAGATTTTGTGAAGTCTTCAATTCTAGTATCATGACAAAGTATATTGATAATATGATGTGAATGATCATGTTAGGTTAAGGTATGGTCTACATGCTTGATGTGATAAGTACTATTGTAGAATGACCCCTACGTATGTGACCCTATATGAATGTGTTATCATTGTATGTTAGGAGTCTTTTATTCAAATGTTGGTTATGTTCATGTCTCCTATGATGTAATGTAGGTGTGTGGTCTATAATCCATAAATGCTCTATATGTGAGTTGTTTATGACTTGGGGATATTGTTGTGTGTTGTGATCCTTTGAAGGATGGTTTCATAAATAACAATGTTATTGCCATTATGTGATAATGAGGACCAATATATACACACAGACACACTCCATTCATAACTATGAGTATGATATGTCATGGTGTTAATTGAAAGGATAATTCTCATATGCACCTTTATATCTTGTTATGCAGGAAAAGTATATGACTAATGAAGTATGAACATATATTCTCTAAAGGTGTTGATGAGAAATACTATGTCACATATGTATAAACACTCATGAATGTATGAATAAATAAGGTTTATGATTCGAGTGAAAGTGAGTCTCTTGAAAGGTTTTCCACAATTGTACTCTAAACTTTACTATGTTATGATTATGGGAAAGACCTTTCTCACATAATGTATGCTCTATCATGAAAGGTCATTCTCATCTTAGTAACATTTGAGCTTTATGATGTATGAGGACATTAGGTCTCTAAAGCCTATTTTATGACTAATGCTAAATAAAGTCTTAAAGATGTTTAAAAAGGGAGTTTGAGCTTAGCACCCAGTTACCATGATAAATAAGAGTGGGGGCTTCACGTCTAGCAACTCAGGCTTCCCATTAGACAACCTTCATGCTTAGCAAGTCCGGGTTCCAAACATAGGTGTTGTCTCATAAGATGGAAACTTCCACTTCTAGCAAGTCAAGTTTTTCAATAGCAATCTTCTTGTTCCATAACTATGTCCCCTGTAGGTTTTATCTTAGTGGATCCACTAGAATAGCTATTATGTATGAAGTTCCTACCTTTGCAAGTAGTACCCTCTCTTTTTGGTGTGGAAGTAGAACAACAAATTCCATGTAGATGACATGGTCTATGTCGGTTATGGCTATGTCTCCCGAAAGTTAAAGAATGAACTAAGGTAAGAATAAGTATCTAGTTATAATTCCTTGAGAAGTTTACTTAGTATAGGTAGGACTATTGTCACGACCGGAAAGCACCCCTAGATGTAACCAGCGTCTTCGTCCTGGAAAAGGACTTAGGCTAGCCCTTAGAATTAATCATTACATTTCATCGGTCAAAATGCGGAGAAATTTGAAATTTCTTACATATTGAGGTATACATAAACCTCACATATATCACATAGGGAGTTTACTTAGACTCTTCACATATGAATCTTACTTAGGCTTCTCGTTTAATCAACATAATCGATGTATACAAATTAGTATAATATTTTGTCTCACATTAAACCATCTATAATGAATTGCAACATTCTAGCATAACCCTTATGAAAGTACATATTGCCACATAGGGCTTACAAAAAATGTCTCCAAGAATAGGGAAAATGTGTTAAGACAATATCAATATTGCTAGACTAGATCAAAATACACCATCCTCAAACTTAGAGGATTCACTAACTACTTGGAGGAAGAAGTCCAAGTATCCTTGCAAAGTGGCCTAAAATCTCTTCAATGGTTGGAACCTATAATTTTGGGGGAAAAGGGAAGAATTATGGGTTCGTACAAAACACATGTACTTAGAATGGTTCCTATGCACAAAATCATCAATACATGAGAAAAGGCACAATTTAGTCAAAACCACGCATTATGTAAAAACTCAACATGCACATATATGGAACATTGTAAGTCAACCCAACATTAGATTAACCCAACATATAAGCAACGCAAATCAATACTTGTGCAATGCCAAGAATAGGACCCCATAACCCTACCCAAATCTAAGCATCTCATTAAGTAAATTACTAGATGCATACAACATGACTTAATACTTTACCATAACAGGCTTGATTCATAAGTTCATATAGTACATAACATGTAAGCAACTTAATCATACAAAAACACTACTAAGACCCTCCCTTAGGATCCCACACCTGAAATGAGTAAGAGAAGTATCATACCCTCCCTCACCCTATGTAGTAAACTTTAAGACAAGCCCTAATAATAATTCACATACTTGACTTATTCATTTACCTTATTACATTAGGGAAAGCAGTGCAAATAACGACATGAGACCATGTGAGCTACATGTTATGTGGTATTCTTCCCCCACACCAAAAAGAGAGGGTTAATGTAATTCTATGATTGTGCATATGTATGTTGATGGTTAATGTGATTAATGTGATATGAGCTTGGGTTCGAGGTAGCTGATGGTTGTGATTCTATGATAGTGTAATATACACTTACTTTGCTTCGTTGTGATACTTTTATATGTATGCATATTGTAATATTAATCATAGATGTTGAACTCATATATATGAATATCGATACCATGCAATCATGACTTGAATGGGTGATCTTGATGTGTTATTCTAATGTATGATTGGTATCCGCTTCCACATTCTGTCACACATACTGAGATCGAATTGCCACATTTTGGCATTATAACAATTTGACTTTGGGTTCCGTGAGAGAACTAACTATGTGATGAAGCATGTGAATTGTGATGTTGATTCTTATGATATTATTGAATATGTTGATATTTACGCATGTATTATAATGTTGTAATTTCTTGTTTATGTTACAACAGTGGGATTGGCGCGTGATCCTACTAGTACACGATAATTGTGTACTGATTATATACTTGCACTTATTTTTGTCGAGTCCAGGGCCTCTTCATGCGGCTGTTGACAGACCACGCCTAGGAGATCAGTGATCTCTTTGAATTCAAGGGTGAGCAACTTCTTTCGAGATACCTTGAGTTCTCTATATTTAATTCCACTCTTTTCTGACTCAGACTATTGGTTAAGTTGTTAGTTTCGGGGTTGTACCCCTTGTTCATAGACATTGTCGTTGTTAGAGTTTTGGTACATTGACTTTCAAGTTCTAGGCATTTTTTTTGCATTATTTTAATTTATTTTAACTTGTCTCCACAACTTAAATACCTTGGTTCTAGATTAATTCCTTTAGTTGGATGGTAGTAGTGGTTCTCCCGCCGAAGGGTTAAGGTGGATACCAATCACGACACTTTGGGCTATGACATTACCAAAGGTTGACAAGAGGATGATATGTAATTTATGATTTTGACTAATTTAAACAATAAATAAATAAAATAGCTCTAAAGGTTATGAACTAAGTTTATATTAACTTAGTTTCATATAGTATTTTATTAAATAAATGTTGAGGTGCTAAATAAGTTAATATCCTCTCATATATATTTTATAATATGTCATATCTTTAAATTACTCGATAAACATATACTTTCTCCATTTAAAAAAGGAATAACCTAGTTTGACTTGAAATAAAGTTTAAGAAAACAAAAAGCTTTAATTTTGTAGTTCTAAATTAAAGTTATGTCAAATGTACCAAAATGCCCTTTAATCTTGTGGTATTAAATATGACACGTGGAAAGTTAAAGTTAAAGTGCTGCCAAAATAGGAAAGGGATCATTCTTTTTGAAACAACCTATAAAAGAAATATGGTCATTCTTTTTGGAACGGAAGAAATAATTATTATGACCTTTATGCACGGGTTCATATATTTGTATACGGGTTAGTCTTCATATTTTTAGCTTTTTTTATTATTATTTATATTAGAAGTTCTCAAGATTTGAGATTTTTAAGAGATCACTACAATAATTTTTTTTGTGAGAAATTGAAATACAAAAGTATTTTCTTAGGATAAAAATAATTTAATAAAGTTATTCTCTCTCAATCTACTTTCTTTACTGACATAAATATTATTTAGATAAAACAAAAGTGGTCAGCACATCTTGTTTAGATGAACAAATCGAAAAATGCCACAACCATGAAGGGTAAGGATTGAAAATTTTCAATCTTCAAAGGGAACAACCCGTATAACTCATTTTCACAATAGTAATAACTCCTCTATAGGGATCAAAAACATCACACGAATTGTTCCTAAGGTTGATAACATATCCTTTTTCTAACAATTGACCAACACTCAATAAATTATTTTCAAAGCAGAAACATAAAACACATTAGATATGGTTTCCACACACCCATTCTTGGTTATACAATTGATATTACCCTTCCCCATTACATTCACAGTGGAGAGATCCCCAAAACCAATAGTTAAATAGAAACTTTTATTTAAATTAGAGAAGGAAGACTTACTTCTAGTCATGTGGTTACTACAACCAGTATCCACATAGCAAACAACTTGCTCCTCATGCCTGTTTTTGTCGTGGATAGCCATGAACAAGGTTTCTCCTTCATTGTTCTCAGCAAAATTTGACTTTTATTATTTCTCACTAGGTAACCTAGTACGACATTTAGAACAATAATGGCCAAATTTATGGTAGCGATAACATTATACCTTAGAATTGTCAAAATATTTTCCTATGCCTTTGCCATAGTTATCATCATTGACTCTAAAATTCCTGATGCAGTCTTTGTTGCCACCATCCCTATTCTCTCGATCTCCTCTCCCTCTTCCTCTACCTCTACCCCTACCCCTTCCTCTAGAATGGGAGAGACAAATGTATATGCCTTCAAGGCTTGCTCCTCAAAAGTTGAATTTCGATTCATCTTTTGCTCATGCACCAACAAGGAGTTTTGAAAATTTTCAAGTGATAAAGCAACTATATTTTTTGACTCCTTAATCGAGCATACAAAATAATTATATTTTGGTGACAAGGAACACAATATATTTTCAAAAAGTGCGACATCATTGATTTTCTCGCCATGAAATCGCATCTTATTATTTACCTCCATGGTTCTAGGGCAATAGAAAGTGACAATGTCACCCTCTTTCATCTGCAAAGTTTCGAAGTCCCCCATCAAGGCTTGAAACTGTTCTCGCTTCACTCTTATAGTACCTTGATACTTTTTTTACGTGGAGTCTCATATATCATTTGAAGTGTCTTTTCAAAGAATAGTTTCCAAGATGGGGGCGTTCAATAATTTGAAAGAGGTAGTTTTCGGCCTTCAAATCTTTCAATTTCTTTCTTCAAACTCCGTCTTTTGATCATCGCCAAAGCATCGTCTCCCCTTGGAGAGCCGATTAAATCCTTGACAATTGGTCAATACTCTTTTGACCTTAGAAAGTTTTCCATTAGCATACTCCAATGGTCATAATGACCATCAAAATGAGGAATGATTGCTTGCACAAAGTTTCTCTGAAACCATGAAATAAAAGTTCTGGTTGGGTGAACTCTACCTCACATTTTTTTTCTTCTGGTTTTATCCTTGTGCTGATACCACAGATAAAATATGAAAAGCAGACAAAAAATAAAGAAGGCAGAAAAACTCATCATAAGAAAACAAAAATCTACGCAACTCTCTTATTTCAATAGCAACAGGATAAGTCTAAAAAGATTTTCTTGCGAAGCACTAAGCACAAAAACCCACTACTACTAGGACTCCTAACAAACTCTGCTTTCTAAACTGAAATACGTCTAATTCCTAATAACTAGGAGTTGAACAATTCAACTAAATAAAATACCAACAACCGTAAAATAAATAGTTCCTAAATAAAATAACACTTTCAACAAAATTGACTTTCGAAAAGTGCAACATGACAAATTCAAGTGGATAGGGGGAGTATAATTTAGCTACTTTTTATTAGATTTACATCCAAAAAAACTTAATGATTTTGAATCATCAAAAGGATACATGTACATGCAAGAACGATTCATATACATCAATATTAGCAATATTGACTGTAATGACCAGCCAAAACACATAGGATTAATTAGAGCCTCACATGAGTTTTATGAGTTAATAACTTGTTAAAATAATGAAGAATAGCCTTTGAAGTCAGTGTTTAAGAGTTATGAAGTGAAATATCAAAGGACGATCAAGACGCCCGGAAACTAAGCGTTGGCGTGCTAGTGTGTCCTTGTATGTTTGCCTTGTTTTTATATATTGTTTGGAGTCTAAAAACAGTGGACGTGACCCTATTGTATTTATAAACATGTTTAGGTTAAAAAATTCCAGTTACAACTCTCCAAAGACAAACCTAGGGGTCCTTGAGAAGGACCCAACCTTTGTCCAACAAGCTGCCCAAGGAAGCAAGAAGTTGTTCATTGGTGAAACATGTATGAATCGCGAACTAGGCTCTCTATAGTCCAAATTTTTTTTCCCTTTCGAACGTGTCACAGACTCTACTTTCCCAAAATTTAAGTCCAAAAATCTTGTGGGAACAACTTTGCGACACGATCTTGTTCCCCTTACGATAATTCCGAAATTGAAATTTAAGTTTGACTTATTTAAAATGGATTTTGGGTAATTTTGGGATTGGTTATAGATGGGTTTTAATTTATATTTACCCCCATTACCATATCAAAAACCCAATTACCCAATGAGAAATAAAAAATTCAAAACTCTCTTCTCTTCCAAATTCACTAAAAACTCCATTGGAGGTCAAAACTCAAGCTGAAGCTAAAATATGAATTTTCTAGAACCTCACATGTGCCTATAAGATTGTTAAAATTTTAATGAAGTGTTTTAAAGTATGCTTGAGTTATTTGAAGTCATTTGGAAGTCAAACGTTAAGGGACGACCAAGACGTTCGACGACTAGTTACCAAGACGCCTTAGATATTTTTATGTGATTATATGTGTGTAATTTTCTTATGAAGTAATTATATGAGTAATAACTATTTTTATAATAAGTATGTTAAGTTTCATGAAGTTTAGAGGGAAAAAGTCCAAGAACGTCCAAGACGTTCGAAAGTTAACACTTGAGACGTGCATGTGCGACATGAGTGTGCCTAGCATGTCTGAATGTGTTTGAAAGTGTTTGTTTTGGGTGAAACTGATGTGGAAGGTCCTTGACTTGTTAAAGTTTGTATTTACGTTGGAAAAGCCCGGGTACTACTCCCCAAGGTCCCCGTAAGAGGCCCTCAAGGAGAATCCAAAGGCTGTCGAGACACTACCTTGGAAATATCAATTGATAAACCCCAACTGACTCCATGTTCTTCAATCGGCGCCCAATCAATGGGAGGCATCTCTCAACACTTAGAAGTGTGAGCTTAGCCTCCCAAGAAGCAGTTGCAGCCTCAAACAAAGGAGCAACATGACGGCTTATCGAACGGACAACGCCCCGTTGGCTGTGCCAGTCGATGCAGCCTGTAACTTCACTGTTTTCATGCTGTCTTATGATGGGGTGAATTTCCTATTCACCCCACGTGCTAACCTGACCGTAGTTGGTTTATTTGGTTATTTTTGGGTGTATTTAAGTGATAAAAAACGTGAATAGCCCATTCCCAATCCTCAATTCAAAATTAGCCTTTCCTCTCGCAAAATATTCTCTCTAGAGACCTCCATCTAGACCCTCTACCTAAAGTTATCTTAAGACCCGCCTAGTTAAGACATGAAGAGACCGCCCATACAACCTCTTCAATACACACCTAATTGTTCCTCAAAGCAACCCTAAGTAAGAACCTGTATAATTCAACACCTTTACTAACTAAACATTATTCATTTAAGAAATTTAAGAAACAACTAGACAATCAATGGACTTCACATAATGGTCTTCGAAGACCTATGAAAATCACACTAGCATCTTCAAAGCCTACTCATATGTGTAGATAGCGTCCAATTCCAATACCTACACGTTGTAGAACATATCCAATAACTACAGTGCACATCTCACATGATGAGAACATGCATTAACTAACATAGACCACACTAGATAGGTATGGAATCTAGTTTCATGAAAACCCCACACCGTGGAAGGTGTTTTACTTCCCAAGGGTAGAACTAGGACACATCCCATGTTGGCACATGGTTTATGAGATATCAAAGGTTTTATTTTACTCTAGGCTCATACTCTACTAGAGCTACTCCTTTAAGTATATCCACTCGGTGATTTGCCTTATTTCTGATAGAGTAAGTTTATTCACGTAAGTGTATTAGAGATAGTGACATCACAAATCTCTATCAACTCATAATACCATTTCCAAGAGGGGTCCACACGGTCTGCCGATCAAGGTTCATTTGGATAACTCTTATGACTTTCTTAAAAGATGGTTTCATGTCGTTCCAGCCAACCTACCTCTAAGTCCATCATTCCACTCAATAAGGGGGTACCATTTCGGTCTACCACTTTAAGGTTTCTTTATTAACCTTGTTCATATTCAAGGTTTTACATTCTTAACCTTGTTTTCATATTCAAGGTTTCAAATTCTTAACCTTCTTTTCATATTCAAGGTTTCACATTAGTCTTTCATAGAAGGGTACCTACTTTAGGTCTACCGATCATACACTTTCATTCATACACTCATTCAATACAATTCAAGTACCAAGTAGGGACAACTATGTCTACCAACACAAGATAGAATATCGTTCTATTAAAAGTCTTCTTAGTCATTCATTACAACGTAGCAACAATTAGAGAAAAACGTACTTTCAACCATTTCATTATAGCACCCATAGAGGATCATATAGACATCACATGATCACATTCACCTTATACATTCACATATACATTACTATGATAATACCAGAATTCACATAATAATGTCGACAAGGGCATATTCATAACAATTATAAAAATTAAGCACCGCCACCATAAGTGGACCATACCAATCAATAGAAATTGAATATCAATTCTATATAAAATAAGGGAATTAGTTCAACTTACCACCTTCCAATATCCACAATCACCATTCCTTAACATCTTCAACAACTGCACACGACAAGAGAACTTACCAATTACAATGTCCATAAGGCTAACACCACGAATTCATCCATATCAATGATTCAACAAAAACAAAGATAGATATAAATACTATAAAGTAAACTATGAACAATTCTAACAATGATCAACATATAATTTAATAGTCCATAACAATCTAAACATGAATCAAACATAATTAAGTCATAATAAACATACCCACATTAGAGCAAAAATTAGGAATTTAATAAATGCATGGGTTCATGGAGTTTTTTATTATAAAATCATCAAATAACATTGAATACTTCATAAAACATCAATTTAAACCTTCTAGAGAAAGAACCCATGGTTAGAATTCGAAATTGGGTTTTTACGATTTTTGAGATCTTTGAAATTGGTCCTTGAAAGAATCAAGGATGAAATAACCATACCTTATTAGTAGAAATCCCAAAATAATTGATGAAGAACTCAATATAAATCTTCAATCCTAGCTTTAATTTGGCTTCAAGCTACCATAGAGTCGTGAGAGAATTTTATTTGGAGGAGGGGTTATCATTATGAAAATTGAAGTCAAATTTTAGGTGTAGCTGTTTAAATCAAAAATACATTAAAACATCTAATATAACCGTCTATCATTTACTTAGGACGTGGGTGATTTCTCACTTGTCTAAAAGTTGACAGCTTTTGCAGGTCCATTTGACGCCCCCAATTGATGGACCGTCATTTGATTGACTGGACATCAATGGGGTCCACCATTTTTTTTTTTTACAGAAACTCAAACTTGCAGGCTTTGATAGGCCTGGTGATGCTCATCATCGAAGATCTATCAATGCATTTAATGAAAGTCAATTGAAGTCGTGTCACGACTTGAATCTAGACCCCAGACAAGACTGGCGTCGTTGACTTCTCAGAGATCGCAAACAAGCCTACTTACGTCATTCTTACTTCGTCTAGGCTATTTTAGCGAAAAATTTGAAACTTTTTGTTTTTTAAAATTCCTACTAAATATTCTCTACATACGTAATTGTTCACCATCAACCATCTAACATTAAGATCATCAAATGAAAGAAAGAGTTTAATTATAACAATAAAGATGAACTTACCAAAATGGCACAAATACATGGTCTGAACAAAAATAGGAAAGAAACTCTAGTGGAACATACTCCACTAGCTCAATCCTGCAACTAAGCTAGAATGTAAATGGGCAAGCATACACGAAAGCATGAGGTCCTACCAAGTACGGATGACTACTCGACGTCCGGATAACTGCAGCGTGGAACTGCAGCTCTGCGTCCACTGTTCCTCCAACTAAAAGGTTAGGTGGTATAAGGTTTAGTACACACTGTACGAAGTATGGGGTAGATGCAAGCACACACCAAGGAACATGCATATGAAGTTAAGAAGAACTCTGTCCTAGCACTTTCATATGCAGGTCAGTTAGTGGGGACTTGCCAAATTGAGATTAGCGAAAGTGATGGAAGTTTCCAAATTTGTATCAGGAAAGTTTATGAGCTTTCCAAATTGGATTAGGGAAAGTTATGCATGAGAGTAACCTGAATTCATCATATCTTAAATTTATGAAACAAACACAACAACGTCACATATCAACATATCATAATCATATAACAATAATTGTATTCATAATCTTCATTAGTTATGTCAGAGACCTTGGAATCATGGACTTGACATTAATACTTCCCAAAAATGAGGGCTCAACATATGGGATCTCAACTAGGGAGTATGTTTTAGCAACTACATAGTCTGTTTCATTCATTCATACGTACTTTATTTCATTTCATTCATGGGCCAATGTAAGCACCAGCTATACCTAGGATGTAGTTTAAGACTTTTATCGGGTTGGTTGTGCAATGACCAAGAATGACCTAATGTCATTACTTGAATCTAAATGGCCTCTTGATTATCCTATCCTAACACCTTTTGTATCATTCGTTTCATTAGGTGCATCGTTTGAGGCTGGCCTTATTCATTAATTGGGAACTTTAACTTTAACTAACATAGATCATGTGAGAATCATGAAATATAGTGTCATGAAACCCCACATTGAAAAGAGGTGGAATCACCGGCCAAAGTGACCCAAAGCATTCTAGTGTATATGTGAATTGAACCCCGCAAGATCCTTAAATTGGCAGTATAGGTTCGATGTCTAGGAGATATAGGGAGACCCATACCCGCCATGGTGGACAGTCTCATATCATGAGAGTTACGTGAACCTCCTCCCTTCTTGAAAGAATACATCATTGCTCAAAGTTAGTCTGTCGGTGCTCAGTATAAAGTTCCATTACATTCAACTCATACATCATGGAAGCTGGGTTTTTTGGTTGTGTGTTTTATAGTGTAGTTGACGACAGTCATTTGTTTTCTCAATAGAGATGTTTTTGGTTTTGTGTTGTTTTTGTTAATTTTCTATATCATTCATAGTATTCAAGTGATGTAATCTCAATACTGTATTATATTGTTCATAGGAAACTGTCCTCTTTATTAATTACACTCGCATAGGTGAGTACATTTTCGTAACATTCACTTAGGTCATTTGAGGATTGCTCTCACCTTTCAGATTAGCCTCATATCATGTTGTCACCTAATTCATTATCATTAGCACATTTGCTCTTCATAGTTACTCACCCTTTTTACGTAATGTTTCATTTCATTCATATGCAAATGAAACTTGGCATTTGAATGGGTTTCACACTCTTACTTAACCCTCTAGGGTTAATCATTCATGTTCATTTCATCAATTCTAATGCACTGGCCATTAGTGTATTTTCACTCGTTACTAACCCTTCTAGGTTTCACATCATTCATTTATACATCTTTATGTTCAGTGACTTTTTAAACGTATTCTAGACTTATGTGTCTATAAATACAAACCATTGGGCTTCATTCATAGTTTGGCATATCTACAAGACTTAAGCATCTCGTAGATATGCCAAGATATTGATTTCGATCTTAAGAGGTAACATTGATTAAATATTACTTACATATGACTTATGTGTAAATATGGAATTGGACAAGGGAACCCAATTTCAAATTCCTTGGACAATACTTAATCATATTTTAAACTTGATAATGGCATTTTTTTTTAGATTTGGGGGACCCTAGTTCGATCCCCATCAGCCCATAATATTTTCTTTCTTTTTCTCCTCTCCTTTTTCATTTAAGTCAAGGAGGTTGTGGGTTCAATCCCCCACAAGCTTATTATTTTTCTTTTAATTTATCTCTTAACTTTTTCACCTATCAAAGAGGTTGTGGGTCCAATCACCCACTCTCCAATTATTTATCCTTATTTTTGAACTTTCATCCATCAGAGTTTGTGGGTTTAATCCTCACTTACTACATCTATTTTTTCTTTCATTCTTTCTCACGAATGTTGTATGAAAAAAAAAAAACAAAATTTTCATTAGTAAGGTCAGGGGTTCAACCCCCAATTACCTCCATTTTAAAAAAAAAATTTAAACGCAGATCATTTTTGTAAAAGTTGAGTCGGAGACTACAATTTTAAGGCAGGCTGGAATAGTCCTTCCAATCCATTTTTTTCTCTTAATTCTTTTGTTGATTTTTTTGTAGCTTTCATTGAGATCGTGTATTGAGTTCAAGCCTTATGATCCCATATTTTACATTCATTTTTCATGGCAGTGGTACTAGGTTTGTTTGGACGAACACAAACCTAAAAATGCTGGAAATTTGTTCACTATTTTTCAGGCTTCGTTCATCTATTCAGACGTTAATAAATAAGGCATGTCTGTGGATCTTTTGGGCATATTTAAGTGTAATCTTTTTATGATTATATTCGCCAAGAGTTACATTTCATCCAGAAAACATTGCAAAACTTTAACCTCATGATTTAACACAAACATTTGCCACATAAAATTCAACCATAAAAACATATCTTTGTCACATATCGGTTGACATAAACTTAAAATGTTGCAATTCAAACACATAATCAAAGAACACATTATCCCGAGATAAATCAAACTTCATACTTAAAACTACCAGCAAACATACCAACAAACTGATCTCTAAATCTATTTCAACATTAGATCAAAGGGATACTAGGGACGAGTAGTTAGACAATAACAAGGAAAGGAACAACCCTAGTTTCGAGAGTAAGTAGATTCATATGAGCATTAAGGGTCTCTTGGGAAAGGGACCAAAGAGTAAGTACTAAAACTATACCGTTTTTACGTTCAAACCTCGACTGCTGCCCAAAGAACCCCTCCAAACACACGGCCAAATCCAAGAGTTCAACACATTTGACGAAAAAAAACCTTTATCGCCGAAACGCGCTGATTAGTGTTTCTGTTTATAATTTTAGTTTCGGAGTTATTCAAGTGTGAAGAACATGGGTACCTACTATTTTGTACGTTATTTGGCAGAGAAAAATGTGAGGTGAGATTGATAGAGACGTGAGAGGAGAGAGATTGAGCGGGGGAGAGAAGACTTTCTTAGGCTTAGGAGTCTAGTTAGGACTTAGTCAAATAAAGTTTTTAGTCAATTATTAAAATATGATTACTTTTCTTGCTTCCACCTAGGATCGAACAGAGTGGGCAAGGACTTACTTCAAGGGCAAAATTTTTGGTTCTCTCTAACTAAAATGCCCCTCCACCTTATTAATTAAATAACTAATTATATATTTAGGGTAATTAAGATACTACCCTTAGTCTGGAAAAAGACCATTTTATCCCTAGACCCTAATGCATTAAGTTTCCTGCTTAATTTCCATCTTTAACCTTCCATCTTTAATTCATTTTAGCTCCAAACTTCTTAAAATACGCAATTTAGCACAATTCATAAAATTTATGCTCAAAATGGACAAATATAAATAATAAATGTGAGGTAAATAATGACAACAAATATGTATTTTGTCCTCACTAATTCCACTCGAACTCATTAGATGGCAATAAATAGAGTTTCAATAATATGAAAAGGATATAGTGATGCGAATTGGATCACAAAACAAATGAAGTAACATCGACGAGTGGATATGTATTTACTCTTTGTAAAGGAGAAGTATCTTGGAAATTTTTAAAAAGAGACATGTATCGCTAGTTGTACAATTATCTTTTAGCTAGGTGCTCTAAATAAGGTCGGTGAATAAGTTGAAAGACTCTGAAATTTGTTGATTGATATTTTTTTTCGTCCCAACCCATTGACATTAGTATGAATACATTTTGACAGTCAAGAAGTAATAGGTTGGGGATGAATCATGATGTATAACAGAAAGTCTCTTCATATATGACATAAACATGATATCATTAGAAAACTACTCTCTAGTGGAATTATCATAATTGACTATGTAAAGTCAAAGGATAATGTGTCGGATCAACTTAAAAAAAGGCCTAACTAGAGAAAAAGTTGAAATATCATCTAAGGTAATGAGTTTACGGCTTAGGACATGTCATCATGATTGTAACTCTATCTAGCAGACTGGAGATCCCAAGAGCTAGATTCAATGAGAATACAAAGTTGTGGCTGATGGTTCGAAATTGTCAACAGACTCAATCGAATCTCATGTTGAAGAAAATGCTCAGGAACAAGGACACAACATTAAGGCTTGTTAATGAGTTAATAAAGCTCAATGTTTTAAATAATTTGCTAAGTTTTGCAGATTTGACCAAATAGTGTATCTACGCAATAATATGGTTAGAATCACCTATGTGAGTGTGAAGTGTAAGCCTCTTCAAAGAGAATTATTTTTAAAAAGCCTATTGTGTATACACTCATGAAACCAGGAGGTGTTCATGTCTACTACGAACACAAGCGTAAGAACCATAAATGGTAAAGGGTTAATTGTGTTACAGATGGTTGTTTAGGTATACACCAAAGCTCGACGATTCAAAGATATCACATCTAACGATTCGTAACACCTGGCAACTAGAAACGACTAGAAAACAGGTTATAATATGAAAATATTTATATTGGAAAGAATAAGAAAAATCTGGAAAATTTTCTAAGTTTAGAAAGTGAGTTTTGGTTATTTTCAAATGGCCATAACTTCTAGCTCATGATGAGATAGAGTTTATTCTGGATATGGGTGGAAATATATAGGAATAATGTTTTTAACTTTGCCGAGTTTGCATTATTTCAATATCGTATGAGTGAGTTATGCCTTTCAGAAGTTGGGTTGTTGGATCGAAGAAAGTTCCAATCCGGGTTTAGGGAAGGGCAAACTAGGCTTTCCACTAATTAATTTCGTATTTCATTTTAGGAGTTTATTTGGGGTAAAAATAAGTCTTAGATCAGTTTGGAAAAATTAGAATTACGTTTAGGGCTTGGAGAATAGATCAAAGAAGAAAGAAAGGGAGAGAAGTCAAGAATTCGCTAAGAACGTCAAGCTTTGCGAGTTGAATTCGTCGAGGGTGATCCCTATCAAGGTATGTGAGATATTTTAGTGTTGATAAGTTAACCCTCACACCAAACATGTTTCAATTAATTGATTTTCAAGTTGGTTGCATGATAAAAAGTGAAGTTCTTGAAAAACATTGTTAAATTCTTGTTGGTTGAGTTGTTGAATGCCTAGTGTTTATTTGATTCATCTTTCTAGGTTATTTTCGGTGTTAAATATATTGGGTATTGAGGTTACTAATGATCATAAGTGTTTGGGGAAAGAATCATGAATGTTTAGAGGGTTTAGAGATGAAAACGGAGGACAAAAATTGAAAATGCCTGTTTGTAGGTGCTTTGGGCGCCGCGTCTCACAAATCCCCACATGAAAATCTATGTCCGTATGGCCTTGGGGTGTCGTTCCATCCTGAGCGCCCCAACCCGGCCTCTGAAGTTTGGAGCCTGGCGCCCTACTCCCCTTAGAACGCCAACGACACCTGATCACTCTATTCTTCCCCTATATGTTCATGCTAGTTTCTAAGTGATGTACTTACATTTCCTAACTTAATCTAACAATGTAAGGTACTTTTAAATATCATGAAATCATCTATAAAATGAGATCATGATCCTTTAATTAAGACTCCAATTCAAGAGAAGTTAAGATCAAAGTCAAAGAAGTTGGGAATTAAGTCTAAAAGTTAAGAAACAAGTCAAAGTAAGTTCTTAAAAATTTCAAGATTCTTTACCAGACGTTTTTACTTTCTTTTTTTTATGGATCAAGTTGCAAGTTAACCAAAGAGTAAAAGTTTGTGTTCATTTCTCAAAAGTTATAAAAGGAATTCCCTAAGAGTTGAGTTGCAAATTAAGAAAAGAGTTAAGTGTTGAGTTCATTTCTCAAAATTTATAAGGGTACTATGTATTCCCTAAGAGTTAAATATATTTTAATATTTTGATCTAGAAAGGAAGATGAGACTTCCAACAGAAACTTTGTCTAGTTTTAGTAAAGAGGAAACTATGATTTCCAAAAGAGCTTTAAAAGCTAAGTTTAAGCAATTATCTCAAACCAGAGAAGAAGTTGTTTTAAAAACATATGTGCTAGTTATTTTTAGGAGTAATACTGAGCACCGATATGGGGACGCGAGTTCATATTAACTCAAGCCCCCATATACCATGTAGCCAACATGGACAGAATAAGGGTCATATTTTTTAGATTATTCCTTCGTGCTTTTTAGTACAAATTAGTGGATCCCTAAGTATTTCAGATTCTATATTGACAACAAGGTATATGACGGTCCTCTTGAAACGTGATGTAAGATGTCGTACCATCAATTAGGCTCATAGTGATGATTTCCGGTTAGAGAATCTCCTACAGAAACTATATTACTTCATATATGAGTAAAGTTGAGTTAGTTATTACATTTTTCTTTGACGAACTAAGTGTTTTCATTGTTTTTCAAGATTTTATATATTGTATGTGTTTTACTTCTTTATATTAAGTCAAATTATTCATTAGTTGAGAAGATCCAAGGTAAGTGTTCCCTTACTCTTTTTCAAGATTAAGTTGTTGGTAGCGTACCAACTCGCATACTGGTACATTCATTGTACTAATGCTAGTTGCCCTTCATCATCTCATGATGCAAACACAAGTAGCAATGATTAGCATCATCCAGCGCCTCGTTGATCTAGTGGAGCACTTATAGTCTGTGGTAAGTCTCTTTGCATCCAGAGGACACTTTTGTTCGCTTTTTAGTCTTTCTTTTATAGGATGTTGTGTGGTCTGTAACATCCATCTTAGTATTGCAGACGCTGCATAGGAATTCAAATAGTTAGTTTTAAGTCTCTTATCTTTGTGTTGCAGATATTTCATTATTACACTTAAATGCCATTTTGGCCTAATTATTATTCTTCTAGTTATTAAATGACATTTTTTTATTGAGTTAAGTCTTTCGCTAAGTTAAGTAAGACATGTATAACATTCCGAGAGCACCCCTAGCCGTTACCGGCGCAATCGACCTCGAAAATGTCTTATACAAGCCCTCAACATTCATCATAGCATGTACCATAAAATAAAAATGCAGAAAGATAAAATCTACTTGGTGTCTAATTTAATTTTGGAGCAAAATATATGAAATTCAGTTATACTTTTGCATTATGTTAGACCCACAAAATTCTTGGAGTATATTCGATATTGTGGTTGTTGAGTTTCTCGATTGCTAGTATATAGTGTGACTAGTATGAAGCTACCATATTATATATATACTTGTTCAAAATAATGATTTTCTTTTATGAAGAAGTGTTACTTAAAATGTTATGATTTTTCATGATAAGATATATATGTTACAATAAAAGTATTTGCATAGACTATATTTCCTTTATTGGACTCGATAAACTTTGTTCATAGGTAGTTCTATAACAATCAAATTGAAAATTATGGAGAAGTCCTTCTGAAAAGAACATTTTTCAAGGTGATGACTCTATACAATGTTTGTATCACACAAAATTGTAAGAAATAATAACAAAATATAAGTGAGAAAAAAAGCTACCTCGCAAAGAGCTTTTCGAACTCAATTTTTTATTTTTTCTTACTTGCATGAGTCAAAGTTTGTGACATGATTATTTGGGGGATGTAAATTACAAAACCTAGTACGGAAAACTGATCAACGTAAATGTTTGCCTAACTTTGAGTGCAATAAATAAAAATGTCAAGTTTGTGTGGAATCTAAATATGTTGAACATTATTATAAATATGTTGAAAGGAATTATAATCCCTTAGAGTTGATTTACACTCACCCATGTGATATGAAGTCAATACCATCTCGTGGTGGAAAAAAGTATCTCATAATTTTCATTGGCAATTGCATTAGAAATGACTATATCTATCTGTTGAATGATAACGATGGAGCAATAGAAATGTCTATACAATATAATATCAAATTTAAAAATCAGTTGGGAAAAAGATAAGAAGAGATAAGAATGGTGAGTACAAATCTCCTCATTTAGAAAGTGAAATTATCCATCAAACTGGTACCTTATTTACCTCAATCTAATGAAAAATCAAATACTAAAAGAAATGTTGGATGTATTATGTATAAGTTTGGGTTTACCACAAAACTTATGTGGAGGAACAATCCTTACTGCAAAAGGGAACAACAAAAGTTTTATCTTTTTAGAAAGAAAGCAATTTTGTTTGTTTAGGACACAAACTATTTCATATGAGAAATAGAAAGGAAAGGAAATTCAACGTGAAATATTTTAAAGTGTGGAGTGTGTATCCAAATTCCAAGATCCTATTCATAAAATGATTAAAATAGGACGTAAGACTGTGGACTGTAAATTTTGACTTGAATAGACTAGTGAAAGGTGCAAATGACCTTGGGAAGAACAAGAGGAGAATGTACTTAATAAAGAGATTCAGAGGCGTAGTAAATGTCCAAGAATTTGAACTTTCTTAGAATATAATTTTTTAACATTTCTTGTGTCTTCTATAGATTCATCCTTTGGACAGATGGTGTCAACAGTGAGATAGGTTTAATATTGAGTAATTCTATTTGAAGTTGGTTGATATTCCTCCAGGAAATAAACCTTTGGGTTCAAAGTTAATCCTCAAAAAGGAAATGAAAGTCAATGGAACTGCTTACAAATATTAAGCAACACTTTTTGTCAAAGGTTTTTTAGACAAAAACAAGGTCTTGATCTTTCCGACACATAATCCCCAGTAACTTGAACTACATTAATTTGGATGTTAACTGTGTTAGATGTGGTATATGACCTCCAAATTCATCAAATGGAAATGAAAACAACTCTCTGAAACGGAGAATTGGAGGAAGAAATTTACATGGAACAACTCGAGGTTTTAATGGTTCTTGATAAATAAAAGAATGTGTGCAAAATTGTCAAGTTGCATTATGGACTTAAATCAGCACCCAAATAGTGACATAAGAAATTTTACCAAACCATGTTGGCAAATGGATTAAAGAATGAGGGAAGTGATAAATGTGTTCACATTAAAATGACAAGGTCATTGTCTGTTTGTATAATGGTGATATATTGATCATCACTAGAGACAATAATGACATAAATGCTACTAAACGTATGCTACAAAGCAAGTTTGGAATGAAATATCTTGGATTTGCTGATGTAATCTTAAGTATAAGAATCCTTCGAACTCCATAATGTTTAGCATTTTTACAGTCTCATTGCATTGAAAAGGTACTTTAGTAGTTGAAATATTTGGCTTTCAATATTGCCAAGTCTCCAATAAATTTGAGCTTTGCATTTGAAAATAATGAAGGTGAAAGTGACTCACAATTGGATTGTGTTAGAGTATTGGGAGGCATGATGTATATCACGAAGTGTGTGTGATTAGATATATTATTTACTATTAATCAAATGAGTCAGTTTTTGAGTGATCCCACTCGAACTCATTAGATGGAAATAAATAGAGTTTTTGAGTACTTAAAAATACCTAAAATTATGTCTTGCATTACAACAATATTCAGTAATATGAAAAGAATATAGTGATGCAAATTGTATTATCGGAAAAATGAAGTAAAATTCACTAGTGGATATTTATTTACTCTCGGTAGAGGAGCAGTATCTTGGAAATATTTTAAAAAGAGGCATGTATCGCTAGTTGTACAATGATCTTTGAGCTAGGTGCTCTCGATAAGGTCGGTGAATAAGTTCAAAGACTCCAAAATTTCTTGATAGATATTCTTTTTCTTCCCAACCCATTGACATTAGTATGACTACAGTTTGACAGTCAAGATGCAATAGGTTGGGCATGAAACATGATTTATAACAAAAAAGTCTCTTCATATAGGACATAAACATGATACCTTTAGAAAACTACTCTGTAGTGAAATTATCAAAATTGTCTATGTAAAGTCAAAGGATAATGTATCAGATCAACTTACAAAAAGGCCTAACTAGAGAAAAAGTCGAAAGATCATCTAAAAGAATGGGTTTACGGATTCGGACAAATGCTTGTAACTCTATCTAGAAGACTAGAGATCCCAAGAGCTAGATTTAAGGAGAAATACAAAGTTGTGATTGATGGTTCAGAATTGTCAACAGACTCAATCCATTCTCATGTTGAAGAAAATGCTCAGGAACAAGGATTCAAAATAAGGGTTGTGATTGAGTTAATAAAGCTCAATGTTTTAAATAATTTGCTAAGTTTTGCAGATTTGACCAAATAGTGTATCTACGCAATAATATGGTTAGAAATCACCTATGTTAGTGTGAAGTGTAAGCCTCTTCAAAGAGAATTATTTTTAAAAAGCCTATTGTGTATACACTCATTAAAACCAGGTGGTGTTCATGGCTAATACAAACACAAGCATATGAACCATAAATAGTAAAGGGTTAATTGTGTGACATATGGTTGTCTAGGTATACACCAAAGCTCGAATGTTCAAAGATATCACATCTACTGATTTCTAAATAGTAAAGGGTTAATTGTGTGACATATGGTTGTCTAGGTATACACCAAAGCTCGAAGGTTCAAAGATATCACATCTAATGATTTCTAAATAGTAAAGGGTTAATTGCGTTATTTCGATATCATATCAGTTAGTTATGTCTTTCGGAAGTTGGGTTGTTGGATTGAAGAAAGTCCCAATCCGGATTTAGGGAAGGGCAAACTAGTCTTTTCACAAACTAATTCCTATTTTGCTTTAGGGGTTTATTTGGGGTAAAATAAGTCTAAGATCGGTTTGTTAAATTCAAAATTACGCTTTGGGTTTGGAGAGGAGATCAAAGAAGAAAGAAAGGGAGAGAAGTCAAGAATTCGCCAAGAACGTCAAGCTTTGCGAGTGAAATTCGTCGGGGGTTATCCCTATCAAGGTGTGTGAGATATTTTAGTGTTGGTAAGCTCACCCACACACGAAACTTGTTTCAATTAATTTATTTTCAAGTTGGTTGCATGATTAAAAAAGAACTTCTTCAAGAACATTGTTAAATTCTTGTTTGTTGAGTTGTTAAATACCTAGTGTTGATTTGACTAGTCTTTCTCGGTTATTTTTCTAGTTAAATATATTGTATTGAGGTTATTAATTATCCAAAGTGTTTGGGGGAAAGAACCATGGAAATTTAGAGGGTTTAGAGATGAAAACGGAGGAGAAAAATTGAGAACACCTATTCGTAGGGCCTTGGGGTGCCGCGCCTCCCATACCCCCACATGACAATCTCTGTCCGTAGTGACTTGGAGAGACGCGCCAGCCAGATCCCCCAACCTGGCCTATGAAGTTTAGGGCCTGACGGCCCACGCCTCTTAGAACGCCAAGGACACCAGTTCACTCAATTCTTCCCTCATCTTCCAAGCCAGTTTCTAATTGATGTACCTAAATTTTCTAGTTGATTTTAATAGTGTAAGGTACTTTTAAACATCATTAAATCATCCATAAACATGATATCATGATCCTTGAATCCAGATTTCAATTAAAGGGAAGTTAAGATCAAAGTCGAAAAAGTTGAGAATCAAGTCTAAAAGTTAAGAAATAAGTCAAAGTAAGTTCTTAAAGTTTTCAAGATTCTTTAACAATATTTAACTTTTTTTATGGCTCAAGTTGCAAATTTAGAAAAGAGTTCAGAGTTAAGTTCATTTCTCAAAATTTAAAAGGGAACTAAGTATTTTCTAAGAGTTATGTATGTTTTAATATTTAGAGAAAGAAAGGAAGCTGAGACTTCCTACAGAGCCTTTGGCTAGTTTTAGTAAATAGAAAACTACGATTTCCAATAGAGCTTTTAAATCTAAGTTTGAGTAATTACCTCAAACTATAGAAGAAGTTTTTTTGAAAAAGTATAAGATAATTTTTTTTACAAGTAGTAATGAGTACCGATATGGCGACACGAGTTCATATTAACTCAAAATCCCATAAACTATATAGCCAACACGCACAGAATAAGGGTCATATTTTTTAGATGATTCCATAGTTCTTTTTAGCAAAAACTAGTGGATCCCTAAGTATTTTAAATTCTATGCTGACAGCAAGGTATAATACGTTACTCTTTCAGCGTGATGTAAGACGTTCTACCATCACTGAGGCTCATAGTAATGGTTTCTGGTTAGAGAATATCCTACCGAAACAATATTACTTCATATATAAGCAAAGTTGAGTTTGTTATTACATTTTTCTTGAATGAACTAAGTGTTTTCATTGTTTTACAACCTTTTATATATTGTATGATTTCTATTGCTTTATATTAAGTCAAGTTATTCATGAGTTGAGAAGAGCCAAGGTAAGTGTTCCTTCTTACTCTTTTTCAAGAATAAGTTGTTGCTAGCATACCCACTCTCATACTTGTACATTGAATGTACTAATGCTAGTTGGCCTTCATCGTCTCATGATGCAAACGCAGGTAACCACGATTAGCGTAATACAGCGCCTTGTTCGCTTTATATTCTTTCTTTTATAGGATGTTGAGGGATCTGTAACATCCATCTAAGTATTATAGAGGTTGCATTGACATTCAGATGGTTTTAAGTCTCTCATCTTTGTATTGCAGATATTTCGTTATAAGACTTAAGTGCCATTTTGGCCTACTTATTATTCTTGCAGTTATTAAATGACACTATTTATTGAGTTAAGTCTTCTGATAAGTTGAAGTAAGATAGGTGTAACAACTCTAGATCACCCCCTAGTCGTTACCGGCGTATTCAACCTTTAAGATGTCTTATACAAGCCCCCAACATTCATCATAACATGTGTGATAGAACAAAAATGCAGAAAAATTAAAACTTTTACTTTGGAATTCAACTTCACTCCATATATGAAAAATAGAATCTAATTTCATCACGTCATACCATCTACACATAGAAGTGTATAGATTGGGAATTAGCCCTTACATCAATAAGAAGTCTAGAAATAGGAAATACAACAATGTCTTCCAACAAAATCAAAGGAACTAAAATCTAGAACGTAAGGGTCTTGTCCTCGGACTTGAGGGCTCACCAACTTAGAGAAGAAAATCCAAGTGACTTGAGAAATAGCCTTGAAATCTCCTTAAAGGCTGAACCTACAATGTTTGGGGAAAAGGGAAGAAAATATGGGTTAGTAGATAACATGTACTAAGTATGACTTCTATGCATAAAAATCAACAATGCATGTATAAAAGAACATTTTAGTCAAAACATATTTTTACCAATATGCACATAAAGTAAGCATCATAATTCAACCCAACATGATATCATCCCAACATGTAGAAAATCCAAACAATACTTGTACAATACAAAGAATAGGATCCCATAACCCTATCCAAACCTAAGTATCACATTAATCAACCTACTTCATGCATACATTCATTTCATGGAGACCATACATAGCTTTATATACATAAATCATAAGAAATATAGTTATAGTAGAGCACCACTACAACCATCTCTTAGGATCCCACAAGTGCAATGTGTAAGAGAAGTCCCATAACCTCACTTACACCAGTATAACCCCTTAAGAAACACCTAGTGAGAGTTCATGCATCTCATTCATTCATTTACTTTTACATTAGGGAAAGAGGTTGAAATAACCGACATGAGACCATGAGAGCTACATGAAATCGGGTGTTCTACTCCCACACTGAATAGAGAGGGTTAGAACTTGCCTAAGGTATAACCTTTTGTACATAGCTATCTAGGTGGATCCACTAAGCTAGAGTCCTATGTTGGTACATAGTTAAGGGTCAAGGAGATTGTTACTAGAAACCCTAAATTTCTAAATGGGGTTTGCCATCTCATGATACAACACATATATTGGGAATCCGGACTTGCTAAACATGAGGAAACCCATGTGGGGAGCCGAACTTACTAAATGTGAGACTCTCATATCATATAGAATCCCTTCGGTTCTAAGAATCTATTCCCTTTAGTAACCATGTTTTGTCAACCCATATGTTCACATTAGCATTTACTAGACTCTTATGTAAACATCTTACCATAATAAATCATAGGTGTTCCTAAGCGAGAACGATCCTTTCACTTAAGGAAAACAAGAAAGTGAGTAACCTTTCACTTTAACATTTCATTATCATCATCAGAACTACCTTTCAATCATATACATACATACTTCAGATCTAATTCAAATGTGCAGGGTTAATGATGAGGGGACCTTGTCATCAACACCACAATAACACATTAGATATAACATCATTACTATCTAAGTAATTCATCTTTCATACTTGAGTACGATGAAGAACCAACATTCATACCTTCTTTCCCTTCATAAGACTTCATGCTTCAATCACCCAACAATGTATAACCAACACATAATATAAGGTTATTCAAGAAGCAATAATATAACTAACATCAATATAACCAATGGATATATTCATCATCTTTAATCAATTCATCATATAAATTTCATGATTTATGAAATTGGAGAAGAGCATGGGTCCAAGGGAATTCCAAGTGAACAAAAAAAATTGTCCATCATTCATCACCTAAAAAACCATGATTAATCATAATTCATCATAATTGATTCATAATTTATTTTTTCAAAAAAGACCCATGTGTAGAGAAAAACCCTAGATGTGGGGGATTTTAAAAACAACTTTGGAGGACCTCATAGGGAAAGCAACCCCAAAAGTGAAAGAAACCATACCTTAATGAAAATTTAGCGACACAATTGACTTATATCTATTGGTAATTGATTGTCTTCTTGGAGCTCCAAAGTTCTTCAACGGAGGTTTGAGAAGAGAGAGAAACTAGAGAAAAGGTAGATCTTCTAATTCTTTTCTTTTGATTCTAATTGTGAGTTTGAGTTTTGAGTGGGTAATGGGTGGAAAATGGATAAAAACTATATATATTAACCCTCCTAAAATACCCCAAAAACCCTTATACTTGTTGGACCTTAAAACAAAAGTACAACTTGACTTTTCATTAAATTCCCAATTTTGTAAAATCTGGGAGGTGGGTCTGCGACGTGCAATGGTGTCCGAATTACTTTTTTTGAAAATGCATTTTGAGGTACAAGACCTCGCGACACGGAGCTGAAATTTTCAGAATCAGGCATCAGGCGCGTGACGCGCAACCATGGTCAAAATCCGTCTATATGAATTTCTTCTTTGTTTCTCATCTCTAAATCATCACAACTTCCCCAACTCTTTCGCCAAACACTTTGGATTGTAATTACCCATTTGTAGGTCATAATTCATTAGCTTAGTCTCTAGTTTAAGTCCTAAAATTTCTGAGGCGTTCCAATATCCCCCCTTAGGAACATTCGTTCTCGAATGGCACCTCAAACCTTTTATAGGGGGAAAAAGACTCAAGACTATAGCCCAACAACAACCAATATCCAAATGAGTCACCGTTCATAGGAGGAATTCTCAACTGCTTTCAGCACATAATCGTCGCATCAAAACATAGGAACTTAATCCATAACTCATCCCATACAAAAGCTCATCATTTTATATCATATAAAGAGGAATTACCTTCTCCATTGCAACATGATCTCCATATGAACATTAAAGAGTTAACATGTTAATTTCTTCTTAAAACAACATCAAGGTTGCTCAATATAACTCTCATGAGGACAATACAACATAATGCATATAAGTGCAAGTCAACCATGAGGAACGTAATTCATGAAAACTCAATTTAAACATGAATTTATACAAGAATATGCACCTATTAGGAACCCATGATGAGTTCAACATTATACAAAAAACTCTTATTTATAGTAAATACTAACCTCAACTTTGGCTTTGAGTGAGGAAAAATATGAGGACAACGGGACTTCATGTCGGTCTTGGCCTCCCATGTTGCATCCTCAACTAGATGGTTTCTTCATAAGACTTTTACAGAGCAAACCTTTTTATTCCTCAATTTATAAACTTGACGATCTAAGATCTCAACCGGAACCTATTAATAAGAAAGGTTATCATTCACCCCTAAAACTGCTATGGGGAGGATACATTTCTTTTGCATAAAAGCATGACCACAAGGCAAACCGGGGCCAATTCATTTGTCAATTTGAACTCATAAGAAAATTTCCCCACTCGCTTCAAAATTTCACAAGGTTTCACATAATGTGGACTAAGTGTCCCCTTATAACCAAACCTCATCACCCTTTTGATATGTGAAATCTTCAAGTAGATCTAACCACCTATTTCAAACTCAAGATCCCTCTTTCTATTGTCTGCATATGACTTTGGCGGACTATAAGCTATTTTTAACCTATCTATTATTATTAAAACTATTTTCGTGGCCTCACAGACTATCGCGAGACCAAAAAGAGAAAATTCACCCACTTCAAACCACGCAACAACAGACTGACACCTCCTATGATAAAGTGCTTCAAATGGTGACTAGAAATACTCGAATGATAGCTATTGTTGTAGGAAAATTTGTATCAAAGGTAGGTGGTCATATTAATTACCTTTCAAGTCATTGACACACGCTCTCAACATATCTTCTAGGGTTCACATGGTGCACTCCACTTGACCATCCGTTTGAGGATGAAATGCAGTACTTAGTTTCACTTGAGTACCAAACCTACTTTGGAAAGACCTCCAAAAGTGGAAAGTAAATTGGTTAACTCTATCTGAAATGATCGACAAAGGGGCCCCATGAAACTTTAGGATCTCCTTAATGTAAAATGTAGCATACTCTTCTCCCGAATACGAAACCTTGACGAGAGGGAAATAGGCTGATTTAGTCAACCTATCCACAACAATCCAAATATAGTCATGTTGCCTACGGGTACAAGCAAAACCTACCACAAAGTCCATGTTGATATCTTCCAACTTCCAAGTGGGAATATCAATATCTTGAGTTACACCTTCAGATCCTTGATGCTTTACCTTGACTTGTTATCAATTTGAGCACATATCCACAAAGTTTTTTATGCCCACTTTCATTCCATTCCACCAATAAATCTCATGCAAGTAAAGAAACATTATGGTGTCCCCCGGATGGATGAAATATCGGGACCCATGGACCTCTTATAAGATTGTTTCACTTAGGCTATCAACATCTGTAGACATACCTTCCTTAATGCCTAAGCGTGTTGCAACCCTCAAAATGAACTAAGATGAACTAGAGATTTACATGGGTTTTATGTGTTGTTAAGTTCATGAAATAATGTGTAGAAGGAGTTATAAGTCAATTTGGTTGTATTTGAGGTCAAACGTCAAGGGATGAACAACACGTTCGGAGACTAGTCTTTTATGTGCTAATGTGTTCTTGTGAGT
Organism: Solanum habrochaites; assembly: GCA_027704765.1. Lineage (NCBI taxonomy): Eukaryota > Viridiplantae > Streptophyta > Magnoliopsida > Solanales > Solanaceae > Solanum > Solanum habrochaites. The sequence goes on along the minus strand of JAKWJA010002489.1, from coordinate 34,511,253 downwards.
TTTGGTCGAAGTTATGTGTGTTGTTTGAGGTGTCTTGTGGAGGGGTCTTATTGTAACCACCCGAGACTACCCCCTAAAAGTTAGGACATTCTCAAATCTTCACACGGCATACTCGACCTCTCGGAGGTCTTGTACAGGCCCTTTGACATCGTTCATTGCATACATGTATGAAAAGTAGTGCAGAATTAAAACTTTTCAGACGAAGTAGTAATACTTAAAAATATCTCTTTTATAGAAAAACATAATTAAAGGCTAAGTCTCAAAGTCGCCATCTTAGACATACCAATATATTGGGACACGACACATACTTCAACGAATATAGAAATACTTAGTCTATTAGAATACATTGAATAAAAGAAATCTAAAGAAGATAATGTCATCGAGTCAAGTGAGGAAATACTTCAATTTTCTTGAACGATAACTAAAATCCAAGATTTCCTTTGAGATCCTTCTCACCTTTCAAATTCACCTCCCAGCCTTTACTATAACAAATGATGAATTAGTAAAAAAATTTTTACTAAGTATGACATAATGCATAAATCAGATAAAAGGACATTTGTATACACATGCCTCTTTTTGAGTAAAATTTCATATCATAATTATATGAAGAACACAATACCTTCAGAACACTTCAACACAATAAACATAGACCCTCCTCCAAAGTGATTCTAGGTATACTTTGTAGGAGTTGTGAAGCGACCGCCCATACAATCCCTTTCACACACACCAAAGAGATCCTATAGATAACCTAAGATAAGATTTTTATTTTTTCATTAATTAAACACCCTACCTAGAATTACTCTAAGACTCACCTAAGCAAAACATTAAGAGACCGCCCATACACCCTCTTCGAGCCTACCTAAGCAATCGTGAAAGATACTCTAGATAAGTACCTTTTAATTAACATACCTTTGCTTAAGTCATTATGTACATTAGAAATTTTAATAGACTTTCATTAATAAAGGACTTTCACATAATGGTCTTGGAGAAGACCTACGGACTCACTTACTAACATCCTCAAAGACTAGTCGTGCAATGTCTAGATAGCATCTCATTCCACTACCTAAATTTTCTAACATATATCCAACACTAGCATGTATCCTACATGATAATAATAGGCAACAAAAAAACATAGACCATACTAGCTAGGCGTGGAATACGGAGTCTACCCTACTCCGATGGAAGGTGTTCTTCTTGGACAAGGGTAAAACTAGGACACATCCCATGCAAGCACATGGTTAAGGAATATCAAGTCTTTTTATGCACTGATGCTTCCCCCAAGTAGGATACATTGCCTCTAGCCCCTTCTCAATTAAACTACAACCATAACCTATCACTCGGTGCTAGCCTTTGTTCTCATAGAGTAAGTTCAATCATCTAAAGATATATGAGAAGGTATCTTCTCTTTGTCCTACCAACTCATATTACCCCTACCAAGAATGGGTCCATAAGTGTTGCCACTCGAGGTTTATAAGGATAGATAATTCTTAACCTTCTCTTTAGTTAGAAGGTTCCAAGTATTAGTAATGCTTAGAAGGGCACCATCTTAGGTTTACCGATCCTAGACTTTCATTGCACATTCTTCATACAATACAGACAAAGGTGCTAAGGCCTACTAGTAAAAAGGGTCATAGTCTAGTATTCATGTATCAAGTAGGGACATAGACTACCAATCAGTCCACACATCTCTCTATATCAACATCTACAATAGTTGTTCCAAGTATCATGTTAGAATAATCAAGTGAACCAGTCAGACACACTAGTACACAACTAGATACATCACCCTAGTCTATTATAATCCCATATGGTATTTAGGAAGAGTTCAGTCACATTTATCATAATCACGTCTTAATATGATAATAACACTATTCAGAATGTAATGCAAGATGCGGCCACATAATTCCAAGTAAAGCACATATCCCGCCACATAGGGACCATACCAATAAACAACTATTCACACCTACATTACAACAAAATAAGAGAACCAGGCAGCGACCACCAATCCCATTCTCACCCTTCAAATCCATCGCTAATAACCATACAATGGCAAAAGGCCCTACCATGGTCATGACCATCAATTCCAATACAAATCATAAATTAATCAGATGATCTAATCAATTCAATATAGATTTACCATTATAAGACAATCATATGTATATCAATTCCATTACAATCCTTACATCATTAAATATCCCGAAGAAACCACACTAGAATTCAATAAGCACTCTTTGAGACATGATCACTTACGCATAAAAATATCAAAACTCGGAATGGCAATGGTTTGCATGGTTTCATAGATTTTTTAGGTTAAAATCATCAAATTAACATCAACTCAATCATAATACAATGATTCAAAACATTTTATGCAAGAACCCATGGCTAGATCACAAAATTGGAGAATTCATGATTTTATAATCTTTGAAAAATCATTGAAATTGACTCTTTGAAGAAAGAGAATTCAAGGATGAATAAACATACCTTAACTGTGATTAAAATCCCACAAGATTGATGGAGAAAAACTTGAAAAATCCTATCTTCTTCCTTGGAGCTTCAAAGCTTTAACAATAGAGTTTTAAAGAGAGTGAATGGAGAGGTTTTGTTTTGAGTTGAGGGTTTAGCTTTGATTGCTGAGTTTAGGGACCTAAAAAAGACTCAATAATCGTCTAAAAGTCATCCCCAAATTATCCTAGAGACCACTGCACTCATTAAACAATTTAACCAACTCAAATTTAACATAAAACGACGCAACAAAATATGGGATTTTACTACACGTCGCGGAGGCATTTCCATATCTTATTTTTCAAAAAAAATTGGATAGAATGGTGAATGACAGCCCCGCGTCGCAGGGAAAGAATTTTTCCTACTGCGTGTAAGCTAAACGACGCGCAACCACTACCCAAAACTGGCTGGTGCGACAATGCTTTCTGCAAGTCCAATTTGGGTCACTTTGGGACCTTTTTTATGGTTCCCCCCCCCGGTGGCGGTCTTTCGGTCTTAGATGTTTCAACCCTTTGTATATCAGGCTACGGGTAGGAACCCTCGGTAATAAATGTCACCCTCAAACATCCCCAAAACATCACTACAAAATACTATGACACACTAGTTTAACTACGACTAGTTTTCGAACGTCTAGGACGTTCTTGGACGTTTGACCTCCAAACAGTTCCAAACATTATATACTGCCTAGTCACACTATTATTAACTATTTTAGGACTTTAAAAAATCATAACGCACATGTTAGGATCTAGAACCACATGTTTCAGGGTTGAACATCCTCATACGACTCCCCAAGGAACCACTAAGGGACCCTTGAGGAGGAACCCATCTTGAATCCAAGAAGATGTCTCGCAACATCAATTGACGACCTGTAACAACCCTAAAATATGAATATGTTAAGTAATGCTTAATGTGTCTAGAATGCCAACAATTAGACCTGGTTCACACGGATTGACGCGCGTAGAACCATACCTCAGAACCCTTGTTACATCCAAGAAAACTAACTTGGGGATTTAGTTGAGCTAGGAAGGGTTGGGTTCAACCATGTAGGGCTCTTGAATACGAAGATTTACTTGAAGGAGTCTTTGCCGGACTTAAAAGGGAAAATTTTAGATTCTGAGGGTCTAGGGGTAAAATGATCTTTTTCCAGACTAAGGGTAGTATCGTAATTACCCTAAATTATAAATTAGTTTATTTAACTAATAATATAGAGGGGAATTTTGGGAAAGAGGTCGAAAATTGTCCTATTGAAGGGAAGTCTTCTCCACACCGGGTTCGACCTAGGTACAAGTAATGAATTAACATTGTTTTACTTTAGATTGGTAATTAAATGTACATTATTTATACGTTATTATTACATATATAGTTCAGACATAAAAGGAAATCAGATTTTTAATACTTAAATAAAACCTTATTTGACTAAGTCCGAAACTAGACTCCTAAGCCGAGAAAACTCTTCTCTCCGACTCATCTCTCCCGCTCTCTCTCGCTCTCACGTCTCTCAGCACTATCACTCAGTTTTTCTCTTCCAAATAAGGACAAACCAGTAGTAACCAAAGGTCTTCACACGTGACATAACTTACCACCAAAATTAAACCAAACAACGAATAAAACCGGTTAGGCCAAAAAGAGGGTTGTTAGTTCGCAAGTGGTGTGAAGCTCTGGATTTTGGCGTTTGTTGGGAGGGTTTTATTTGGGCAGAAAGTCGAGTTTTGAACGTCAGAAAGTTTATGGTATTTCTTAGCATCTTTGGTACCTTTCCCAAGAGAACCCTTAAGGCTCAGATGACTCTACTACCTCGAAACAGGGTTGTTTTCCCGGTCTTGTCAACTCCCTGCCCCTAGTCATACCCTTTGTCTCAATGTGAAATAGGTTAGAGTATCATGTGTTGGTATTCTTCAGGTAGTGTAATATGAAATATGATTTTCTGATAATGTGTTATTGATTTGTGTTTGGAATTGTAAGCATATTAAGTTATATCAACCGAAAGTATGTGAAAATGATATTTTTTTAGGGTTTAATTTTATGTGCGAAGTTTGTGTAAATCATAGTTGTAAAATGATGTAATGTGCTTGGTGAAATGTTATTCTTGCTGAATATCATCATAAAAATATTGCACTAAATATGCACCAACTGGATTCCACAAATTCCTTATAATTAACGTATGAATGATGATCCAAAGAAGCGGCAAATAGTGAACAAATTCCAGCATTTGGTAGGTTTGGGTTCGTCCAAAAAAATGGTACAAAATGCAATGAAAAATTAATGAAAATAAGAGAATAACAGGATTGAACCCAAAAACATCTTCATTAAGCTACAAAAAAAATCACCAAAAATAATACAACAATGGTTGAAGGTACTAATTTCCAGCTTTCTGGAAATTGTAGTCTCACCAACTTTTTTAACAAAATGAGTTTTCGTTTAGAAACATTTTAAAATTAGGTTCTTTGGGGATTGAATCCATTACCTCACAAATAAAATTTCATAAAATTTTTCGTGAGCAAAATGCAAGAAAAAGAGATGGGTGAGTGGTATTGGAACCACAACCTCGTGAATGGATGAGAAGTTGGAGAAAATATATGAGAAAATAAATATGGATAGTAGGATTGAACCCACACCTATTGTATAGGTGAGAATTTAAGATGGATAAATAAAAGGAAAATAATGCACTTGTTGGGGATTGAACCACAACCTCCTTACTTAAATGAAAAGGAGAGGAGAAAAACAAGAAATCGATGGGTTGATGGGGATCAACTAGTTCCCCCAAATCTGAAAAATGTGATTATCAAGTTAAAAAGATTGAGTGTTTGCCAAGGATTCCAATCGGTTCCCTTGCCCATTTCGTATTGACACATAAGTCATACTAAGTAAATATCCATGAATGGCTGCCTCTAATCCTCGAAATCAATATCTTGGCATATCTAACAATATGCATAGGTCTTGGTACCACATAATCGTGGGCAAATATGATCATTAACAACCATGAATAGATCCCCATGGCTTGTATGTATAAGAGCCTAATCTACATACTTTTAAGTAATTGAACCTAAGATGTATTATGAAATGAATGAAACCCTAGAAGTGTTAGTACGAGTGTAATGCACTAAAATTGGCCAAGTGGCATTGGCATATGATGAAATGACATGAAATGATGAAATGAACAATGAAATGATGAAACACAGACGAGTAAGTAAGAATTGAAAACACAACCAAAATGGTCAAGTCCATTACATATCATGAAAATGACATTCACATCAAAGGGGTGATTAACTATGACTATGCAAGTTCTAAGATAATAATTTGGTGTACAACATGATATTGCTATGTAAAAGATAAGAGCAATCTCAACTGAGCCATAATAAATTTACAAAATGTACCAACCTATGAGAGTGTAGTTAAATTAAAGACCAGCTCTCTGAACACTCTATGAAAGTATTGAGATTAACACACTTAAGACTAATGAATGAGAGATTAAATCATCTATTGAGCTAGAATGCCTCATACTAGAAGACAACTCCATGAGTATGAGTTTATGTAATGGAAACGTTATACTGATCACCGATAGACTAGTTATAATCAGTGGTGATTTTCTTTTCGATAAGGGTTGGTGGTTCACTAACCTCATGAGATGAGACATCCGACTGTTTGGTTATGGGTCTCCTTATATCTCCTAGCTCTTCCGACCTATACTGCCAATATAGGGATCCGGCTGTGCTCAATTCCCAATATGCTGCATTTTTGGGTCACTTTGGTCAGTGATGCCACTCTTTTCGGTGTGGGTTCCACGACCCTGGATTTCAGGATGCTCACAGATCTATGTCGTTTAAGTTAAAGTTCCAATTAATGAATGAGGCCAACCCTCCAAATGATTACATCTGAAACGAATGATAACAAAAGGTGTTAGGAATGGGATAACTCAGAGGTGAGTAGATTCAAGTAATTACATTAGGCAGTCTTTGTCCATTGGAACCACGACCCAGAAAGTCTAAACTACATCCACTATATATTTTGGGTGTTTAATTGGTCCATGAATAAATGAAATGAAGTACGTATGTAACAATGAAAGCAGACTCTGTTGTCTAAAGCAGGACTTCCTAGTTGAATGTCTAAAATGTTGAGCCCTCATTTTTTGGGGAATTCCTAATGACAATCATGATTCCAAGGTCCTCATGGAATACTACTGAATGATAGGATACGTTATGTGTTTGATATGAATTATGAGATGTGTTATGTGTACGTTGTTGTGTGTTGTGTGCAAAATGTTAAGTATGATGATGCATGTTACTCTCATGGGATAACTTTCCTAATACAAATTTGGAAAGCTCATAAACTTTCCTAATCCAAATTTGGAAAGTTTACTCACTTTCCTAATCTCAATTTGGCAATTCCACTAACTTTCCCTGCTATAATCAGGTTGGTAGGAAAGAGATATTCTTACTCATGCATGTCCTTGGTGTGTGCTTGTATATACCCATACTTAGTACAAGTGTGTAATAACCCTATACAACTCTAAACTTTTAGGTGCAGGTGCAGGTGGACGCTAGACCTACATGATCAACGTTGCAGTTATCCGGACGTCAAGCATTCATCCGGACTTGGTAGGCCCTCATACTTTTGAGGATGCTTGCCCATTTATGTTCTAGGTTAGTTGTAGGATTGAGCTAGTGGAGTATGTTCCACTAGAGTTTTTTTCCCATTTTTGTTCAGACCTTGTTTTGGTACAATTTTGGCAAGTACATCTTTATCGTTATAATACATTTTTTTCTTCAGTTGATGATCCTTAGATGGTAGATGGTTGAGGTGAACAATTTGTATGTAGTTACTGTTTACTCAGCATGTTAAGAAGTCAAAAAGTTTTCAAATATTACGCTAAAATCAACCTAGACAAGTACGAATGACATAAGTACGCTTGTTTGCGACCTCTTAGAGGTCCAGCGACGCCGGTCTCGTCCGAGGTCTAGATTCTAGTTGTGATAAAGTGTGTATCAGACAGAGCGCTAGGTTAAATTCCTGAGGATATTAAGTTTCACATCAACTCACCTCCCGTGGTTTCTAAAGTCTGAGTAGTGGGAAGTGCACCACTAATCCTGGATGAGACTGCTGATGCGTATGGAAAATTTCCCTCTTCTAATCGTATCGTGCTTCTCTATTTGCCCGGATTTCTTGGTGTTAAGGACGTATCTAACATCAACGCTTTAAGTTTCCAAAAGATGAATACAAGGAGAAAGAACGCAGAGAGATGGAGGAACCTATGAAGTAATTCTTGTTCCTTCCGAGGCTCCACTGCTGGAATAAAGATGCTTGTTAACCCCTCTTGGTTAACAGATTTAAGAAGGTAAGGACAATTGTTACAGATGTCCCAACTATAACCTATAAGATCACGGCTATTGGGTTGATTGATGTGGAGAAAGTCTGAGTGGCAAATCCACAAGCTAAATGATGTATCCTCAATCCTATTATAAGGTGTGGCAAGGATATCAGAGCCTTATGAAGTGGCTCCTTTTTGGATCTTTCAAGATGACTTTTCTAGGGTGGATCTTTCCCAATATAAATGAAGGACGTCTATTTGGAGGAATTCATCAACCTTAAGCAGTCTCAATCCTCAGTCAGGGATTACTCCAAGAGGTTTCGTAAGACTTTACCCCAAAGAGGACACCTTGTAGCAGTGTGGCATACTACATGATGAGAATTATGATGGACCTAAACTAAGCCTTGCTAAGTTCTGGCAACCATGTCATATATTTAGGATTGTCCGAATGTGAGAAGTCAATAACTAGGGAGGAGAAAGTTCAACCTAATGGGCCACGGGAAGAGGCTACAAGGAAGGCAAGATTTTTCGTACTCACGTCTAAAGGGGTGGAGGGGAATGCACCTCGGTGGAAGTCTCGGGGTGTAGACTTAATTAGTCTTTCATTACTTGACCTGTGTATGGTGTTTATAATGCACTATATAAGTTAATCTGTTGGATTGCTCATGTTTGTTGCGGATTTTGTTACAATACTTACATATTTAGTTATTTGTATGCTTTGAGGATACTAGTTTTAGGACAATAGATCCTTAGTCTCATTACTGTGAATCTATTGAGGTTTCAAGGATGTGAACCAATATGTTAATATGTGAATCAAATATTCACCAATGGGGAGTATTGAATTACCTATGTACTCATACATTCTATAGATGACTTAGTTATTGTTAGTGGCGATTGAAACTAAATTGATGGAAAGAGTTTTCTTTGCCATGTGTCAGCATGTGAATGGGCATTTAATTTGGATATGGAGGCATAATTCAAGACACAAAATTAATTTATGAAAATCAGTTTCGGGTTTTGATTTCCTAATATGTCCTGAACTCAATTATTTTATTCAGGGTATTCATATCTATAAAAAGGGCATGAAAAATTATATTTTGATGGGGACATGACCAATATACAAGACATAATATCAATTTTCTTCTAGCTTTGGAGCTTTGTAAGAGACGCCGTGATGACCGGGGAATTGTGGTTTATTTTTTCTTCTCCTTTATTATTTATTTGCATTCATGATCAATAAAAAGATTAGTTTTAGCTATTGTTCGTAACTTTTGAGTGATTTAACACAACAAATTTATTTGATAAATTTTGATTGTTTTTTAGATATGAGTACAAGCTCCCAACTAGGCTGTGTGAATCATGAGCGATTAATAAAGTATGAATAGTATTAGTAATTGTCAAATAGGTTAATTGCATGTATTGAGTAATTGCTTTCCGCTCAAACGTCTTTTTAAACGAGTGCCTGGCTTTAGAAACTCACCTTGTTGTCTACTTGCCGGACAAAGGAAGGTAGTTAATAAGAACAAAATATAACATATATTTAGTGGGATACATATCTAATAGGCTAGTGTTCGATTGGTGCGAAGTATACAAGTCACTATCGTTAATAGGCTTAACAGAAGTAAAGGTATGAATTAGTAAATTATACACACTAGACGACAAGTACGGGGTGAAATTTCTCTAGATGCCTGACCAAGGATTTAGAGTCCAATAACTTATCATTTGCATGCAATACACTAGGGAAGATTTCTATTACTAGGGATTACCCAACCTGTACCACCTACGGGGGACCTACCACGCATCTGTTTATGAGCTTATAGGGAACACATTCCTAGTTTTTTTATTATTTGATTAACTAAATACTCTAAGTTCAAAGCTATTTTTTTATTATTTTTATTTTTATTTTTAATTAAAAATCCCCCCACCCCCCCATTATTATATAACTATATCAAGTTAAATATTGCTATAGTTATTTCTTCCATATTCTCTGTTGGATCGACTCGACTCCTATGGGTAATTATGATTATGTTGGCACACGATCGTTTATCTTTCCTTTTCAATAAGAATATTTTGAACGTTATCAGAATGGCGTCTTGCCGTGGCACTGTTTTTTTAAAATTAACTTTAGTATTTAGTTTTAACTTGTAGTGGTTATTTTTTTGTTTTTCATTTCTTAGGATTAGTTTTTAAATTTTTTAAATTATTATTATCTTCGAGTCATCTGAGCCTAGAGAGTGTATGGAGAAGGAAAAGTGGGTGTATATATATTCTTGATTTATTGTTCTCAACATCGATACTTACATCTCACTTAGGATCCAAGACGTGCAAAATGCATATCTGTGGTTTGGGATTGTTTAAATTTTGGTACCACCACGCCGTTGAGGTAATAGAAAAATTGATTTAAAATTGAGGGTGAAAATTCATAATATTCCAGTGGAATGAAAAATAGTAAATTGACAGTGCCGTGCCGCTACGTTAAATTAAGCGTTTATTGGGAGGCAACCCAATTAGTAGTGTAACGTCATTCTTTATTTTATTATTATGTTTTGTTTTGTTTTATTAGTATCACTTTCTGTTTTTTGTTTTTGCATATTAGGGGACGTCTGAGTACCCAACCAAAAAAATAAAAAAGGAAAGGAGTACGATTGAGCTTAAGTGTGAGGTGACGACCCTTAATATTAATATAGAGAACGTGCTACTAGCTAGGCCTAAAGGCCTCAAGCAGTTTTCCTAACCCTTGTTTTATATTTTATTTAATTTTTTGGGGACGTAGCATCTTTTTAAGTGTGGGGTGGAGGAATGAATTCCTAGTTTTTACTATTTTATTGTGTTTTTTTAGGATGGGTTCCTTGGGTTTTGTTTTCGGTTCTTCCCTGAGAATAATCCCCTTTGAACCGAGTGTCTTTTATTTTTTTATTTTGGAATATAATTTTTTTTTAATTATTATTTTTGGAGAGAAAAGAAAAGACCCTTTTGATTTATATGATACTTACTATTTGGGCCTAATTTTAAGTAGTACTTTCTTGTAAATGCTGATTACTAGTTAAATTGCAAACCTTTTGACATCTAGGTTTATGGTTGTGCTTTGTATATACCTATTTATTCTTGTAGTTTGTTATGATCCTGTCTCTGTTAGAGGTAGAGTTGATTCATCTTGATTGATACTTGTGTGATGTGTGGTGAGATTTTGTTTATTCCATGTTTTGCACCTTAGTCTAGAACTTGTCTTGCATGTTATTAAAGCGAAATAAAAAAGTGTTGCCTTGTTTAGGAGATGATAATAGGCTTTCTTTGATTTTTGTCTTATGAATTTTAGTCTTTTCAGATATTTTATCACTAGTAAGCCCTTCTGAGCTTGTAGCCTTTTGTTGGTAGCCATATTTTGCCATTGACTATTTTGTTGAATCCCTAGTTGTTGCACCTTGCTTCCTTGAGCATCATAACATATACTTATTTTATTAACTCACTCTGGAACATAATGATGAGGTCCAATATAATCAATGATAGCTACAAAGTGCTTAAAATCCATCTTTGAAAGAATGTGACATGAAAAAAAAAATTGGAATATGACATAAAGAAAAAAGAAAAAAAAGGCTACCTTGATGATGGCCCTAGTCCTTCCAAGGACATCGTGTACCTTAACACAAGTTGAGGGTGGCTATTATGAAGAAAAAAATCTGAAACATTCTTGAGATCATGAGAATTACTTGTGAAATAATTATTGGCGAAAGGGCTTAAAATAAAGAGAAGAAAATATGAGTTATGAAGTCTAAAATTGGAAAGTGCTTAAGGAAGTGGAAGTCACTATTATATAGTTTTTCTACCCATCCCTTAGCTTACATTAAAACCCGTTAAAGTCCTATTTGATTCTATTCAAGCATTCTTAATTAGTGGAGATGTACAAAATGGGCAACCATATGGTTCTTTGTGCAAACATGTGAATTTTATTTGTGAGTGTGAGAGTTGTTCTTAATATGAAGTCTTTAATATATATCAATCTTCTGAATTGAGTGTGTAGACTATTTCTTTTTTTAAGGGCACTTGTTTCATAATAGATAGGTGATGTTATTAACATTCTTTGATGAGAGTAGGTGAGAAAGCTTAAATTTTATGAGTTCAAAATCCTTCCTTGGAGTTAGGAGGTTAGAGGTTTATTCTAAATTTGAATGTCTTGCATAATGATCGAGAAGTCTACTAGATATTTTTAAATTGACATATGGCCTAATAGTTTGTATTAATCAAAGTGATGACATTGCTAATATAATTTTCAAAGATAAACTTTAATGTTTGCTCGTGGGCGAGAAAAAGGTTTAAGTGTGGGGTATTGATGTGAGGCCAAAATACATATTTGTAATCATTTTTTACCTAACATTTTTTATTTATATTTATTTGTTTTGAGCATAAATTTTATGAATTGTGCTGAATTGCATATTTTATTTGTAGGATTAATTTGGTGAAAAAATGAAGAAGTTTGGAGGTAAAACAATTAAGCTGTTAAAGGAGTTAAAGAAGGAAATAAGCAGACCACTTAATGGATTAAAGTGAGTAAAATAATATATTATATATATATAATATCTATATAATATATATATATATGGAAGCAGTGAAACTAAATTGACGGAAAGAGTTTTCATTGCCAACGTTTTTCAATCATATGAAAGGTCACTTAATTTGGATGTGGCGACATTATTCAAGACACAAAATTAATTTACGGAAATTAATTCCTTCCTGGTTTTCATATCCTAATAAGTCTTGAACTCAATGATTTTATTTAGAGTTTTTATATCTATAAATAGGGCATGAAATATTATATTTTGAGGGGGCCAAGGACAAAGATACAAGACATAATATAAATTTTCTTCTAGTTTTGAAGATTTGTAAGAGTCGTCGTGGAGGCCGCAGAATTGTGGTTTATTCTTTCTTCTCCTTTATTATTTATTTGTATTCGCGACTAATAAAAAGGATCCAGTTTTCTATTGTTCTTTAACTTTTTATGATTAACTCAACATATTTATTTTAATAAATTTTTGATTGTGTTTTTTTGAGATAATGGTAGCCTAGCCCAAACTAGATATATGGGAATTCAGATCGCTTACAGTATGAATAGTAATAATCCATTTTCAAATAGGTTTTGCATTTATTGAATAATTCTTTTCGCTTCGAAGTTCGTTTTAAAGATGCACTTTAGAACTAGCCTGTTGCTACTTGCCGGACCAAGAGGTAGTTAATAAGAAAGAATTATCAAGATAGATTTAGAGTTGGCTCTATCCTAATAGAGTCTAGGGCGATTGGTGCAAAGTAATAACTCGAGCCATACATGATTAATGATGGCTTAATATGAGTAGAAGGTATGGATTAGTAAACTATACACACGTTGTCCGTGACTCAAAGTTACGGGGTGAAATTCGCTAGATGTCGGGACCAGGGATTTTTAGAAGCTACATAAACTTATCACTTTGCATGCATAACACAAGATAACAATTGTCTCATTACTAGGATTACCCGCGTTATGAGCTTATGGGTAACACATTCCTAGTATTTTTTTTTATTTGTATCGCAAGATACTTATACTTAGTTCAAAGCTGTTTTTCATTGTTTTTTATTTATATTTAATTTACCAAACCTCTCATGTTTAATATAACGACTATCAAGTTAAATATTTGCTATTGATAATATTTCCTTCCATAGTCTCGTGAAATGACCCGACGAATATTTGGGTAATTAATTGCTACACAATCCATTTATGATCACTTTCAAAAAGTATATTTGAACGTTATCAAGAATTGCTCAAGAGCCGACTCATTTCATTAATAGGAAATGATATATCTGATCGCGCACACTTGGTGATATGCATCATACCTCCCAATACTCTAGCACAATCCAATTGTAGGTCACTTTCGCCTTCATTATTTTGAAATGCAAAGCTCAAATTTATTGGAGACTTGACAATATTGACAGTCAAATGTTTGAACTAGTCAAGTACCTTTTCAATGCAATGAGACCGTAAAAATGCTAAACATTAAGGAGTTCTAAGGATTCTTATACCTAAGATTGCATCCCACCTCCAAGCATATCTCATTTCCAAGACTCGATTTCGCGCATACTTTTAGTAGCAGTTATGTCCATGAGTGTGCGATAGTATATTAAATATTATCTCACAAATACAAACAACAATGACCTGTATTGGAATGTGAACACATGTATCACTTCCATGATTCCATTGTCACATGGTTTTGTCAATTTCTTATTCACTGTTTGGGTGTTGTATTTTAGTCCGATAATCAACTTGACACGTTTGCACACTTTCTGTTTATTATCAGGAACCATAAAAACTGCAGGTTTTTCATAGTCAATTTCGTCCTGCCAATCTCAGTTAAGATAGTTGTTGTCATTTCCATTTGATGATTTGGAAAGTCACTATCCCACATCTAAAGTTTAACATCCAAATGAATGTTATTCTATTAGGGACCTGGGAGAATCGTTGAAAAGACTCAAAACCTGTTTTTTCTAAAACCTTTGACAAAAGTTTTGCTTGCTTAGTTGTAAGCAGTTCCATTGCTTTTCATTTTTTCGCCTTTTAAGGTGTTCACTTTGAACCAAGATTTATTTTCTGAGAAATCAACACACTTCCATAAGATTTCTCAAGATATTATCCAATTCAGACTGATGACAGATACCATCGGTCCGAAGGAAGTAATCTACAGAACAACACAAAAATATTACAAAATCATATGTGAAGGAGTTAAATCCCCTTTGACATTTACTACAACTCAGAATCTCCTACTTAAGTACATTTCCCCTACTTTGTTACAAGGTCATTGTATACCTTGACTCGACTATCAAGTCAAATTTTAACGTTGTCCAGTCTTAGGTTCCTTTTTAATCATGTTTTAGAAATAGGAACTTTGGATTTGGATCCACAATCCCACACTTTGAAATATTCAAGTTGAATTTCTTTCCTTTCTATTTCGCATATGAATAAGATTGTGTCCTACACAACAACATTATTTTCTTTCTAAAAAGATAAAATGTTTGTTTGCGCTTTGACAGTAAAGATTTTTCCTCCACATAAGTTTTGTGGTAAACCCGAACTTATAAAAAACATCCAGTCATGTCTTTCAATATTTCTATTTTTCTTAGATGGGTGAATAAGCCAGTAGTTAACTTCACTTTTCCAGAACATATTTTCTGCTTAGGAATTTATCTCTCCATTCTTACACTTTATCTTTTTCTATCTTTTCCCAACTGATTTTCAATTCGTATTTATTGTCTAAACATTTCTATTGGCTTCTTCTTCTAACTCTGCAAATCGTCAGAGTCATTCTAATAGGCAATTGTCAATAACAAGTTGTGATATTTTTTTTCCACCGGACGAGATGGTGTTGACTTCATAATCACAAGACAGTGTAAACACCTCTAGGGAGTAATAATGTTGTCGCTTTCAAAGATTTTGTAATAATGCTCAACATATTAGATTCGCACACAAACGTGACATTTTTTTATTTATTGCTCTCAAGTGTAGACAACTTCTAAGTTATCAGTTTTTCAATACAAGGTTGTGTAATTTGACAGCCCCAAGTGTTCATGTCACAACTTGGACTCAAGCAAGTAAGAACAAATAAATAGTAGTTGAGTTTGAAAAGCGCGCCTTGCCGAGGTAGCTTTTTCTCACTAATTATTTGTGTTCTTATTTCTTAGAATTTGTGGCGACACACAACATTGTATAGAGTCTCACCTGTCCAAATTTCTTTTCAGAGGACTTCTCCATAACTTTCAATCTAATTGTTATAGAAGATAACCATCAACAAAGGTTGATTTGAGTCCAATAAAGGCATGTAGTCCTATGCAAAACTTTTATTGTAACTACATATCTGTATCATGAAAATCATAACATTTTAAGTAAAACTTCTTTCATAAAAGAACACAAGGAGTTTGAACAAGTAATATATAATTTAGTAGTTTCATTCTGGTCACACTATATACTAGAATAAGAAAACCAATAACCACAATATAAATAGACTCCAAGAATTTGTGGTCGAATCATAATGCAAAAGTCTAATCTGACTTTTCCTAATATGTTTCGCCCCAAACTGAAATTAACACAATTAGATTTTATCTCTCTACCTTTTTATTCTATGATATGCGTGATAATTTAGGGCTTGTATAAACATCATTGACGGTTGAATATGGCCGGAACGTCTTAGGGGTCCTCGGGTTGGTGCCTGTATTACTTAACTTAACGGAAGACTTAACTCAAAAAACAGTGTCATTTAATACCTGCAAGAATAATAAGTTGGCCAAAATGACACTTAAGTCTCAAAACGAAATATCTTTAATACAAAGATGAGAAACTTAAACCTAACTATCTGAATGTCTATGCAGCCTCTATAATACTAAGAATGGTTTCTATACAAACACCAATATCCTAGACCAGAAAGACTAACAAGCAAAGTAATGTTGCCTCGGGATGCAAGGAGACTCACGCCCTGACTCAAGTGCTCAACTGGAGAATCGAGGCGCGGAGTGAATGCGAGTCTTGTTCCTACGTTGCATCATGAGACGATGAAGCCAACAGGCATTATTACATTTGAATGCACAGTATGCGAGTTGTATGCTCCCATAACTACTTTAAAAAGTAAGAAGAACACTTACCTTGGCTCTTCTCAACCATGCCTAACAGACGTTAATATAAAGAAATAAAAACATACAATATCAATAGAAGCTTTGTAAAATATGAAAACACTTGTTCATTAAAAAAAATGTATAACAAACTCCACTTTACTTATATATGAAGTACATATAAGTTTGTAGGAGATTCTGTAACGACAAGCATCACTTATGAGCCAAGTGTGGTAAATGTCTGTACATCATGTTGAAGAGCAATCGTCTTATCCTTCCGATCATTACAGAATTTGAACTACTTAGGGATCCACTGAAGTTTTGTACGGAAAAGCACTACGTTAAGCGTCGCTGTCCAGTTTTGCTACATGTTTATGGGGGGCTTGATTAATATGAACTCTCTCCCCAGAGTAGCTAATAACATAATTAGCTTCAGAATTTTTTAAAACAACTTCTTCTCTGGTTTGAGATAATTGCTCAAACTTAGCTTTAAAAGCTCTCGTGAAAATCGTCGTTTCCTCTTTACTAAAACTAGCCAAAGGCTCTATTGGAAGTCTCAGCTTCCTTTCTTGCTCAAAAATTTAAAATATACGTAATCTTTGGGAATTTTTGGTTCCCTTATATATTTTGAGAAATGAACTCAACTCTTAACTTTTTTCTTAATTTGAAAGTCTACTCCTAGGGAATTCCTCTTATAACTTTTGACAAATAAACTCAAATTTTCTCTTTGCTTAACTTACAACTTGAGCCTTAAAAAAAGTTAAAATGTTTGTTAAAGACTCTTTAAAACTTTAAGAACTTACTTTGATGTTGTTTTCTTCACGTTTAGACTGGATTCTCAACTTCTTTGACTTTGATCTTAAATCTTCCCTTGGAGTAGATTCTTGATTCAAGATCATGAATCTCCCATGTTATGGATGATTTCATGATGCTTAAAATACCTTACACTATTAGAACAACTATGAAATATAGGTACATCACTTAGAAACTAGCTTGAAAAGATGGGCGAAAAATGGAGTGAATTGGTGACGTTGGCGTTCTAAGAAGCGTGAGGCACTAGGACGCAAACTTCATTGGCAAGGTTGGGGCGCTCTGGCTGGCACGGCACCCCAAGTCCCTATGGACAGATATTTTCATGTGGGGGCTATGGGAGGAGCGGCGCCCCAAGGACCTACGAAGAGGAGTTCTCAATTTTTCTCCTCCGTTTTATTCTTTAAACCCTCTGAACTTCCATGGTTCTTTCCCCGAAACGCTTAGGATCATTAGTACCCTCAATACCCAATATATTTAACTCGAAAAAATAATCGAGAAAGACAAATCACATCACCCTAGCATTTCCACCACTCACCCACCAGAATTTACATGTTTCATCAAGTTACATATACGTTTCACGTTTTATGCATTCAACCACTCGAAATCAATTATTGACACAATTTTGTGTGTGAGTGAACTTTAAAACACAGCTAAAATATCTCACATACCTTGAATAGGATCACCCCCCGATAATTCCACTCCAAGCGTGCGTTCTTGGTGAATTCTTGACTTCTCCTCCCTTCTTTCTTCTTGTCTTTCCCAAGCCTAGCATATTTTAATTTCCAAACTTATGTAAGACTTCTTTTTACCCAAATAAACCTTCCCTAAAATTAAATATGGGAATGAATTGTGAAAAGACGAGTTTTCCCTTGCCGTATACCCGGGATGGGACTTTCCTCAATGCATGTCCAACTTCCGAAAGGCATAACTCACTCAGATGAAGATCGAATCAGCAAACTCGCACTTCGAAACATTATCCAAGTAGGTTCCACCCATATATATATAACTCTCTAGCTCTCTTGACTAGATTTATTGTCATGTTGAAAATTACGCCAAAACTCAACTTTCTTAAATTAGAAAATTTTCCAGATTTTTTTTATTCTTTCCAAGATAATATTTTCATATTATAACCTCTTTCTAGTCGTGTCTGTTGTCAGTATCAAAATGATCGTTAGATGTGATATTTTTGAACGCTCGTCAAGATTTGGTGTATACCATACCACCAGCTGTCACAGCATTAAACCCGTTACCAATATATGGTTCGTACGCATGTGTCGTAGTATCCATGAACCCCCTCCTTCATTTCATGAGTGTATACACAATAGGCTTTGAAAATTATTCTCTTTGCTGGGGCTACATTTCACACTCACATTGGTGGTTTCTAACCATGTTATTATGTAGATACACTATTTTGTTAAATCGCCAAACATATCAAATTATTAAAACATTAACTTTATGAACTTCATTAACATCCTTAATGGGTTATATGCCTTGTTTCTTGAGCATTTTCTTCAACATGAGAATGGGTTTTTTATAAGTCCTGGTGAAAATTTGAACCTCGGTTACCACTTGTTTTTCTCACTTGAATATCCTAAACTCTTGGGATTCTCCATCCTTCTAGTAGAGGTTTAGTTACAACCATGATACTTGTCCTAACCGCAAAACCAGTCCGTGATGGATCTTTACTTCTTTTTCTCGTAGTTAGGACTTTTTGTAATTTGATCTGACGCTATTTCCTTGACATTATATAATTAAATTATGAGCATTCCCACGACCAGATGTAGTTGCTAAGGGTTCATGTTTATGTGCTATATAAAGAGACTTTCTGTTATGCATCGAGCCTTCACCTCCCAACCTATTGCACCGTACTGTCAAATGTATTCATACTAATTGGCAATGGGTGGGACGAACAGAATATCTATCAAGAAACGTCAGAGTCTTTCAACTTATTTACAGACCCTGATCTCAGGAGCACCTAGCTCAAAGATCTTGGTACAACTAGCAGACATGTCTCTTTTTTTTAAAGCTTTCTAGATACTTAGCCTCCTACAAAGATAAATACATGTCCACTCGGGGAATTTTACACTTCAATTGTTCAATGATCCAATTTGCATCACAATATCCTTTCATAAACTGGAAGCTTTTTGTAATGCACAGACATAGTTGTAAGGGGGTAGTTTTAAAATACTCAAAACTTTATTTTTGCCATCTACGTGAGATCTAGTGGATCGACTGCAGAACCGACTCATTTTATTAATCGTAAATGATATATCTGATCGTGCACACTTGTGATATACATCATATCTCCCATACTCATAGCAACAACTCCATGTCGATGTCACTTTCGCCTTCAGTCTTTGAAAGGGGCAGCCGCAAATTATTGGAGACTTGACAATAATTGAAAACCAAATATTTGAACTACAAGTACCTAATTCAATCAGACGAGAAGCCGTCAAAAAGCTAGAAAGCATTATGTGAGTTTCTAAGGATTCTTATCTTGAGATTGCATCAGCAACTCAAGATATCTCATTCCAAATTGGTTTTCGCATATGTTTTTAGTAACATTATGTCATTAGTGTCTCTAGTGGATGATCAATATATCACATATATAGCCAAACAACCATGACCTTGTGATTTTAATAGTGAACACATTTATCACTTCCATCATTCTTTAAATAATTCATTTTGCAACATTGTTTGTTAAATTTCCGGTGTCCACTTTTGGTCTGATTTTTAGTAGATAATCCAACTTGACATTTTGCACCCGTTCTAATTTCTGTCTTTATCAGAAACATAAAACCTCGAGGTGTTCCCGTAAAGTTCTTCTCCATTTTTCGTTAAGAGAATTAATTTCATTTCTATTTGATTGGATTGGAGTCAGATTACCACACGTAAACATAGTTAACATCCAAATGAATGTACATCTAGTTACTGGAGAGTACTGTCGAAAAGATTAAGAAGACCTTATTTTTGTCTAAATCGTTGACAAAAAGTCCTTGCTTTATATTTGTCAAGCTGTTACTATTGAGCTTTCATTTCTTTTTGTGGATTCACTTTGACCCAAAGGGTATGTCTAGGGGAAGATCAACCAACTTCAATAGCATTGCTCAAAGAGTGAACAAATGTCACGTACACCATCTTGCCAAGATGAAGCGACAAAGAGACAAGAATGTTAAAAAATCATATCCAAAGGAAGTTAAAATCCTGTTTACATTTGACTACTCATCTAATCCTTTATGTAAGTATATTCTCCTCTTGTTCTTCCCAATGTCATTTACACCTTTCAACTAACTACTTCCCTTAGCCCTATGGTTACAGTCCACAATGCTTTAGGCCTATTTTATCATTTTAGGAATAGGATCTTGGACTTTGGACTACACACCCCACACTTGAATATTTCAAGTTGAATTTCGTTTCCTTTCGTTACCCATATCGAATAGATTTGGTCCCGAACAAAAATATTGCTTCTTTTTTGTCAAAGATAAAATTTGTTTGTTACCTGTTGCAGTAAGGATTGTTCCTCCACATAGTTTTTGGTAAATCCGAACGTATAAATAATGCATCCAACATTCCTCAATGTTCATTTTTCATTAGATGTGAGGTGAATAGGAAGCCTGTTGATGGCTAAGTTCACCATTTCAAACATATTTCTGCATGAGGAGAATTTATACTCTCCATTTTTATCACTTTTCTTATTTTTTTCCCAACTATTTTCAATTCGATATTATAATTGTCTAGATATGTCTATGCTTCATCTTCTCATTCACAAATAGACATCGTCCTTTCTAATCAATTCTCAATGAATTTTTGAATATTTTTTCAAGACTTCACATCACAAATGTCAGTGTAAAATCAACTCTAAGAGATTAGAATTACTTTCAACCGATTTATAAGAATGGTCACTATATTTAGATTCCACACAAACTTGATATTTTTATTTAATGCACTCAAAGTTAGACAAACTTTTAAGTTGATTAGTTTTCCATAAAAGATTTTGTAATTGACATTCCCCAAGTGTTCATGTCACAATCTTTGACTCATGAAACTAAGAACAGTTAAAAATATTGAGTTCGAAAAGCTCTTTTCGAGACAACTTTTTTCTCACTAATATTTTATTCTGATTTCTTACAATTTTGTGTGATACAAATATTTTAAGTAGAGTCAGCACCATTGTCCAAATGTTCTTGTCAAAGGACTTCTCTCCATAACTTTCCATTTGCTTAGTATAGAACTACCCGGAACAGTTTTTCGAGTCCAGATAATGCATATAGTCTATGCAAATACTTTTATTGTAACATACATATCTGTAATCTTGAAAATCCATAACATTTTAAGTGGACACTTTCATAAAAGCACCCATTATTTTGAACAAGTATATATATAATTTGGTAGTTTCATTATAGGTCACACTATATATAGTAATAGAGAAACGCAACAACCACAATATCGAATATACTCCAAGAATTTGTGGGTATACATAATGCAAAAGTATAACTGAATTTCATATATTTGCTCCAAATTAATAGACCCAAGTTAGATTTTATATTTTTCCATAAGAAAAGAACCTCCATATAGTTAATGTGATCCAAAATATTTTCAAGTATTTGAAAATTTATTTTTCACATATTTCCATACTAGCAAAATGTCAGTGAATATGACTTCTTTTGGGAAATATTTTCTACAAAAAGAACTATATTTCTTCATCAGTTTCTCGGTGGGGAAAATCTTTACATAAAATTCAAGTTCATTACATATCGGGCACAAATTCCCAAACTCTAAGTCACTGTATATTTTCCTCTGATCCAAATACAGTATCACCTACTATTTAAAGACATCAAAGAAATACCAAAAATTGTATAATTATGTTATATACAAGTGAGTTTATAAAATCCAAAGTGACACATTGACTTATTTATGTAGAAGTTTCAAATAAACCAAGTTGGCATAACTCTGATTACTCTATATTAAAAAACTACGAATGTTTTTGAGTCTGCAAAACAACACATCAAATTTCAATTGGAGTACAAAAGTACAAAAGTTTTTTATTCCAACAAATTAACATATTTTTTAGCACAAAGAAATGTTTTCTTTTCAATATGCCCTCCAACTATCAATGTGACATACTCTTTAGCAAACAAATTGTATGTTATCTCTCATTTTGCAACTAAAGAAAATTTAAAGCAACCCGAATGTCCTAAAAATTATGCGCACCACATAGATTTACAAATCATTTTCCGAAGACACATGATAAAAAATCAAGTGTTAACTCGCGAGAAACTAAGTTCCGCCTTCTCAAAATAATAAGAAGGTTACCTCTGGGTAATCTTTAACCGTATACCACCAAATTTTTTGTCTGTACACTCTCACTTTGACCTTGCTAAATAAGCCGAAATTAGGGGAAAGTAATGCCATTAATCTTATACTTCCGGAATTTGTTTCTCTCAAATTCAGTAGAATACAAGAAATAACCAAAAGCGACATAATATTGTCCTTAAGAATTGTTGGTCTCTTGTATTCCTAAGATACTAAACAAACTTTGAAGAACGTGTAAGACAGATAAATTTAAGTAACATTTCACAACGAAAAAATTAAAACTAGTAATCAGAAACTATAGGAAAAATAACAAATATTTTTGAATACAGCATAATTGTTTTGTCAATCTGTGTTTAAAGAATCTTGTTGATTCCAATAGACTTTGTAGAAACACGAAGTTGTCAAAGTTTAATGAAGTAGTGAAGAACGGAAGAAAAAAAATTAATAAACAAATCTAAAATCAATAACACATACCAGAATCTGGAAACACAAAGAAGATCAAGTACACTGAATACAAAATGTCCCTTAAGAAAATTATTCCCCTCTAGTATCCGAGGTTTGATTTGGAATACGTCCTTCCAGGATAGAATGATCTCAATCATATTCACAACAAGACATTCAACTGCAGTAAAGTACACTTAGAATACTAAATTTAGTAGTAGTAGGAGAAGTCATAAATTCGTTCTTTTTCCAAAAAAAATAAAATAAAAGGAAGTCCCTCAATTTATAGAAAACAAAGGGTAGTGTGAAAAAGTTCTTATTGTGCCTTACTTGAAAGATCACAAATCTTTGAAAATATCACAATCTTTCGAAAAGATCAAAGCCTTACATAAAAGTCAGGACTTTTCATTAAAGACGCAATTTTTAATAAAAATTGTAACTTTTCATAAAAATCACAACTTTTCATAAAAATTGTCACTCTTCATACAAGTCGCGCCTTTTCATAAAAATTGCAACTCTTGATTTTCGATTCACACCTTTTAAAACCCAACAAACATAGCAAATGTAAAAACATATCTTTTCCGGCCTTTTGGCTAAGATCAAGTGTAGTATTTGTTCTTATTAGTTTAATATATAATATGTGAGTCATTTACTCACACGATATTGACTCTATTTTTTAGGGCAAGGTCCATCACGATAGCTTTCACTATAACCTTGTCCTGGTGCACCCCAGCAATTATAGTGCAAAATTTAGATTATCTCAATTGATATGTAATAAGTTTCTTTTGTAAAGAATTCTATGAATCTACAAAATATTTTTGTGTCATGATGTTGAACCTCAATTGAAATAACAAGTATCATGTTAATTTTCTACCCTCCTAAATGAAACAACACATGCATATGGTGCGTACATTGTTGAGGACTTGAAATCATTCCATACTACATCTTAGAATGTTTTCGATGATGATTTTTTTTCAGTATCAAAAACAAAAAAGATGCATATGGTGAGAACATTGTTGATGTCTTGAAACCATTTCATACTGCATCTTAGAATATTTTTTATGATGAATTTTTTTCAGTATCAAAAAAAAAAAAGACGCATACGGTGCAAACATTGATAATGACTTGAAACCATTCCATGCTACATCATAGAATGTTTTTCGAGATGATTTTTTTCGGTATAAAAAAAAAAAGAGGCTCAGATGTTTTTCGAGATGATTTTTTTTCGGTATAAAAAAAAAGAGGCTCAGATGTGCCATTATCGCCCTAATTATCAGGCAAGGTGAAGACCCAAAGTATTCACATTTGCACAATTTTATTCTTTCACACCAGGTCAATATCACCAGCCAGTATCGAACCCGGTCTAAGTGGCAGCTACTATTCTACCACTACACTAGGCAAACAACCACTGTTGCTTGATGTTAAAATTATCCAGTGAATATGGACCGCATATTGTTTTGATTCCAATTGGTGTGACTAGGAAGAATTACCATCACAGATTTCTATCTATGTTTATGAGTCTTAGAGGATTAGCAATCGCTGCGCCAAGGCTATCGTGCCCATTTTTATAAATGTGATTTAAAGGTGTTGCTCACGCACTATTGCACAGTGAGTAAGTTGGTTCTTGTCTTACAATATTACGCTCCTGCAGATGAAAATTACTATATTTGGAACCTGGCATGGGAATTTCCTAATTGGATATGATCTTGTGGAGAATAAAGTCTTTTTTGCGTATAGATTGCACTAAGTACTAATGTTGTTACAAGTAATTCAAATTTTATTGACCACTTTTGATATTTTATGTATTCTTTCTATCTCATGCTTACCAATGGAGATCTCATCTTTTTATTATGTGCTCAAGGTAAGGAAAATGAAATCAAGAAGTCGCATTTACATAATCCTAACATATTCTGGATCTAGTTCCCCCTATCTTTTCTTTAATTCTGGTATACTGCCCTTTGTTTCTTTGGTTTCTTTGTTTGTATTATAATCGAGACACATAAAAACTTGGTCATATGTGTGATTTAAATTTAAAAGGTTTAATAAGAGAGCTTTAGTGAACAACTAACGCTATACAACATTTATAACAGGAAAGAATGAAGGATAACAAAAAAGAAGAAGGCATAGATGCCAGAATTGTCCAACTGTACTTTTTTATACGAGAAAGTTTTGAGATAGTTAGTAAGACTTGAATTGGATATCAGCAAGATTACCATCCTACTTTTGTGAGAAGAAGCACCCTCATGAATATTGATAGGCTTGCGAAATGGATAACGACAAGATCTTAGCCAATCATGTATTAATTTTGTTTTTCTTGTATTTTAGCGATTAATATTATTTCTTTCTCTTTTTTTTTTTTTGTGTATCTTTATGATGTCTCTTAATTTTAATTTTTATACGAACTTTTCATTGTTGTAAGTTTATAATTTTTTTTTAGTTTAAACTAGTATTTTAAAATGATAGAGTAGATCATAAAGATATGTCACTTTCTCATGAATTTATCTTAATTACGGTTGAAAGTGTAAATCAAATTTAAAATGTATACTTATTTTCTCTTGTTTCAAATTAGTAACTTAAAAATGTTAAAAAATCTGCTAATTACTAATCAAAATTTTCAATTTAAAATTGATTGCTTAAGAGAAATAAATCTTAATGATTTAATATAATAATTATTATTGGTGTTTTTAGGTACGTTAAAACTATCTGAGAAATAGAACCGCGTGGAATGTTTTAAAACAACTATTTACATTACGAAAAATATTTCTATGATTTAAAATAATTGAGACCATGACTTCATTGATAAGTATTGTAAAGAAAGGGTAATAATACCTTTTCATGCATAAGACAGTTTGTATTAAGTTATATGAACTCAGAACGTTTTAT
This sequence comes from Solanum habrochaites, assembly GCA_027704765.1. Taxonomy (NCBI): domain Eukaryota; kingdom Viridiplantae; phylum Streptophyta; class Magnoliopsida; order Solanales; family Solanaceae; genus Solanum; species Solanum habrochaites. Next base: position 34,485,380 of record JAKWJA010002489.1, on the reverse strand, counting down.
TATTTCTACAAAAATGCAATTTATTAACATAAATTACGCTTCATACTTTGATTAAGTAAGGGTACGAAAATAGATTGAAGAATGAATAAACCAAATTAATAACACAATGACATGATATAGAAGTGTTGACTAAGTATTGGTTTTCTATTGAGGGGATTATAAATTAGTGTTTGACTAATCACAAGAATTTAAAATAAGAAGATGATGTTTGTGTATGTAGTCAAACATATATTGTATGTATAAATAGGTATTTAGAAGTTTTCACGATTAAAATATTACACGTTATTTAATTGTAATTATTACTTATTTACATTAATTAATTATAATAAACAAACCTAATATATTTAGTGTATAATTTGTGTGTTTATATGATCGCGCGAAGAACGGATGGGTTCACTTATCTAAAAATTGAAAGAATAAATATTATTATGGTTCTTAATGTTGAAGTAATTTTTTTTTGTTCCCACTAATATTGGTTTGATTTTTGTTGAGATTTATTAGAGTTACTAATATCTAGGGACTAACATTTATTGGACCATTCAAATTTTCAAAAGTCTCAAAAACATGAAATAATATGATAAAATATACTTCTTCCATCCGATATTGTTTGTCATTGTTTCTATTTTTAGAGTCAAACTATAAAAATTTTGACTAACATTTTAAGGAGGCCTTTTTTTCATCATTTCATCTGAAAAAATTGTATTTTTAGTACTTTTTATTAGTTTTTAGAATATCTAATGTTTTTGTTAAAATATCGAATTAATGTATCTAATGACCTTTAAAAATTAATCTAATTGATTTTCGATAAGAGCCACATGACAAATCGTCTTCTGGACCGAGGGCGTAAAAACTATATAAAAAAAAGTAAAAGAAAATATATTTTAAAATAGGGAAAATTATTTTGACCGGAATGATATTTTACCTATGTTATTTTCCCATTTTGAACATTTTTATCCTTTTAACTTTAATAATTTTTAGGTAAAAAATGAAAGCAAATTCATTTTGTTTCAAAATAAAAAAGATATTACAAACTTTTAAATTTTCTGGTCATTTAGCATAACTAATATCAAATTAAATACTTTTAAGTATACAAAAAGTTAAAAAATATATATTTAATGTCGGGTTGATTTGGTCACGAGTTTACTTCTTTTTTTTTTCCAATATCAAATCAAATTATTAAATTTTTTTCTGATTTAAATTGACCTGTGGTTTGGTTTGGTTTGTTTTCTTATTCGATTTTGTACACCGATATGATGAAACTCTACCATTGTTAGGACTAGGCTTCGATCAGTTAATTCGATTTGCAAAATTTGGTTCGATTTTTTAGATTTTGGTTTGACAAAAATATGAAGTCAAACTAAATTGAAATAAATATGGTTCCATTAGATTTTTGAAATTTCGACTCGATTTATTTTTTCGGTTCGAATATCATTTTGGGCCCTTTTTTAGTCATAACTGGACTTTTCTTTTCTTTGAAACTTTAATGTCATCTGCTTCAACTTCATTCAGAGAAGAAGTATTAAGAATGCTTTAATTTGAAGCTCCACCTTCACTTATCTTACTTCAAATTTGTCATTTGCAAAAAAGAAAAAAACAATAATGTGAGAATTGAGAACCCATACCAAAAAACTAAATTCTCAATTTTCAATTAAACATACAAGAAAACAATATTTGTCATTCTCAAATCCTCCTGAGTTTTGATTTTTATTCTTCCATTACCATTTACCTATACAAAAAAACCAAAAAAATAAAAATAAAGAAGAAATTTATTCTTGAGACAAAGTTGTGATTCGTGAAGTAGATAGACAGTCAAGACTCAAGAGTCAACGAGATGAAACAAAGAATGTGAGAATCGGGAACGATGGCTCGCGGGTCGCAACTCTCTTCTTCACTCTTTAGAACTGAGAGTGGAGAAGTGAAAAGTGAATTTGGTGTGGATTAGGGTTTTGAGATTTGACTTTCGGTGGATATAGTCATATACATATAAAGTAATAGGCTTTATTTGTTATTATTTAGAGAAAATTAGTTAACTAGTCACAATCTCTAACATATTTATTAAAAAAATAAATAATTGTTATCTATACTTTAAGAATATTAATAAAACTTGATCATGATTTTGAAATAAATTATCTGTAAATGATAGTAACCTTCTTTCCTTTTATTTCTCAGATCTGACCCACATTGAACAATTTTTTACTCATTTGTACTACAAGTTTTTAAAACATAAATACACCCATTCATCATTCCCCCTCGTTTAGTTGTTAATCTCAATCACTCATTTTTCTCTCTTCCTTTTTAAACATGGTCCCTTCTTTCCTTGTTTCAAGAAATCCTAAACTCTTCGAATTTACTACATAATCTGTTTTTTCAGAAATCTTGCATTAGATCAAAAGATTATTCATCACCGAACCCATTGATAAAAGGTAAAATTCAAAGTCAACAGGTATTTTATGAGATTTTTGTGATTTTGTTTTTATATTCACCAAGTATTTGTATTTCGGATTTTTCATATTTTAAACAATAATATTCAATTTTTTATAAGCTTGTTTTCATATTCACCAAGTTTTTGGTGAGATTTTCCTCGTTTATGTATTTCATCTTTTTATCTTTTAACGCTATTATTCGATTTTTTGTAAAAAAAAATTCATATTTGAGATTTAGTAGATTGTAGTAATCTACATTGGCATTCATATATCATATATAGTTTGCTTTTTCATAAGTTATATTTAATAATTTCAAATTTTGCTTATAGGGTTACTAATGCATAAGTGAATATGTATTCAAATTTGAGTTTGGTGAAAAAAATCAAAAAAAAAAAGAAAAAAGAACATAGCAGATGAAGAAAAAGAAGAAGAAAGAGATAGAGTCAAAGAAGAAAATTGCAAAAATTATATTCATACTAGAATTTTATTCATATTTATTTTTGTTTGTTAATTATTTTTTTAACTAAAATTTTGTATCTTTATTTAGAACATTAAATTTCATTTTTAGTTTGTAGTTATTTTAATAGGCATGCCAAATGAATGTGTATTTTTAAGCATAATTGTATTCTCTTTTTGTTCAATGTCAATTTATATACATTAATTTTAGAATATTGTATCCATATATATTTTTACAATATTATATCCATATATTTTTTTAGAATATTGTATCCGGCCTCAACGTCTTGTATTATTTCTAGTATGTATGCGACTTTTTTTTTTTTTGCAAAATTTTGTATCTCAATTTCCTTTGACAATCACTTTGTATTTTTTAATTACAATATAGTATCATTTTTTAACAAATTGTATTATTTTCACCATGTATGTTTTTTTTAATCTAGAATCTTGTATCCTTTCATAAATTATATTATTGTGATACATTGAGTAATATTTTTGTATTACAAATGAAAGAAAAATATATTTGACAGTCATGTATATTCCACTTCTTGATGTTATAAATTTCACCATCCATGATCAAGATCTTGATTTCACCATCCATGATTAAGATAGTGATAAGGGAGAAAAATGGAGAATGAAATTGTTGATCCAATCAAATGAGAAAGCGATTTTGAAATTGTAACTGATGAAACTTTGAAGTGATGTTTTTTTTTATAAATGTTCTCTTCGTTGGTTTTCTCCTTTTTGTTATTAAATAATTGTATTCTTGCATAATCAAACAAATAAAAAAAATACATAAATCAGATATATAAATAAACTAAAATATTGACATTTAAAAAAATATTGAAAGTGTGGCTAAGGAGTCCTATTAAATGACAAAATAACACTATGAAAATTTCCCGTATTATTTATTGGCTTTTCAGTTAAGTATTTGCATAAACGCTATAATTGTGGTAATGTATTATATAAAATTCGATTTTTTCATTAACCAAAAAATACTTAAAAACTGAAAACAAAATCACCAAAATTTAAAAACTAAAAATTGAAAACGAACGATCAAACAGTAAAACCAAGACCGAAATTAAGAAAAAATCAGTTCGATCATTCTTTTTGGTTTCGACCAAATTATGGCAGTCCTAACCACTGTGGGATGGACCGAAAAACCACAATTGGAATTAAAAACCATCAATATCCTAACTTTTTTAAGTTTAAATTTGGATTAATGGTCCATTTTACTTAACTAAAAAGGGGCTCCTAAACGGCTCCACACATAATATATCTAAGAGAGAGTTGACCGGCCCAAAAGTGGTTAGACCTAGTGAATACAAAAGAATCCTAAATGATAGGGTTTTCTATTTTGTGTTCTCCGCCTCTTCTTATCCTTGTTCTCTTGCCTTTTGAGGAGATGTTATCTCTTGTTCTCCCCAGCTGTAGCTTCCTTACCCTTTGGTTATGGGTGATTAAGATTCCCACCCTGATGTTGTTGCTGTTGAGATCAATTTTCATAGGTTCTTTCTTAGCCATATGGCTTCTTCATTTTTTTTTTGTTTCTCAACTAACTCTATTTTCTTGTATGAAGGTTTACTACAAATTACTAAGTATTGAGAAAAATGGTGGAGATGGAATAAAATTTGTGTTGAGAATTTGTATGCAAAATCCAAGTAATTCAGAATTGAGGTATTATTGTCATTGTTGAATTTATTTTTCTATATTATTACTATACTGCATTTTCTTAGAAAGGAAAAAAACAATAGAATGTTCTAGCTAGGCCAATCTAATTATCCGCATCAATTTCAGGATCCAAAATAAAGTAAAAAATCCAAAGACTGTCAGTTGCATTACGAGTGAAAGAGAATTCAGACTCTCTTTTCTAGTCTAACCTCAAGTGGAACCTTCTGTCACGACCCAAAACCGAGCCGCGACTGGCACCCACATTTACCCTCCTATGTGAGCGAACCAACCAATCTAACCTTATCATTTCAATATTACATCTCAACATAAAGTAAGGCGAAGGCTAAACTCATAAATAAAAAAGACCAATTCAATAACTTCTTAAAATTCACGTCTAGTAATTCCCCAAAATCTGGAGTCATCACCACAGAGAACAATCTATGATCAATTTACTAAACTAGAGTATCTAAGAAGCTATAAAGTAAATCAACGAGTCCTATGCGAAACTTCAGGCATCAAGACATGAGGAAGAGATCCAGTCCAAGCTAGAAGCATTAGCTCACCCTGACGTCCGTGTGACGAAGAACGGCTTGAACTACTGTTGAGGTGTCGTAGAATGAACGGGCACGTTTGCTGCACCTCCACAAATAAACAAATGAAAAACATAAAAGTGGGGGTCATTACAAAACCACAAGTACTGAGTATGTATCATCGTCCAACTCAAAATAGAAAGCAATATATCCTCAGATAATATCACATAAAGTCATCAACTAATTTCTTACAATTGAGAGCACAAGACAAAATATCATTTGATAATATCAACCGATCAGATCTATGAGGACTCACCTCCACACCATACTCTTTTGGGAACATGGTCTTTAGGATTGAGTATATTAGCCAAGTCTTTCAAGATTCATTATCTTTATTCCTCTTTGTGGTACGTGACTCACTCGATCCCCTATACTATGTGTCCGGAACGTGACACGTCCGATCCCCTAATTCACTGTGTCGGTAGTGACACCGCGATCCCTACATCTACGTGGTCGTTTTCTGACACCCAGTCCCCACTACTTTCCCTATTGTCTATACGTGACACTCCGATACCCCTACACTCGTTCGGTTCGTGACACCCGTCCCACTAATTCGGATATGTCGGTACGTACCGCCGACTCCCTCATCTCGTTCTATTATTCATCAAGGCCTGCTTTTATAACCAAGGCGTAATCATTAGTACGTGATTATGTTTTATATCAAGATTTGGGATTTTCAATAACTTCTCATGCTGTTCTCAACAATCATATATAATAAAATCACATCATGCGACACACAATTCAGCATAAAGATGACTCTATATACTACCCACCACGAGCAATTCGCTATAAGAGTTTACTACGAATAGTGTAAAAACCCTAACCTACCTCCACTGAAGAATCGTGATCAACAAGCAAATTCCCCCCCCCCTCATTTCTTGTTGTCCTCTCGTTCCTCTCTCTCTCTACTCGTTCTCCCTCCTCTTTTTTCTTTCTGTCGTTGGTTCTTTCTAGTTTTCTTGATTCCAAACCCTTTTTTTTACCACCTAATTAGTATATAATTAGATAAAGATGGCAATAATCACGCCCTAATTAACTAGGTTACCTCTTACCCAGTAATTATACTTTTTACCTAACCCTCACCTTATATGAAAGCAGGATGTCAAAACTTCCCTGACAACGTGTAATAATCCGAGCCGACCTGGATTGCGTAGCCCGTGACGGGCGTCGCGCCTGCGACGGTCGTCCTGCTGTCCTGTCGCATGCAACGGACTTGTTTTACGTGGATGCCTGTGAACGGCCGTTCGAGCCTGCGACGTCCTCTGCCACTAGCCGTCACGACGGTTTCAGAGAGGCGAAATTGTCATTAGCCAGTTCAGATTTTCTAAGTGTTTGAAACGAACACTCCACACGGTCCTTCGGGCCCGTGACGGTCCCTCGTGGTCTCCGTCACCAACCTCTGCCAGTTTTTACAGAATAAATCTGATTGCTGCAAAACGACTAAACATTCTTACAATAGATACCAATTTACCCATCGTTTCTTCCCCGAACGATCACAAGAAGGACAACAAGGGCAAAAGGAATACCTAATCTGTAAACAGATGTGAGGTATCTTTCTTTGCATATCTGCCTCCCTTCTCACCAAGTGCTTCTCAACCGTCGATTCTTCCATTTGACTTTGATAGATGAAACTCTCCTTACCTCACTTGTCGAACAGTCTCTATCTAAAATAGCAACACTTCCTCTCATAAGACAAATTCTCATCAAGAAAACTGAATCCCAACGGATAGTGTTGTTAATTTCCATCCCCTGGTATCTTTTCCAACATCGAGAACGTGAATACCGGATGTAACTCCTGGACGCCCTGGATGCAAGTCAACTCATAAGCCACCTCCCCTATCTCTCTTAAGTACTTTCAAGGGACACAATTACTTGGACTAAGCTTTCCCTCGTTACCAAACCGCATCACCCCTTTTCATTTGGCGAAACGTCAACAAGACTTGTTTCACCCTCCATGACTCTAAGTCTCTAAACACCTTTCATCTGCATCATCCTTTTTGTCTACTTTTGCGCCGCTAAAGCTTTCCGCTTGAAATAGATTTCACTTTTTCTATCGAATCCTCCAAAAGATCATTACCTCCAGGTCTAACCTCGATGCATCAAACCAACCAATGGGGGACCTACTCTTCTACCTACAGTGCTTCAATGGAGCCATATCAATGCTTGAGTGATAGCTATATTGTTTAAAACCGCTAAGGTAAGAAGCTATCCAATGCCACCGAATTCTATCACGAACTGCACGAAGAATATCCTCCAACAACTTGAATCGTTCGCTCACTGACATCGTTCCGAGGATGGAACCGTACTAAGGTTCCAACCTAGTTACCCATTCTGCAGGCAATGTGTTTTCCAAAACTTAGAAGTAAACTGCGTCCCTCTATCTGTAGAATGGACAGTGGAACGCCATGTATCAGAACTAAGACTTCTGAGATTTAAGTTTGGCTAACTTCCTCTGCTTGTAAGTCACCTTAACCGGAATGAAATGAGCAGACTTAGTTAATCTGTCCACTAATCACCCCAAATGGAGTCGAACTTGGCCCAATGTCTTTGGAAGGACCCACCACGAAAGTCCATTGCATTCTCTCCCATTTCCATTCCGGAATGGCATGCTCTGAAGTGTTCCTCCCGGGCCTTTGGTTCATCACTTTAACTTGTTGACATTTTGGACTTTGGCAACTAAATCCACAATTCACGCTTCATCTCCTCCACCGAAGTGTTGCGTTAGGTCCCGGTACTCTTTGGTTGCGCCCGGTGTACGGATACTTGAACTATGAGCCTCTGTCAGAATAGTGTTGATCAAAGCATCGACGCTGGGTAACACAATACCCTTCCTTAACCTCAAGACACCTTCCTCAATTCGATTTTCGCTTCTTTAGCCCTCCTTGCAACCCTTTTATCCGGATCCTGACAATTTTTCATCATTAAAGCTGCTTTCTTCCGGTACTCTTGTCAAGGAAAGAAGATCTTGCCCTCCACACAGCTAAAAAATCCTCCCTTCTCTTTACTCTAGTCTCAAAATTCATACCCCGAGCTGAACCTTCCCTAGACATGGGCGTCTAGAAGCTTGCAAGTGAGCTAGACTTCCATCCTTCCCCCTTTCTACTTAAAGCATCCGCTACAACATTCGCCTTCCCCGAGTGTACACAATAGTGATGGTCGTATCCTCAGTAGTTCCATCCATCTCCTCTATCTCAAATTCAAATCTCTCTGCGTGAAGCATCCGTAGACGACGATGATCCTGTAGACCCTCAACACTTAACCCATATAAATAGTGTCTCCATTTGCTTTAGTGCAAACACTACCCGCGGGCCAATTCCAATCAGCGTGTGGATATTTCGTGTCATGCATTTTTAATTGGTCTGAAGCATAAGCAATCACATTCTTCTCTGGGCATTAGCATGCACCCAACCCGAATAGATGCATCACAATACACAATGAAATTCTTTTGCCTTCCACTGGCAAGGTTAGAATTGTGCAAGTAGTCACAAGTCTGACTTCTGAAAGCTTTCTCAACCATCCGACCATACCATGGAACATTTTTTCGTAGATCAAGGTTCGTCCGTGGAAGCAATAGAAGAGAATCCCTTGACAAATCGCGGTAAGTAGCTAGGCTACCCAACAAAGCTCCTTATTTCTGACACATTAGTAGATCCTCTTACCCAATTCTTCACTAGCTCGACTTAGAAGGATCCACCATTACCATCCTTGAAACCACGTGCCCCAGAAGACACTGCAATCTAGCCAAATCACACTTAGAGAACTTGCATAAAGCTTTTTTCTTCTCCTCACTTTTCAATAGCCATTCTCAATGCGCCTCTATGTTTCCTTCTTACTCTGGGAGTATATCGTATATCATCAATACATACGATCACATAAGAGATCTAATATGGCTAAAAATCCCGCGTTCATCAAACCCAGAACGCAGCAGGGGCATTCGTTAACCAAAAGAACACACTACGAATGTCGTTACTGCCCATACCTGTCCTAAAGCCGTCCTTTGGCACATCCGTTGCCCCATATTTCACAATTGATTATAACCGATCTCACAAGTCAAATCTTAAGAAGACACAAGCATACTTGTAAACGATCGAACAGTCAATCAATGCGAGGAGATGATACTTTTTCTTTAATTCACCTTGTTCAACTGCCGGTATCTTGCACATCCGAAAACTCCCATCTTTCTGCTTTACAACAAAACCGAGTACCCAAGGAGATGCACTTTGGTCTTATAAAGCCTTGCGCACAATTCTTGAAGTTGGCCTTTTAATCTCTTAACCTCCGCGAGGCATTCTTTAAGGGGGGTATAGAGAAGGGGCGGTCCCGGTTCAAGATCAATACAGAAGTCCAATATCCCTATCGGGGGGCATACCCGGAAGATCTGCAGGGAATACATCAAGAAACTCACGGACCACCGCAACCGACTCTGTACTGTGCAATCGAAGGTACTCTATGGGAGTGTCATCTTGTATATGTGCCAAGAATGCTGCAACACCCTTTACTAAGAAACCCTTTTTCTTAGCACGAAGAAAGGTGAGATGATACTCACCGGATTGGATTTAGTCCACCCTCCCACACTAACGGTTCTGTCCCAGGCTTGGCTAACGTCCACGTTTTAAAGCAATTACAATCCAATATCGCGATTGCGGAAGAAGCCAAGTCATAAGTACCCAGAATTTACATCAAATCACCCACTCTAAGATCCCGAAATCTACATAAGTGTTAGCTCCCCCACAAAGTTCTACACCAACAAGACTATATACCTTTTCAACTACACAGCTCACCTCACCGATTAGAACACGAATTAGCTATCAATTATTCACAAATGTAAATTAGACCATTAGCAAATGAGTAATATCATAAGAAAATGTGGATCCAGGATCACCCACTACGAAGCCATGCAATCACAACCCAGAGATTACCTGTGACTTACGCAACAGATGTCGCCCCGCCGCTGATCTCCCAGGGAAGCAGAACAATGGGCCCTTTCGTTTGTTTGTCCGTTGCCTCCTACCATGTTGGTGATGTAGTGGCTCCAGTTTGCCCATGCAAAGCCCGGCCGTTTTTGGTGACCACATATACCCGCCCACCACGTCCTCAGTCCTCCGATAACGCCTCTACCATGACCACCTCTGGCCTCTAGCTATTGGGGCTAACTCTTTTTTGGACAATTCCTTCTAATATTCAGTCCCCCACTCCATGAACACTCTCTGAGTCGGCATGGGTCTTCTCAGAGAATTTGTGACGCGTCCTGAGGTGACCCGCAACCACAGCTTAGTGAAGGCTAAATGGGTGAACTGAGTAACCTCCGGAACCTTGTCCTCTAGAGGAAAACCATTAAACCACCCCCTTTTCGAAACCTCGTTGTGTCGATTGCCGTGGTGAAGTCATCGGCTTCACTCCTTCCACCTCTGACCACGAAATCTAACCACTTCTTGGAGGATTTTGCATAGCCGGCTACCACTTAAGGGCGAAATTCGCATTCTGATCTCAACCCCTTCACAAAACGGGAGTCCAGCTCTTGTGGACTGAAACATAGTTGGGGTGGCAATATCTGGAGATGTCGAAACTTAGCCTCATATGCATTGACCGTACATCCTAACCTTGCTTCTATGGCTCAGAACTCGTCCCTTTTCCTATCTCTCCAAGGTCCGGGATATAATTTCTTCCATAAACCAGCTAGAGAATGAGGCCAGTCATAGGTGGTGGTGCCCTCTGTTGTTAACACTCAACATGTGACCAGCCCCACATTTTGGCGTTCCCATTGAAACTGGTAACTCAGAACATCACACCAACCTTTCTACTATCCCATCTTGTGTAGTAGCTCAATGAAAGTCACCAGAAAATCGTAAGCATCCTCAGATTCCGCAACCCTTTAAACTGGAGGTTTCAATTGCAAGAACTTCTGACAAGTTCATGCATGATCATCATTTGTCATTCTAGGCCCAGTAGTCATGTCTGGAAACGTTGCCCTATGTCCAATGAGGCATCGCATATAAGGGTGCCCATAGTTCTTGCCATGTCGCCCTCTGAACCGGAGTGTTGGTGGCATAAAACATTGGGGTGCCTGACCCCTGATCATACAACCACTAAGATAAGCGAGCACTGATTGATCATTCTCCTTGGTGTAGGTTGGGGTGTCTTTCCTCGTTCTGTACTTGTTCATGTGTTCCCCATCCTCGTCCTCCCCTTCTCTTACTACCCCTCCTCAGTCGGTGGATGATGTCCCCGCCCTAGCACCATAATGGGCTGGCGCTCGGGGGGCCTGCGGTTCCCTCTAAGGACGTCTCCTCACGACCTCTACGCGGGTCCTCTTGCACTGTTGCACTTCGAGCTACACCGCCAGTGGCTGGCTCGGCCATCTGTCTTGCTGTGTTTATGTTGCTTAAGCGTTGCTCTAGTTCAACCATCTGTGAAATAGAGTGAAGATGTCAATACCAAGTTGATCACCTAGATACCCAATGGGATCCAGTACTAGCACGAAAGAAGAAAGAAAGAAAATGGATTTCCTAAAAAGTCTTATAGCCTCGTGATCAAAGAAAAAGTACAGGCGTCCCCTACCGTTCCTTAAGACTCTACTAGAACCTGTTCTTGTTTGATGATAACACGAACCTAGATGCTCTGATACCAAGTTTGTCACGACCCAGAAACCGAGCCGCACTTGCACCCCCCACATTTATTACCCTCCTATGTGAGCGACCAACCAATCTAACCTTATCCTTTCAATTTTAATATCAACAGAAAGTATGCGAAGAGCTTAAACTCATAATAAAGCATTCAATCACTTCTAAAATTCCAACTCTATTAAATTCCCAAAATCTGGAATCATCACACAAGAACATCTATATCAATTTCCTAAACTAAGAGTATTCTAAGAAGCTAAATAATAGAGATCTAGTCTCTGCCGGCAACTTTCAGGCATCAGACATGAGGAAGGAGATCCCGTCCAAGCTAGAAGCATTAGCTCACCCTGAAGAATCCGGGTTGACAAGACTGTCTTGACATTGTTGTGAGTCGAAGATGACGCACGTTTGCTGCCTCCACAATAAACAAAAAGGAAAAACATAAAAGTAGGGGGTCAGTACACACCCCCCACAAAAATAAAACCCCCAAAGTAAATAGTATGTATCAATCGCCAACTCAAAATAGAAAGCATGATATCTCAGATATATCATAAATCAACTAATATTTCTTAACACCCATCCATTGATAGCAACAAGTACAAAATAGCATTTATATAATATCACCGATCATATCTAGATGAGGACTCAAGCCTCCACACCATACTCTTTGGGATATCAGTTCTGTAGTTGAGTTTATATTAGCATCTTTCAAATCGATTAATCGCTTTAGTCGCTTGTTCGGTAACGTGACACTCTGATCCCCTCGCTTGTGTCGGAACGTGGACCCCGATCCCCTTTTCAATGTTCGGTACGGGACCACTCCGATCCCCTACTCTCTTGTCGGTCGTGCCACCCTTTCCACTAATTCTATGTGTAGGTACGTGACCCTCCGATCCCTACTCTACGTGTCGTTTGCGTGACACCCTCCCACTAATTCTATAATATGTCGTACGTGACACTCTGATCCCTAATCTCGTGCTATTAATTCCTCAAGCCTTTTTTTATACCAAGTCGTCATCATTAGTAAGAGATTAGGGTTTATATCAAGATTTGGGATTCAATAGCTTCATCATGCTTGTTTTCATAACAATCATATATAAAAAATCACACAGCCTACCACTTAAGCATAAAGAATACTCTATAATACTACCCACCATATCATCGCTATTAAGAGTTTACTAGAATAGTGTACAAACCTAACTACCCTCCACCGAAGAATTGTGATCAAGCAAGCAAATTCCTCAATTCTTGTTGTCCTCTTCGTTCCCTCTCTCTCTACTCGTTCTCCTCTTCTTTTTCTTTCTGTCTTTGTTCTTTTCTATTTTGCTTATCAAACCCCTCTTGCATTTTACCCTATTAGTATATAATTAAGAATGAAAGATGGCAATAAAATAACCCACTAATTAACAAGGTGTACCTCTTTAACCCCCCCAAGTCAGTAAGACTTATTAACATTAACCCCTCTAACTTTATTAATTCAAAGGCAGGAATTCAAAAACGGCCTTACAACGTGTAAGAATCCGACCCAACCTGGGATGGCGTACCCGTGACGGGCCGTAGCGCCTGCTACGGTCGTCCTGCTGTCCGTCGCATGCAACAGAACGTGTTTTTACGGTGGAATGGCCTGTTTACGGGCCGTCGAGCCTGCGACGGTCCGTCCTGCACTACCGTCAACGTTCAGAGAGTCGGATTCAGTACCCATTTTAGTTTTCTAAGTGTTTTGGAAACGACACCTTCCACGACGGTCCTTCGTGCCCTTGTCGGTCCGTCGTGGTCTCCGTCACCTCTGCCAGTTTTTCCAGAATAAAATTTGTTGCTCAAAATGACTAACAGGTCATTACACCTTCTATTCCAGAATGCAGTTGCATTTCTTGGATAGCTAAAAAAGTTTAACTACTAATAGTAATAATACTAATACTTAGTTTCATCCTATTTTTTTCCAATGTAAGATTATGATGATATAAGTTGAAATAGATTCATTAGGTGTCCACTTTTCTGTCGAGTTTCTTTCTACGCCTACTTGATTTATGTCTTTTTAGTCATTGTTCTCTAATTTGGATGCATAGAGTTTCTTCTATAAATTATTATAGTAAGAAGGTAGTTTAATTTGCTTAATAGAATTGTCAATGAAAAGGCATTTCATAAGGCTCATTTAACTAAAAATCATAAGAGCATAAGGGGTGCACTTAGACTGCAAAACAAATGTAGTATTTTCTTGTGGAGTTTAAAGATGTTGCCAAGTCATTACATTGAATGAAGAACTGAATGTTGTCATTATTAACATATTTCTATTTTCCCTTTGAAAACATATCAATTAAATCTTGACTAATGAAACTTAAGAATCATGGAGCAAGTATCATCTGTTTAGTGTATCTCATGAAATTATAAATTGGAAAAACCTCATGAGGACCTATTTGGTGGAAAGTGATGCAGAGTTGTATTATTCAACTTCTTATTTGTCTTGGTAATCCTAGTGAAAAGGGTTCAAATACCACAGTGACTCGCATAAATTTTAATTAATCACCTTATTGAAATTTTAGATATATTAGAGATATATTAGAAGCTTAGACTTGATAATGACAGGATTTGTGTTGAGTGAGACTCAACGTATTACTGCTCTTGATCTCTATTTTTCCGGTTGGAGAGTTAGAAGGTTGGAATTAATTAAAATACAAAAGAGCACGTGAAGATTAGGAGAAGACTGTTGTTTGATAGGTGGTTGAATGTTTGGAAGTTAGATGTAAACAGAGTTTTGACAGAGGTTTTGAAGCTTGGGCAAAATGGACAATATTGATCAAAATAAAGGAGTGGTTCTCCACTTTTTCCAAGCTTTAAACCTCTGCCCAAATTCATTTTAAAATCAACTGAATTCAATACATTCTGCTACTGAATCAAACAATACTCTTCTCCTAATATTAAGTTGCTCTTCTACATTATTAGTTCAAGCCTTCTGATTCTCTAATTGGACAAAGAGATCAAGAACAATTATACGTTGAGTCTCACTCAACATAAATCTTCATTTATCAAGTTTGGGCTTCTAATTATATATCTAACATATCTAAACTCCCATTAATGTGATTCGTTGATATTTGTCAAATTCGATTTAGTAGTTGAATCCTTTTCACCTACATCAACAAGAGAAACAAAAGAGGTTGTGTCCAACAACTCATTATCACCTTCTAGAAAACAGGTCCTCATGTAGGTTTTTCGATTCAAGATTTCTTGAGATCCATCAGACAAATGATACTTGCATCAGTAAAGATTTTACTAATAGTTTTTAAGGAAAAAATGAAAGTATATTGATATCAAGATTTAATTAATATTTTAAAGGAAAAAATAGAAGTATACTGATATCATCGGATTCTTAAATGGCAGAGAAAACAAAAGGAAAGAAACTAAACATCATTATAATTACCACCAGTAGTAGCTATTTATAGAGTTGTAATCAGTGTTTTCAAAAATGTTTTTGGGCGAGTCTGAGGGCGGGGAGTACCAAAGATGCTTCGGACGCAAATTGATAAGTCCTAGAATTTGAGGCGTAAGCTCTAAGCATAAATCCATAAGTTCTGAGCATAAAAAATGTATGCCTTAGTGTTTTTAATTATTATTATTGCTATTTTTGCTTTAAATCATATTTTTTAATTGTAGTGTTATTTCCCAAATAATAATTATAGTACTTTTTGTTTCTTCATTATTGGTTATTAATATCTATCTCAAATAAAAGTCATAATTATTTTTCTATATTATTATAGTTTATATATAAAAATTTACTTCTAAAATCATTGAAAGTTAAATTTTACTTTTGCTTTATTTTCTTAGTAATAAAATTATTAAATTGAATATACATGAGACTATGCCCTGTAGATCCATGGAACTTACTCCCCATGTCTCGAGGCTTACGTCTCGCCCCGTACTATATAAAACATCTCGATCTCACGCCCCCACCTTTTAAAACACTGGTTGTAACTGCCTCCTGAGATAGAGAGTTCCAAAGTTAAGCGTAACATCTCGTAACCCTAAATAGCTAAGAATAAGCTAAGAATCTAAAAAATAATCACTTTTGGTCATTTTCAATCGGTCATAACTCTTATTTCAGGATGATTTAAAGGTAGTTCTTGATATGGTTGAAAATTTCTTGGAAAGATTTTTTCAACACCGCCGAGTTTTTGCTTTTTCGATATCGTATGAGAGAGATATGCATATCGAAAGTTAGGCTGTTGGATTGAGGAAGGTCCTAATCCGGATTTAAGCAAAGGAAAAACTAGTATTTTCAGCAATCAATTTCTAATTTTGTTTTAGGAATTAATTGGGGTAAAAACAAGTTTATTTCAGATTAGAAAACTAACTTTACGCTCAAGTCTTGGAGAAGAGAGACGAGAAGAAGGAAAGAGAGAAAAGTCAACGATTCGCCAAGACCGCCAAGGATTTGCGTGGTGGGATTTGTCTGTGGTGATCCCTATCAAGGTATGTGAGATCTTTCTTGTTTGTTTAATTCATCCACACACCAAACTTGTTTCAATTAAGTGTGAGTTCTTGATGAATCTTATCGAATTCCTATTTGTTGAGTTGTTTGAATGCCCATTGATGTTGATTCATAATATCCAAGTTATTTTTCGAGTTAGATCTATTGTGTATTAAAGGTATTGATGATCATAAGGGTTTTGAAAAATAACTATGGAGGGTTAGACATTTTACAATAAAAAAATAAGAGAAGAAAACTGTAAAAACACATCTGGATAGCACCAGGTGCGGCATGCCCCATCTGCACCAGAAGGCCTGGGGCAGCGCGCATGCAGTGCGCTAGAATGGTGTCTCAGACCAAATGATCTAGTGCCGAGTGCCCCGAACGAGCTTAAATCAGCATTTTTCACCCAATTTTAATAGTTTGTCAATTTTAAGTCCTTCTAATGTATATTAACACTCTCCAGTGATTCTAATTACTTCAATTGATTTCTGAACACCTAGGAATCACCAAAGAACAGGAATCATAACCTTTAATCCATAAACCAATTCAAGGAAAGTTAAGATCAAAGTCAAAGAAGTCAAGAGTTAAGTCTAGAAAACTAAGTCAAGGCAAAGTTCTTAAAGGTTTTCAAGAGTCTTTACTAAACGTTTTAACTTCGTTTTAAGGCTCAAGTTCCAAGTTAAAGTAAAGAGTAAAAAGTTAAAGTCTCTTCTTCAACGAAATATAACGAAACTAAATATTCCCTAAGATTTGATTTAAGGCTTAACATTCAAGTTAATTAAAGAATAAAAAGAGTTGAGTTCATTTCTAAAAAGTTATAAGGGAACTAAGTATTACTTGAATGTTTATAAATGTTTTCACATTTAAGTTAAAAGGAAACTAAGATTTCCAAAATAGTTTTGAGCAAGAAAAAAGGTACGTTGATTTTAAGAGAGCATTTTAAAGCTAAGTGTTGAGCAATTATCTCAACCCAAAGAAGGAAGTTGTTTTAAAAGCATGAGATATATTATATTTTTGGAGTAGTATTGAGCACCGATGTGGGGATTAGAGTTCATATTAACTCAAGTCTACATGAAATATATGTATCCATCATGGGTATTAATGAGTCATACTTTTTAGATGATCACGTAAGTTAAGCTAATCGATCTACTAAGTTAAGTAGTTCTATGCGACGACAAAGTATAGGACTATTCAGACAGCGTGGATAAAATGATGTATTATCACATAGGCTCATAGTGTGGTTTTCGGTTAGAGAAACTCCCACAGAAGCTATATTACTTCATATATAATTAAAGTTGAATTTGTAATTGCATTTTCATTAACGAACTAAGTGTTTAATTGTTTTACAAGCTTTTATACATTGTATGTGTATTATTGCTTTATATTTAGTCAAGTTATCATGAGTTGAGTAGAGCCAATGTAAGGGTTTCTTCTTACTCTTTTCAAGCTTAAGTTTTATTAGCATTTCAACTTGCATACTCGTACATTCAATGTATTGATACCAGTTGTCTTGCATCGTATCAAAATGCAGATACAGAAAACCAGGATCAACATCATCCAGTGCCTCGTTGATCCAGCTGAGCACTCGGAGTCAGTGGTGAGTCTCCTTACATTTTGAAGGACACATTTAGATGCTTTTCTATCTTTCTTTTATAGGATGTTGTGGAGTTTGTCCTAATATCCATCTTAGAATTATAGAGGCTTCATAGACAGATAGATTGGGTTAGATAGTTTAGTTTTGAGTCTCTCATTACTTGCATTACAGATATTACTGTGAGACTTAAGTGTCATTTTAGCTATATATTTAATTCAAGTTGTTTTTATGAGAATGTTTCTTGTATAGAGTTAAATCTTCTGCTGAGTTAAGTAAGTCATGCCAAGGGTCTGCTCAAGGTTGGAAATGGTCATTTGGGTGTTGACCACGTCCACGGTGTAGACTCGAAGCGTGACATTAAGTCTAGACTAGAACAAAGGAGACTAAGTTATCTTTCACATGTAATGCTACTGACCGTTTTATAATTTCCTATCCTATTTAGATCCTGAAAATGATAGAGATAAGATCAGTTAGTACATTATATTGTTTTTTTTCCTTTATAATAAAATGCTATAATACAAAAATAGCAATTCAACAATTGCAATGACACCTCCATCCAAAATAAGTTGGGTTTTGCATATAAATTCTCAACATCCATTTTTTTCCATCTTCACCAATTTTTTTCCAAACTAAATAATTTGTACAATGCAACAAACTTACATATTGGTGGTTTTCAAGATAGATTGTGGTTTTCGGTCAATTCCACAATCATGAAGCTCTACCAACCACGTAGATATTGGATAACTGAATTCACAAAACCAAAAACTTAAGAAAATGAAAAGTACTCAGTTGAGTACGTTTCTTCTTGGAAGACATTGAACTTAGTCACCGATGATTTTTATCAATAAATAAAGAAAAAAGAAAAATCAAAAACTTTGTTCCAATGGCCTTAATTTTGATAGATGAACTTCTAAGAGTCCTTCTAATTAGTCAGTAATGTAGATACGTAATTTTTGAACGAACATAAATTTTACATTATGTTATTTCTTAAAAGTCTTATAAGTCTAAATTAGATATTTTAATTTCATCTTATTTTGGT
This sequence comes from Solanum habrochaites, assembly GCA_027704765.1. NCBI lineage: Eukaryota > Viridiplantae > Streptophyta > Magnoliopsida > Solanales > Solanaceae > Solanum > Solanum habrochaites. The sequence continues at coordinate 34,466,522 of JAKWJA010002489.1, read as the reverse complement.
GAGTTTATTTTAAAAGATTCGAAAAATAACAAAAAAGTATTATATTTTATTTTAGTTTAATAAATAAGCTAGTATTTCTTAATTATAATTTATTATTAACTCCTCAATTTTTGTTAGTTTTGAAAAAACAGTTAATCAATATTATATTATATTATATTATTAAAAAATTAAAATTCACTCCACCCCACTTCCCTTTCTACCCACGTACACCTACATACACAGACGTATTTTTCCCAACCTACAGAAACACAACACATGCAGATACACTACTATATACCTATTTTTCCCAACCCACAGAAAAGACACAACTAATCAGAAAGATACACCAAAAAAAACATACAGAAAATCAGGAGGAAAAAAATTCAGCAACATCAAAAAAAAAAATCACAAACACCAAGAACCATGAGCAAAACAAGCAAAAATCAAACACACATCCACACCAAAAAAAATAAAAATAGATGAGCGTTCTAATTTAATTTTTGTCAAGATTTTGCGGTTCTTACTTCTTGATTTAAGGTTCAATTTTACTTTATCTCTTTGATTTATCATGAAATTTAATGTAATTTGACTCAAATGAACAGATTGTTAGCTATTATATATCTGTTAAATAAATGATGGTAGCTTTAACAATGATTACTTTTTATTTTATTTATTTCTATTTTTTAGTTGTGACCTCTTAAAAATGAATGGATTATAACATTGTTTTTGTCTTGATTTAGGTAATAATGATAAAGTTGGTACAATTAGACAACAATAAATAAATTATTATTATTATATTTTATCAAACACAGAATGAGATTTGTTTTTAAAAATTCTTTATTGTTATATTTTATTAGAAAGTGCATACTTAATTTTGACAATAACTTTAAGAGTAATAATAATATAAAATATTAACATATAAAATAAACGATATAGAAATAATGTCAGAAGTATATAGTGTATCCTCAACATTTACATTTATTTTACATTATTAATATTATGAATGAAGGAATAATATTTGTTTAAATGACTAGATGAGTTTTAGGCATATTAATAAATATTTGTTTCAATTAAGAATGTGGATACATATCTTTTTTTGTGACAGTAAAAGAAACGCAAGATGCAGTGACGCACCTTGCATAAAAAAAAATAACTTTTATTAATTTAAAGTAACACTTATAGACAATTACTAGGTAAATTGTTTGCGCTTAACGCGGTGGTGAATTACGTCAATAATCTACTTCTAACATTTGATAATATAAGTGTTTTCGAGAGGGTACAACTCTATGATAAATTTTCAAGAATATTTTATCCAAAGAAGATAGAAATATTTTGTAATCTTAAAAAAAAAATTGATTCCACGTGTTTATGGATTTTGTTATTAATTCTACTTTTTACTATAGTTGTTCATCATCAAAGTCTTTCGAAAATATATGTAATTATTTGATTTTCTAAATTTTTATTTTTAGAAAGTGGTACAAACATTTTATTTATCAACTACGGGAGTTTTCCTCCTATTCAAGGCATCTACATACATAATCTGAATATTATATATCTTATATAATTAGTTGTGTACTTAATAACTTTATTAAAATATAAAAACACATGTCTTAGATTTCAATGAAATAATGTATGTTGCTCGAAATTGGATTAAATGATGTATTCGCAAGTCCCTCATTCAAAATCACACGAAGTCAATGACACTTCTTTGATAGACAAAAGGCATATTTTGGCATTTATGTTTCGATCAATATGGTTAAAACTTTTTTTTGGACTTTTAATATAATGTTTATAAGGAGATAATTATTTCTTTAATATTTGATTAATGTAGATTCATCCTACTTTGAGGGGTAATTCATTGACTCCAACCCAACATTTGAACCCCAAAGGTTTGACTAAGGTTGAGTACAATATTTAACATCCCGCTACATTCCTTTATTTTTTGGGTGTCACTAATAGATTAAATGCCTCGATAAGATAAAAAGTTGAATAAATAAACTCCAAGGTAGTAGAACAACATATCTTTTGAACACAAAATTCCCTTCTTGGATATCCCATGGATCTTTTAGCCACTGAAAACACTACAAAGATCAAAGTCATCTATTTTACAAGTTTAAGAATTCTAATATACATGACACCAATAGTCTAATGATTACATTAAACTCTTGATTAACATATCTTTACTTCAACATAATGATCAAAAACATAAACATAAACAACAATGTTTTAAACATGTACTAAAAATAAAAATTAATAAAATAAGCATAAATTAATGACTGTAAAAAGCATAACAGGATCTTCAGTAATTAAATGAAACATAAAGAAAAAGTTGATCCCCCTCAATGCACATTGTCCCCTTAAGAAAAGTATTTCATTCTAGTAACCGAGACTTAAAAGAATAGATCCTCTCAGGACAGAACGATTCTATTCACCAGTGTGTTGATACAAAAATAATGGTGTCAGTGAGCCACTCAACGGGAGGAAAATTTACAAATATTTAATTGTAAAGAAGAAGAATAAGAAGTTCAAAAATTTCATTGTGTTAAAATTAGAGAAAATCTATCTATTTATAGACAACAAAAAGTAGTGTGGATAAATGTTTATTGTGCATTGTCGAAAAGGTCATAACTCTTCGGTCAAGTCACAATCTTTCATAAAAGTCACAATTTTTTTTTATAAAAGTTCAACTCTTCGTAAAAATTGTAACTCTTCGTAAATGTCACAACTTTTCATAAAAAGTCAACACTTTTTGTCAAAGTCGCAACTTTTAACAAAAACACAACTTTTCATAAAAGGGGAAACTTATTTTTGAAATAAATAAGTTAAAAGAGAATTCTGGTTTGTGGTTGCGCCACATAGACGTGCATAGGGTTTTGTTTTATATAAATATATGATTAGGTGAAATGCGAAGTAGACAGTTATGTCTCTAAATGTCAAGATCGAGAATACAGTTATGCATCCAGTTTAAGACTAATAAAAATTCAATAATAAAAATATGAGCGAACCTATAGCATATAAAATATACTCAAAAATAGTTAAAATAAGTATAAGTCAATAAAAGTGACCGTGTTAGAACCACGAGACTCGAGGGATGCCTAATACCTTCTCCTTCATCAACAGAATTACTTACTCGAATTTCTAGTTTGCAAACCAAACAAAAGAGTCATTTCCTTTTTTTTTATTAAGGATTAAACAAAAAAAAGGTGACTCGACACCATAACTCAATTCCAAGTGGCAACTCTGGAAAAAAAAGTAATCCCTAATTCAATGATGTCACTTAAATTGATAAAAACCCTACCTCCGTCGCTGATGCGCGAAAAAGGGGTGTCACAAGTCACACACTTTTATCCCAGAAATATGTATGATGAATCATATTTATATGAATGTTTAGATCAACTTGAAGAGATTAGTGAATGCACATTAAAAAAGAATATTTTAATCATTTGTGTTTGGAGAGAAATATATAATAAGTTCTTCAAGTTCCACACTGCCTAGAAAGAGGGATTTAATTTAACAGGTGACATATAAAATAGCCCAGCATAAAAAATGGAAAATCATACCTTTCTCGACCTTTTAGCTAAGATCATATATACTATCTGTTCTTATCAGTTTAATTTATAACATGTGAGTCATCGACTCACACAATATTAACTCTATTTCTCAAGGGAGAAGGTCCACTACGGCAGCTTGACTCACACGATATTAACTCTATTTTAGAGGGGGAAGGCCTACCATGGTGGCTTGTTATTGGGGCCTTCATGGCACAATTATCTTACTGACACTCAAATAATGCACCAGCCTGGAATAGAACCCGTGTATGTACCGTTACATGGTACTATTCTACCACTAGACCACTGGTGCTTAATGTTTTAAGAATACCATTTTAGCTACATACTCCCAAAGTATCACCCTAATATAAGATCAAGTGTGGTATCTGGTAAAACCAAGCATAATACTTAAACTCTATTTTTGAGGGGATGTCCATATGGTATATTGCTATTGAGATTCAATACCTTAAAGCGCCTTTTGGCATTGCATTTATTCTTGCTTATCAATTTCGGGGAACTATAAAAGCTCATTCTCAACATTCTCATATCTCTAGAGGATCAAAAGGTTTGATTTGTGTTATTAATCGACAAATATTTAAAGATTCATGAAAAATAATTTGTGTTTGTTATTAGTTTTCAATATTTGTTCACAACAAAGGAATATGAGGGGAAGGTCCATCACAGTAGCTTGTTATCAGGACCTTAAACGTCACCTAGGTGTTGCACTACTGCCTTAGCTCGGCGCACACCACAAATTCTAATTGTAAACCTTTCTTTCAAATGTTTGTTGAAGGAGTTTCTCCAAGATCCAGGACAAAGATATTAGTACTTAGGATTTTGGTGAAGTTATTATTAACCTTTAACATTTTTGACCAAGATTGATACGTTGCAGTGGAAAATGTTTAGTCAATAAATTGAATAAGCCATATGTATAATTGATCAAACTTGTTGCAAGATAAGTAGGCTTGGTCAAGTGGGGGAGCATCTTCACATCAACCTGTAGGTTGACGGTTCAAGTCATGTTGGAGGGTAGGTGACACTACTATTGAATAGTGATCCTCCTCGAGTAGGGTCGGTGAAGAGCATTTTATACTAAAATATTTTTCTCTGTCAGTAATGCAGCTTAGTAATAGGAAAAATACGACTCATGTTAGCACTCACAAAATAACTTTTAAGATCACATGCATAAATCCGTACCTTATGTGACATTCTTGATTATGTTACTGACCGCATCACCTCTTAAAGCTAAAAAAAAATTCTTTATAGAAGAATGTTAGATATTTAGCAAAAGTACTAACATGACAAAGCGATCTACTATTAATTTCAGCAACATTGTTGAAACTATTTGCCAGCCAACAAACCTAAATTGTTTCATTCACTACTCTTTGATCAATGGAATTATAGATGATAAATGGAATTAAATTAGTTTAATATATAAAACCAGAGAAGATGATTACTAGTTTAATTATATATAGAATCTCTTATAGTCCCATACTGACTGAAAGAGAGATTTTATTCTACGAGTAACATATAAATTAGCGCGGTATAACACATGAAAAATCATACCTTTCTCGGCCTTTTGGCTAAGATCAAGTTTAGTATTTGTTCTTATCAGTTTAATATCTGATATGTGAGTCATTGACTCACACGCTATTAACTCTATTTTTGGAGGGGGAAAGTCTAATACACTATCTTGCTATAGGGACCTTCAAGAGTCGCCTTGGTGTTGCACTATTGCCTTGGCCAAGCTCACCCTACCAATTCTAGTTTTAAAAACCTTTTGTTTCATAACAGCTGTCATGATCCGAGAGTATTCCCTAGAAGAAATGGCATCCTCAAGTAGGGACATGGTGTATTCGACCTCTCGGAGGTCTTGAACAAGCCCTTAGACATCATTCATCACATATATGTATGAAAAGTAGTGCGGAATAAAAAATTTCACAACAATAAAACAATAGTTCAAAATCCCTTTCATAGAAAACATAGGAAATGCTAAGTCTCCTTGTAGTCATCTTAGACACACGAATATATTGGGTCATAGCCCATACATCAACAAAATATAAAATATCAAAGTCTAATACAATATCTTTTGAAAAAATTGCTAAACATAGCTATGTCCTCGAATCATGTGAGGACATATCAAGACCTTCTTGAAAGGATGATAATTTTAAGCTTCACTACAATAAACTTCTAACTTGTCACCTACGCCTTTAGAGATTATATATAATATATGGAATTAGTACATTTAATGCACTAAGTATGATGACATGCAATAAAACCATGCTAAAACAGACATTTATTCATAGCATGCTTTTGTATGCCCTTTTGAAGAAAACCTTATAGAAACAAGTATAATAACCATAGTCACATCAATCTACACATATAACACATATTTCAAGTCATCCACTATATAGTATTAACATCACTTCAAACCATGTAAGCATATAAACCTCCTACCAAATGTTATCCTAAGACTTACTTAAGTAAGACAAGAAGAGAGCACACATACATCCTCTTCAAGTACACCTAAGCAATCCTTAAGACTACCTAAAGTAAGATTATTTCCTTTTCATTAATTAACTCCTACCTGAAGTTACTCTATGACTCACCTAAGTAAGACATGAAGAGACCACCCATACACCTTCTTCAAGCCTACCTAAGCAATCCTCAAAGCTACTCTAGATAAGTACATTTTATTCACATACATTAGCTTAAGTCAACAAGGTTCATTTAGACATATTAGAGAAATTCCTCAATTAAGGACTTTACATAATGGTCTTGTAGAAGACATAGGGAACATCATTGTAGCATCTTCAAACCCTACTCATGCCATGTATAGATAGCGGCCCATTCTACTACCTACACATTGTAGAACTTCTCCAACACTAGAATGCATCCCACATGATGAGATTAGGCATTAACAAACCGAGACCGTACTAGCTAGGCATGGAATCTGGAGTCTACTCTAATTCGATGGAGGGTGTTCTACTTGTCAAGGGTAGAATTTGGACACATCCCATGGAGGCACGTGGTTAAGGAATATCAAGGGTTTCTTTGTACTCTAGTCTTAACTTATGTAGAGTCACTACCACAAGCATATTCACTCAGTGCTAGCCATGTTGTCATAGAGTAAGATCAATCACTTAAGGGAATATGAAAAAGTACCATATTTTAGTCACTACCAAATGATAATACACCTTTCCAAGCATGGGTCCACTAGGAATGCCACTCAATGGTCAATAAGGATAGCTCAATGACTTCCTTAAAGATGGTTTCATGTTGTTCCAACCAACCTATCCCTAAGTCCATCATTCACACAAGAAGGATATTATTACGGCTTTTAGTTTGAAAGTTACAAGTTATTGACCTTCTTTACATGTTCAAGGTCATTTACTAGTCATACTTAGAAGGGTACCATATTAAATATACCGATCCTAGACTTTCATTAAACACTCATTCATACACATATAAGACAAAGGTGATTAAGCCTACTAAGTCAAGATGTTTATGTTCACATACTTGCATGCATCAAGTAGAGGGACATAGTCTATTAATCAAGAGACACACATTATCTTCATATCACCTATACAATAATATTCAAGTATGATGTAGGAACAACCAATTCTACGTAGTAAGACACACCAGCAACACAACTAAAGTCATCATCATAGTCTATCATGATCACATATAACTAATTAGAAGAAATCATACTTTAAACTTCATATAGAACAAAAGAAGAACTAAGGAAAACGGCCCGATCATATATATAAGCTATGACTAAAACATTCACCAATGGACCAAATAATGCTTGACAAGGCATGTTCTTTGCAATTTATAACAAAAATAAGCACCGCCACCATAAGTGGCACCAACCAATCAAAAAAAAATTCAATACTATACTACCAATTGAGATATAGGTCATATTACACCTTTCCATCATCAAAGGCTACCACCAACCTTAAGCTTCCAGTAAATTTCACCAGGTTAGGGGGGGAAATATGTACAATAAAGTCATGATTAAATCACCCATGTTAGAGGTAAAATTAGGATTTCATGAATTGCATGGGTTTATAGTTTTGATGTAAAATCATTCAATTAACATCAATTATATCATAAATCATTGATTCAAAAAATTTATGCAAGAACCCATGGCTAGAAGTCAAAATAGAAGATTTCATGCTTTGAGAAAGTCTTAGAAAAGCCTTTGAATTTTGGCTCCTTGAAGAAAGAGGATTCAAGGATGAAACATCATACATCAATGAAGATAATCTACGAAAATGATGAAGAATCAATGGAGAAATCAATATCTTATCCTCAACCTTGCTTCAAGCTTCAATGGAGTCTAAAGATTTCTATTTGGGGTCTTCAATTTTGTTTTTGAATTATGAACTGTAATCTAGGTTCTAGGCTTACAAAGTAACTTAAAGTACAAAAAAAACCATAAAATCACGCAATATATTATTTGTATGCTAGGTGAATTTTCCATAATACCCGAAGCTTGGCCGACACACCTACAGAAAATTGCAAGTTCTAAACGATGACTGCTAGCGATGGACCGTCGATGGAATGACGGCTCCGTCCTACAAGTCCATCGTTTGTGACAGAGACCAGCATTTTCGGGGGCTCACCTCCTACACCTAAGTGTCGAGCAACGGCCCCCATGAACGGGGCTTACATTGGACAACGAGGCATCAATTGGCAATCATGGTTTGAGATTGTTTTCGGCAGTTTCAAGCCAAAGATTAGGTCCTCCTCAAGGACCCTTAGGGTGGTACTTGGGGAGTCGTGCCCAAACATTTAAACCATAAAGACTCTCTTCTAGATGTTAGGAATCTCACCCATCAACTTAAACTCCAAACACCACATAAAACATGCAAAGTATCACTAGCAAACACTAGAGTACATCAATGCAAACTTTTGAACGTCTTGATCAAGTGGTTGAGCATTTTCACATCAACCTGTAGGTTGACGGTTCGAGTCATGTTGGAGGGCAAGTGACATAACTATTGAATATTGATCCTCATGGGGTGGGGTTGGAAAAATAACTTCTTTGTGAAGAGCATCTTGTTACTAAAAATCTCCTCCGTCACTAATGCAGCTACAACATAAGCAATACGACTCATGTTAGCACTCAACATATGCAATGCAAATCCCTTTGATATAAGGAAAAGGTCAATCTTCTAAAGCCTCAAGTTTAAAGAGGGTCAAAAAGTAGCTTTTAGATCACATGCATAAATTGCGTACCTTGTGTGACATTCTTCATTCTGTTACAAACCACATCACCTCTTAAATATAACCTTTGTTCCATCATATCAGAATGTTAGGTTTAAACAAGTAACATAACAAGTGATCTACTATTAATTTCAGCAACATTGTTGAAATTATTTTGCAGCCAACAAAACGAATATTGTTTCAGTCATTTCTCTTTGACCAATGCTATATTATAAACGATTATATGGGATTTAATTAGTTTTATATATAAAACCAGATAAAGATGATAACTATAGAACAAGTAACATATAAAATAGCAGGGCATAAAACACTGCGACATTCATCCTTTTCGGCCTTTTGGCTAAATAGCAAGTTGTAGTATTTTTCTCTTTCAGTTTATATTGAAGTGAGTCATCGACTCACACGATATTAACTCTAATTTTTTATGTGGAAGGTCCACCATGGTAGCTTGCTATTGGGACCTTCAAGATTCGCCTAGATGTTGCATTATTACTTCCTTGGCCTAGCTCACACCACCAATTCTAGTTTTTAAAACCTTTTGTTTCATAATAGCACACAATTTTTTCCATTTTATGTGTTAGGTTTTAAAAGATGTGAATGGAAAATGAGTAGTTGCAACTTCTATGAAGAGTTGCAACTTTTATGAAAAGTTGCGAATTTTATGAAAAGTTATGGCTTTTCTTAAAGGTTGTGATCTTTCCTAAATATTATGACTTTTCCAAAGGTTTGTGACCTTTCTAAGCCTTTTGGCTAGATCAAGTGTAGTATTTGTTCTTACATTAGCTTGCTATCGGGACCTTCCAGAGTCGCCTTGGTGCTGCACTATTTGTCTTGGCCTGGCTCACCCCACCAATTCTAGTGCTAAAAACCTTTAGTTTCATGCATAACAGTACACAATTTGTCCCACTGATTGCAATTACCATCTTTATTGATGCAATCTCTCATGATAATAATGTTGACTGTGATCTCAAGTTGTGAATCCATGTAGTGATAAGCTCTTCATATCAAAATTTTTATATTCATATGAATAGGTTAAACGGTCATACTATTAACAACTATTGATTTAATCTCACCTTGAAAACATTTACTTTGTTTGTTAGTTTAAATATGAATATATCATAATATATTATTCAAAAGTTCTAAATATATGGTAAAATTTTCTATTTGACATTGTCACACCCCTTTTTGGAATAATTTTTTCCAATTTAACTAACGGTACTGAAAATGGACTATTTTGTTATACTTGATGTCCTCACTTGGAATGAATTACTGTTCCAAGTCACTTTTTTTACTCCCTAATAAAAAAGAAAAGACTCTTTAATTAAGAAATATTGTTGAACGACGAGAAGAGAACATTTACACCATCTTTTATGATTTAACTGTTGATGGTCCTCATATGAATTTGAAGTACTTCATAAGGGTTGCACAATGCACATTGACATATGCACCATTTTGTTTATTTACAACATATTCTCTACAAAATCATAATACATTTTCGTTTGGAAGGGTGAAAAAATTCCTGCCAAGTATTATGTCATCTAGCATTGCAGCAGCAACTAATTTCCAGTAACAATAAAAGAAGCTACTAAAGTTTGACATTCAACTCCAAAAGTTTTATCCATTTATTTGAGTCTAGTTCTAATATTTTCCTCTATAATGTTTTCATGGAAACTGGGCAGGAGATGGGGAGGAAGAGAATCATACATCAAATATAAGATCATTATAAATGATATATTCATGTAATCTTAATCCTGACTTCAAAAGAAGTGAATAGATGATATCTCTAGCTGCTCCAAATTTTGGCTTGATATGCATATCAGGTCCCAAGAAACTCTTTAACAAACATTTCAATATTATCGATAGGAGCCGGAGGCTTGAAATATCAAATCCTGACAAGAAGACAAAGTTCAGAACGGTATGATGGTATTTTTCTATTCTTTCAATCTACAGTGAAAAGAATAGGAAGATAAAATATTAACCCAACAGAGCTCATCCGAGAGTTATTCATCTACTAAACAAAGGAGTAGATAATAACTACCAGTAGTAAACTGAACCAGAATAACTACTGCATAATCAATTTATAATAGAATTTAACAGTCAAAAACTGAGCTTGTTACAAGTCATAACACCTAGGAGCTTTCTGAAGAACTAAACGCAACAACAATGTCACGGACTTAGAGTCTTACTAAAGCTCTGTGGCACTTGACAACTTATTCACGAATCTTTCATGATCTTGTAAGTTCAAGTAAAGCTTTTATGCTAACGATCGCGAAAATGAAAAAGAAAAGACTTATCGAATTTGGAAGATTGCTTTACATAGAAATAGCAGGTAACCACTCAGGGGACTAAACACAAAGGAGAGGCCACAAACACAACCTCCTCCTTATTTCACACAACACCTCCACACTCCCCTCACCGTTTATACTAACACCTGGGGCTAATAAAGTTGTGTTTAACTTATAATTACTTTACAAAGTACTACTTATTTACAACTTTGGTCCTTCTCTCGATCTCTAAACTTTCTAGGAAAATTCTAAGGCTTTCCTAAAAAATATCCATCTACTCTTTTCAGAACTCTTCCAAAGCTTCCTGAAAGATTCTAGGTGTTAGGGTTTTATTTGACCTGATTTCTTACCAAAATAGGTTTTCCTTTAGAAAAAGGGTTTTGTAAATTGACTAATCCTTTTTCTAGTAGGAAAAAAGGTTTAGGACTCTATAAATAGACAGGAATGGGGTAAGTTTAAAATTAATAAAATTAAATTGTGCCTTGTTAGAATGGTTTCTAGTTTTGGTTTCTATGTGTATAAATATGATTGAATGAACATGTGTAACCTTAATGCGTTATATGAAAGGTTTTTCTCACATATATGTATACACACACACATGAATGATGATATAGTCTTAGAGGAGCCTTGAAAGGTGTGTTCAAGTGTATCCTAAATTAGATAGTGCTAATACATAGGGTATGTCCATGTGAAAGGATTTTTCACAAGATTTAGGTTGATGAACTCTTATCTATGACCCATGAGCTAAGAATATGAGGGGATGACACTCCTAATCCTATATTTTGTAAAGTAATGTAATAATGGTTTTTTAATAAAGGGAACTTAGCTTAGCACCAAGTACTTGACAATGGGAGGTGATGACTTTCCATGGAGGAAGGTTCACCCTATAATCCTACAAGGGGTGTTGACTCCCCAAAGAGGGATACTCATCCAATGGATTCCCATGAGAAGAGGCCCCAATTTCCAAGTGGTATGTATAGGGACAATACCTATCTCTCAATTTCATAAACTATGTTTGCCACATAGGATATAGGAAGTGTATCACTTATATGCTGTATTGATACGCATGGTCTACCTTTGCAAGTTCAAAATGCCCTATTTTGGTGTGTGTGAGGGGACAACACCAAATTCCATGTTTAGAATCTATGATCTTAGTGTCGGTTTAAGGCTTATAGTTTCCCCTTAGTAAAATGGACAATGCAAGTATCTCACTAGGAGGGCTTAAGGGAGACGTTTGGAGGTACTTAGGATAGGTGGAAAGTAATGAATCATCGATACATTGCACAAATTAGCTCCTTAGGAAGTCCTAGGCAGGTGAAAATGTTGTGATGTTTATGGTATATCTATATGATGTATGGTAGTATTTGTCTAGTTGTCAATGAGATGTCCTGTTATGAGTCATGTGATAGGTCTATTTCTTCTAGCAATAGGTGGGTCGTGTGCATGTTAAGGATGAAGTTATTGATATGAATGGAATGCGTATTCACTAAATAGTGAGGTAGGAATGGAAATGTTAAAGTTTCTGGTCTCATGAAGGGTTTTACTAAAATATATGGGATAGGCGGCTAGAGTGTTCATTTGCAATAGTGCAAAGATCGGGGGTGGCGGGTCATGACAAGGCTCTAATAATGATGTGTGTGATAGTGAAGTCATATATGTGTAAATTGATGTATCTTATGGTGATGTTCCTAAGATTTTGACTAAAATGTGTCTATCATGTGCTATACTTATATGATGATATGTGATGACTTGTGTAGGGTGTATGTATGTTTTCCTTTGTGTCCTAAGGTGATGCATTGCACCAAATATCACTAGAGGGTTACTTCGGAGGTTAATAAATAATAGGAAAGAACGCTCACTGTAACATAAAGAAGCTCACTGTAAAGTGACCTAAAAATGACTTGTAAATTTTTTCTATATGTGTTTTCTATGAGGTTGGCAAATAATGAACAGGTCCTATTATGAAGTATGGAATGATATAAATTCCTTGTTCTAAAGTTGTTATAAATATTTCACAAAAAAAATGACGTGAAGTACGATTTCAAGAAAATGACACTTTAAATGCATGTTCTTGAAGGTTGTCTGACCTAGTGTGCATTCTTGACTAATCCCCTCTTCTCTACTTTTTACACAAACTGTAGGTTAGTGGATGCTTTAACAAAGGATTGTTGATTGAGGAGTGTACGCTTAAACCTTTACTTTTCAAATAAGAAAGTAAAGCGGTCGTGTCAAGTAATTTAAACCCAACATGAGGTGGGATCGTTCTCACGAGGACGGAGGAAAGGAAATAGTCTAGACTACTCAAACCTATTATTACTATTGTTGATCAATGACTTCCTTGGAAAGTAAAAAAGAAAAAGGGGGGTTTAATTCTAAAGAGTGAAATAAATAACCGAACTTGATGACAAGAGACACTTAAACAGCTTGACAGTTGGAGTTAATCAATTATTCAAAGTAACTAGGGTTTACGTGTTCCCACAGGTTCATAAACTTGGGGGGGGATAATTCTAACTATAACAATTATTTCCTAGTATCTGACATGCAAAGTGAAAGTTTGTATTCTAATCCTTGTCCGGCATCTAGAAAATCCAACTACGCACCTTGGTCCGGCTACGTGTGTTGTCTTAAACCCTATCTTACTCATTATTAGCATCGTATTCGAATTTGACCTAAAGTTATACATCGTAACCAATCAATACTAACCTATTAGACAGTATTACACAAATCTATGGAAATTCTTTTCTATTATTACCTCCTTGGTCTGGAAAGTAGCATTAAGGCGAGTTCTACGTGGCCATCCGGTAAAAGGACTTCTAATCGAAGGAATTATTATACATTCAAGACACTATTCTAGAATTGTTATTTTTTAGTTTGGGTTTATCTCATTATTTCCTTGGTTCCAACAACCCTAGTTATGGAGTTAGTACCATAGTTCATAATCACAAATCAAATTATATATAAGAATTAATGTACTTATTCAATGAGAAGAAAGAGTTAAAATCCGAAAGTTTTTGCTTGATTAATCACCAAAAGTTTCACTTGAAAGAATCTCAAAGTAATCAATAATCTCAAAAAATCTCCAAGTAATCAAAAACACTAATACAAAGGATCTGATAAATGAGGTCAAACCTAACAGAGTCTAACCTCGCAGAAAAACGAGGGTTTTTTGCGAAAAAATTTTATAAAAAACAAAAAACCTAATAAAAAAGGGATTCTAATTGCTGGAAATATGAAAAAATAGCAGGCTGTGGGGGCGAAAGACATCGCGACGGACACGTCGTGCGACGACGGACCGGCTGGACTCGCGTACCTAATGGTGCAATTTCTTCGCTTCTCTCTTCATTCCCCTCGACGGCAAGTATGACGGACCGTCATAGGCACAACGGTTCCGTCGAGGGGTCTTCGTTCCAAAAAAGGCAAAAGAGCGGGAAGAGGCACCTGGTCTGGGATCACTTCTCTGAAAACTTCTGACGAACATGCAGGACGGACCGTCATAGACACGACGGACCGTCACAAGCTTCGTAACCCACACTTGGTCAGACTTCCCTCTTCTTTAGCAGCTGCAATACGCTGCCACTGACGGACCGTAGAAGCACGACGGACGTCAAAGCTCCTAGGTGGATCTTCTGCAATTTCTTCGCTCAAAATCTACGGCATTCTTTTTGAGCTTGGACAGATGTCTGCAAAAACAAGAGAAACTTATATTAAAAATTAGCACAAAAAGTCGTTTGGACACAGTATAAACTAAGGAAAAGTATAATTATTACCAGAAACCACGTATATGAACACCCTCAACTAAATTCGGGTTTGTCTCAAGGCGACGCACAATAGGACTCACTACACATCTTTGGACAAGAAGTTCCATGTTTTGATCCTTTTGCCAGCATTGTCCTATCAATCCCGATAATCTATCAAATCTATGCATTCGCTATCACTATTAGGCTTGAATTTTGTTGGGAATCAGAACTGACAAAGACTCACCATGCATTAACCCTATCCTATTCAATTTCTCACGAGGTAACAATTCCGGTATTGAAACTAGTGTCCTCAATTAGAACCCAAATCCTATTTTCACACAATGATTTGAGTTTGAGTATAAGGGATTATTTTTTCAACACTCACTCTCAGAACAAAGTCACACGTCATTCATTACCTATTGCCATAAGCTTGCCCATATTTTCACTGCCTTTAAGTTCGCTTGCTTACAACCTTAGGATCAACGATTAGGACTTTCTTAGCTAGTAACATAGGCTTAGGGCAGGAGGTATATTTTAGGTATACTTTTAGTGGACTTTTTGCCCTCCCTGACATATCGCCTAACCTTTCCAATTTCATCATTTTGTCTCGCCCAGTTTATCATATTCTTTCACCTTGTATTTCTCTTCTTTATTCATTGGTAAGTGACTCTTTCTTTCTGCTTGTATTTCTTGTGATTTTTCTTTTCTTTACTTTTCTTTTCAAACTAATTCTTGAGTCCCTTACTTTGTTCTTCTCTCTCTTTGTTCGTGCAACCACATTTCTAGAGCATTCTCATAGTAGCCACCCTCACTAATGCTTTGCCATGAGTAAAGGTGTACACAATACCCAAAGTTGGGGTAAGGCCAATCAACGAAGGTTGGTTATGCATTAGCCACCCTAAACTTATGCTTGCATAAGAGAGGTGCACATGTACAAGGAGGGACCAGGGCCAACACCTTTTTCCAGAAAAGATAGTTGGGAACGAAAAGAGAAAGGTCTAATTTTAAGCTCAGTAGTTAGATCCAAAGAAGGATAAAATTTCATTGGTTTCTTTTTTTCGGCTTAGAAGGGGCTATATTGAATAGGGCCATGACCTTTTCCTAATTGTCTATTACAGCTAATTTTAGCAGGACTAACAGGCAGTTCTTAGCTCATGTCTAATTTTAAGGATTCAAACTCATGTCTTACGGGAAAGGGGAGTAAAGAGGGCCTCCCCCTCCTATAGTTTTGATTATGTTTTAAGGCGTGTTATTCCTATGTACTCTACTGTTTTGAGTCTAAGATGGCAAAAGAGGACTTACGTTAAATATGTATTATGACCTTATATTTTTATATAGATGAAGTGATGTTTCTAGCTATGATGTGCTATGAAAAAATTTAAATTTTCTGCTAAATTTACTATGACAATGCGATGAATGATAAGTATGGGCTTGTATAAGACCTTCAATAGGTCAAGTACGCCATGTTACTTCTAGGGGGTGCTCCCCGGATGTGATATACGATCAACCTCCAAACCAAGAAAGTGATTAAGTTATCCAAGTTCTTTCATATGAAATCAGACAGATAATTTTTCCTTGAGCAATTATTTATTCTTCATTATCCCTAGATACAATCAAATCATCAACATATACTCGCACTATAGATAGCTTCCCTCCATCGAATCTGACAAACAAACTTGAATCCGCATGTGTAATTAAATAACAACTTTGAGTTAAGAATTCGGCAAATTTACCATACCAGGCCCTTGGTGATTGCTTTAACCCATCGAGCGCCTTCCGTAACATAAAAACATATCCAGGGTGCTCTTGAATTTGGAAACCCATTGGTTGAGTCCATTGAGCGCCTTCCCATCTATGCTAGCAGCAAGTGCAAGTAAGACTCACACAGTAGTATTCTTCGCCACTGGACTAAAAGTTTCATCTTAATCCATACCATATTCTTGAGTAAATTCCCAAGCTACCAAATGAGATTTATTCCTCTCCACTAACCCATATGTGCGACGTTTTATTTTATAAACCCATCTACATGATATAGGTTGCACATCTTTTGGCTTTGTCACAAGTTCCCAGGTTTGATTTTGTTCTAGTGTGGCGATATCCTCCTCCATTTCTCTAGTCCATGTTATGTTTTGAGCTTCTTCTTCAAAGCTTTTAGGTTCTTTTCCGGATTCATCTTTTATTATTGTTGCATTGGCATATTCGGGGTTTTGCCTCCTAACCTGTTCTAAACTTCTCGTCTTGGATTGTGGAATGACTGGTACTTCTCCTTTTTTGTGTCACTGCCTTCACATATTGTCTGGTGAAAAATTGATTGCCCAAAATTATTAGTTGTGCCTTGTTCAACATCGGCGTCTTCACTTGCTCTAAAATAAGTAATTTGTAACTTATTTTTCGGATCATTTTTGTGACACTCCGAAAGTCCAAGACCCAATCTAGAGCCTCACATGAGTTTCTATGGTTTGTAACATTAAGGTCAAAAATATTGCTTATAAGTCATGTAAAAAGTTGAAAAGACAAGACGTCAAGAAACGACCATGACGTTCGGAGACTAGTGAAAGAGGTGCTAGTGTGCCTTAGCCTATTTCACGAGGTTTTACGTATCAGGAATTTGATGAAATTTGGTGAAAAAATTTCAGACAAGTATTAGAGTAGGTTTAGGGTTGAAACTTCCAGGTACAAATCCCCAAGGATCACCCTAAGGGTCCTTGAGGAGGACCCTCCCTAGTTGGCAAGTGTAGACCTACGCCTTCCATCGACGGGGTGTAGGATGAACGACGGGCTGTCGAAGCTCCGCGAATGGACAACTTATACATTTCTAAGTGTCAAAAAACATGGTCTCCCTGACCCCCCCCAAAACACGAGTTTTGCTGTGGCACGGTTGGGGGTGAGAGCAGTTAGACTGAAAGACGGACCCGTAGGTCGGGGTCTCGTAGGTCAGGCCTGCAAGTTTTTTGTTTGTTTAGATTGGGGTTTAATTGGGTATTAGGGGTTAGTTAATTATGTTATTTAACCAATATATAGAATACCCTAAGTCTAAGCTCAACTTAACAACCCACAAATTACCAAACCCAAATTGTTTTTCCTTCTCTCTACTTCCTCTCTCAAAGAAGACTCCATAGAGGTCCAGGGTCTAAGGGTTATAGGGAATCAAGATGTTCACTTTTCTCCATCATTATTCAAGGATTAATAAGGTATGGTAACTTATCACCTTTGGGATTCCTTCCCCCAAATGGTTCTTCCGAAATTTGTTCTTAATGAGATAATCTCATATGGGTTTTTTTGTAATCCGAATTTGATCTTCTAAATTGAATTTTTTTATGATTTATTTTGGTTATTATGCTTAGGATTTGATTTTATTAAATTTAATATTTATAGTTTTTTGTAATTCTGCTATTTCTTGATTTATTTAACAATTATGTGGAATAGATCAGGTGAATGACCTCAATTCCGAACCCTAGGTTTATTGAATTCATGTTAATTTTATAGTAGTGATGCAATTTGACTTAGTTGTGTGTTAATTACTATTGAAAGATGTTGTTACCACATATTGATGGAATTTAAATGGGATTGTTTTAGGGTAAGCAATGATGATGGACTAGTGTGAAGAGGAATTGGTAAGACTTTGTGATCTTCTTCTTGACATTTATTTCAATTGGATTGCTTGTATTGGTGATGAAGTCTATTGAAGCATGTCTTACGATTATACTAAGTAGGTGTTGGTATGATGATGCAATTGAAATTTCTTGATTATGTGAAGATACGAGATTATATTTAAGATTAAATGATATAATGTTGGTTATGAATTGCCTATATGACTTATTATGACATGATGATGATAATATTTCGATCCCACATATGAGTGTTGTATTGAAATGATATTATCATGCAATTCCTAATGAGATAATGACTATGAATATATAAGGGGTTAGTCTTATATTGCCTAAATTAAGTTATGATTGTAAGATAGTTTTTTTTTTTAAAGTTAAAGATATTTCAAAAAGAGACTCTAGCTCAGCACCGACTACGTGAAAATAGTAGTAGAGTGTTCCTCTACCAAGTAGGGAAGGTAGGTCACTATTGTGTATCATGAGATTGGATTATATATAATTATATGCATAAAGAGGGTCCCAATTATATCTCCTAGTTCTTTCACTATGTTTCCCTCATAGGAATACTAGCTAGTTGGTCCACCTAAAATGTTATGTTCATGTTTTGGTACTACCTTTGCAAGTAGTCCATCTTCTTATGGTGTAGGATTTCATGACACCGGATTCCACATTTAGCTCTTGCAGTGTATATTGGTTAAGGCAAGTTTTCCCAAAAGTAAAATAAAGTAATAAAGCGAACATTAACTTGGGTGACTTGAGGGGTTGACTTAGTCTAGATAGGGGTATGGGACTCTACCTATATATTGCACTAGTTGGGTTTTACGGAAGTCCTAGAAGGTTGTTCTAATGTTATATAAAGTAAATGTTATGCATATGTTTACTATAAATGTTGATGAATACTCTTCATGTTATGTTATGTGATGTTAGGCATTGCTTATGATCGTTTACTGGGTTTAATTGGTTGATTAAGGTCATGGGGCTTTACTTAGTAGTTGTACTTGTAGACTTGATGATGGATTATGAGTGAGGGTCTTGTATATGTGGTAATGATATAAACTCTTAAATGTGCTTTGTTGTTATAGCATGTTGTTAGAGTTGTTTTGACTTAGTACACAAGTATGCTAGTATACATGTAGACTTGGTTATGCATTGATAATATTGGTCTTGTGTTATACATGGTTCTTATGTTAAGTTGTATTGATTATGAACATGAATTTTGCTATTGTGATTCCTTATGTGGTATATGTTCTCTTGTATATGCACTAAAGGTTTCGAAATGACTTAGCATGTTTTCTAAAAAGTAAATGTCACTTACTCATGCATTCATTCAAATGTTTTATGTGAATGTTTCCATACTTAGTACAAATGGTGTACTAACCCATATTTCAATGTTTCTACAATGATGTAGGTTCCAGCCGTTGAGCTTATGCAAGTTGAAGATAACTTGGACTCTCATTCTCCAAGTTTGGTAAGTCCTCACCTTCCGAGGTCGATGCCATTATCTATCTATTGATGTTGTTATAGTTTAAATACATTTATCTCTTTCCTTTTGATTTGAACATGATTGTTGTATGTGCCTATAGGTGGCCGTTGTTGTAATGAAGTAAGGGTTATGCCCGAATATTGTATAATGAAGTAAGGGTTATGCCCGAATATTGTATTCGATTTAGACGGTGTATATGTGAGACTTATCTTGGACTTCCTATAAGATTATATTTCTACATTATGTAGTGAAATAAAAGTAGAACCATATGTAATGCTTCGTATGCGAGTGATGAGTCATGTTTGTATTCAAACTCCCTGTATATATTATTATGAGTAAAGAGAGAAGGGTTCTAATGTAAAACCTCAAATGAGGTTATGAAAAAGTTTGTAAAATTATCCTCAATATGACCTATTATATGTTATGACAAATGCTAAGAGGTTAATCTTATTCCTCTTTGAGGAGGATGACACCGTTTACTTCTATGGGGTGCTCCCCGATGTGACAAACTTTGTATCAGAGCATGAGGTTGAATATCCTTAGGATCGATATCTCACTAAAACACATCTGTTTAGATTCTTATTCACTATTGTGAAGTGTGCCACACTTATGAACGAAAGACTATGTAATGCTTAGGAAATCCGCATCTTCTTCTAATCCTATGTCGTGTCTCTAGAGTCTACTTTACGTATCTATAGAGAAGACATTTTTTGTAGTTAGGAGTAATGAATAATCGGAAAAGGCAGTAGTAGTGACTCTGAAGGGATGAGGAAGGTATTTCTAATACGGGGGCTCATGATAACCAAGCTCCTTCGCAAGACAATCAAGTCCCTCCACTTAAAGAATTTGCTATGAGTGATCAAGTTTCGGTTGTTCCTTCACCGATGACCGATGGAGAGATAAGGGCAGCTTTTGTCAATTTTGCTCAAGACATGACTTCACGGGCTAAGGCTAAATTTTCAAGTCCAAGCCATGACAGCCCAAGTGAATTATGAAGTTGGACCCCGTATGCCTCCACTGCTAGCACTATGGCTTCTCGTTTGAGACACTTCCCTAGAATGAACCCTTCTATGTTTTACGGTTCAAAAAGCGGATGATGACCCTCAATATTTCCTTGATGAAGTCTATAATATCCTATTTGCTATGGGTTTGACTACGGGTGAAAAGGCCGAGTTGTCCTTCTATCAACTCAAAGATGAGTGCAAACTTGGTACACACAATAGAGATATAAGAGGGTGCTAAGAGGTGGTCCGCTGACTTGGGAGATCATCAAGAGTGCTTTCCTTGAGTCGTTATTTCCTAGAGAGTTGAGGGAATCTTAGGTGGAAGAATTAATCAACCTTCGTCAAGGAGGTATGAGTGTACTTGAATACTCCTTGAAGTTTACAAAATTGTCTAAGTATTCTCCATCCCTTATGTCTAAACCAAGGGATGAGATGAGACATTTTCTTATGGGAGTGTCCGATGACTTTGTGGAAGAATGTCGTTCATCTATGCTTCATGATAATATGAATATCTCTCGTCCAATGGTTAGCTCCAACAAAGGAAAGGAAAGTTTGGGACTAAGGAGGGAAGAAAAGAGAGGGCAAAGTATTTTGATTGAAGGGTGCTCTTCAAATGGAGGAAGGTTGGGAACAATTTCAGAGAGAAACCTATATTCAACAAGAGGTTCTTCCAATCAAGGTCCCTTCCAAATTACCAAGGCTCGTGATGATAGGTTATCTAATCCTAAGCCTTCAAAAGGGTAGCGGTGGGATATGGGCGGGCGAAGGGGAGTCTCGAAGGTGCGGCCGGAGGCGGAGCGGGCGGGGCGGGGGGCCGTGGGCGAGAGGAGGCGAGGGGGGGCGGCCGGTGGGAGGGCGGGGGGGGGGGGGAAGGCGCGGGCCGGGGGCGCGGGAAGGGAGGGAGCGCAGCGAAGCGGTGGACGTGGGGCGGGGGCCGGGGCGCGCGGAGCTGATGCGGGGGGAGGCATGTCGGGGACGGGGGGGGGACCGGCCGGGGGCGCGACGGGGGCGTCGGGGCGGGGGGCGGAGGGTGGGGGCGGGGCGGAGAGAGCGAGGGACCGGTGGCGCGCCCCGCGCGGTTGCCCCGCCACCGGGCCAGGCGGAGGGGGCGACGGGGGTGGCGGGCGGAGGGGGGGGCGGCGGAGGGGGGGGGGGGGGGCCGCCGGGGTGGAGGCGAGGAATTGGCGACGGCGTGGCCGGACGGGGACGGGGAGGCGCGGGATGGGGGGGAGGCGTCGGGGGGAGGGGGGGGTGGGCAGGGGGGGGGGGGCGGAAGAGCGGTGAGCCACGCGCACGACCGGTGTGAGGGACGCCAGAGGGGGTGGGGGGCCGGGCGATTGGGGGCCCGTAGGCCCGCGGCAGCGGGGCCGGGAGACGGGGGAGCTAGAAGGGGGCGGGCGGAGGGGGTGGTCGGGGGGGGGGGGCGCGCGACCAGGGGGGCTGAGCGGGTGGAGGGCGGGGTGGTGGGGGGGGGGCGGGGGAGGTACGGTGTGGGGGGGGGGGGGCGGGGGTAGGGGAGGGACTTAGGCGGCAGCATGCGGGGGGGGGGCGGTGGGGGGTGGGAGGCACGAGGGCGGGGGGCTTGGTGAGGCGGGTCCGCGGGCGGGGGTTGCGGGGCGTGGCGGGGGGGGGGGGGGGGGCGGAGGGAGGGCGCAGGTGGTTCGGGGGGTGAGCGGGGTGGGTGGGGGGGGGCGGTGTAGTGACGCCGCGGGGAGGGGGGGGGGGGAGCGGGGGGGCAGGGCGGGGGGGGGGGGGGGGGGCGCGGGGGGGTGCCTGGGGCGCGGGGGGGAGGGGTCGTGGGGAGGGGGGGTCGGGACGAGTGGCAGGAGGCGGGGGAGCCGGGGGGGCGGGGGGTGGGGAGGGAGGCGTGAGGGCCAGGGGGCGGGACTGGGGCAACGGGGGCGGGCAGGGGGGGGGGCGGGGGGCGTCTGGGGGGGGGGGAGGAGGGGAGGAGGGGCGAGTGGGGGGGAAGGAGGGGGGCGGCGAGAGGAACAGAGGGACAGGGGGTGGGGGCGGGGGGCGGGGGGAGGGGAGGGGGATGGGGTGGTGGGGAGTGGGGGGCGTGGGGGGGGTGGGAGGGCGTGGGTGCGGGGGGGGGGGGGGGGGGGGGGGTGTGGCGGGGGGGGGGGGGGGGGGGGGGGTGGCGGCGGGTGGCGGTGGGGGGGTTGGGGGGGGGGGGGGGCGAGGGGGGGGTGGAGGGGGGGGGGGGGGGGGGCGGGGGGGAGCGGGCGGGGAGGGGGGGGTGTGGGGGGGGGGGGGGGGCGGCGGGGGGGGGTCTGGTGGGGGGGGGGGGGTGGGGGGGGGGGGGGGGGGGGGGGTGGGGGGGGGGGGGGGGTGGGGGGGGGGGGGGGGGGGGGGGGGGGGGGGGGGGGGGGGTGGGGGGGGTGAGGGTTGTCGCGGGGGGGGGGGGGGGGGGGGGGGGAGGGGGTCGGGTGGGGGGGGGGGGTGGGGGGGGGGGGGTGGGGGGGGTTGGGGGGTGGGGGGGGTGGGGGGGGGGGGCGGGAAGAGGTATAGTTTCACCAAGCAAGAAGCGTTACTGTTCCAAGTGTGGTAAGAAGCAATGGGATGAATGCCTAGTTGGGACGGACAATGGCTTTGAGTGTGGTAAAAGTGGTCACAAGGTCAAGGATTGTCCTAATATAAAGGGGAAAGATAAGAGTAGTGAGAAATCACAAGCAAGTGGTTCTAATGTTGATGCCCTAAGAAAGAATCATTTTTATGCTCTACGTTTAGGGGTGATCAAGAGAGTTCTCCCGATATGGTGACCGGTATATTACAGTCTTCTCTATAGATATTTATGATTTACTTGATCCGGGTGATACCTTGTCATTTATTACACCCTTGGTAGCTAGAAATTTTGATATTTTGCCGATATCTTGAATGAACCTTTTATAGTGACTACCCCGGTAGGTCAATCGGTGGTTGCAAAAAGGGTATATAGAAATTGTTCTATAATGTTGCCCAATAGAGTTACAAATGTTGAATTAGTAGAACTTGATATGGTTCATTTTGATGTCATTTTGGGAATGGATTGGTGGGTTGCATGCTTGTTTTGCTTCCATTGATTGTAGGACAAGAGTGGTCAAGTTTAATTTCCAAATGAACCCGTCTTAGAGTGGAAGGGGGAAGTTCCATGCCTAGAGGTCGTATCATTTATTTTCTAAAGGCTTGTAAAATAATCTCTGAAGGGTGTTTATACCATATTGTGAGAGTCAAGGGTTTAAACTCCGGAACTCCTCCCATTGAGTTAGTCCCCGTAGTGAGGGAATTTTCAGAACTCTTTTATAATGATCTGCTCGGAATTCCTCCCATATGGGAAATTGAATTTGGTATTGATTTGCTACCAGATACAAATCCCATTTAAAGTCCTTCTTATCGAATGGCCCCGCCTAATTGAAAGATTTAAAGTCTCAACTCAAGGATTTACTAGACAAAGGCTTCATTCAACCTAGTATTTCCCCATGGAGTGCTCCAGTTCTATTTCTAAAGAAAAATATGGGTCCCTTATGATGTGTATCGATTACCATCAACTCAATAAGGTTACTATAAAGAACAAGTATCCTCTTTCTAGGATTGATGATTTATTTGATCAACTCCAAGGTGTGAGTTAATTTTTGAAAATTGACCTAAGGTCGGGATATCACCATCTTAGGGTGAGAGATGAAGATATTCCCAAAATGGCCTTTCGAACAAGATATGGTCACTATGAGTTTAGGGTGCTGTTTTTTGGCTTGACTAATGCCCTGGTGGCATTTTTGGACCTAATGAATAAGATGTTATGGAATTTCCTAGATGGTATTGTGTTTGTATTTATAGATGACATTTGGGTATATTCGAAGAATGAGAGTGATTATATGGGGCATTTGAGAGTGGTGGTACAAGTCTTGAAGGAGAACCAACTATTTTCCAAGTAAAGTAAGTGTGAGTTTTGGTTAAGGTCGGTGGCGTTACTTCGTCATATCATCTCTAATGAGGGTGTAGAGGCTGATCCAAAGAAAACAGAGGCGGTTAGAAATTGGCCTAGACCTTTGTCTCCAACCGACATAAGAAGCTTCTTGGGTCTAGTCGGGTATTATAGGAGGTTTGTGGATGGTTTTGCACCCATTGTCACCTTCTTTGACTACTTTGACCCAAAAGAATGTGAAATTTGAGTGGCCGGAGGCATGTGAAAAAATTTCCCAAACCTTGAAAGATAGGTTACCGACTTGCTTTGGTGTTGGAATTTACCCGGAGGCCCCGATGGGTACCAAGGGTTTTGTGGGATTTGAGTAATCCCCGAGTGATGGATTGCGTCTTATGAAACATGGGAAGGTCATTAGCATATGCTTCTAGTCAACTCAAGGGGATGAGAAAGAACTACCCAACACATGATATTGAGTAGAGCCGTGGTGTTTTGCCTGAAATATGGAGGGCCTACTATATGATGTTTCATTGATGTGTATACCGACCATAAGAGTCTACAATATGTGTTTACTCAAAAGGAGTTAAATCTCTGGCAACAAAGGTGGTTGGAATTGTTGAAGTACTATGGCATAAGTATTCTCTACCACCCCGCAAGGCCAACGTGGTTGTAAAACTCTAAAACGTATGAACATGGGTGGTGTATCTTATGTGGAAGAGGACAAGAAAGACCTAGTGAAAGATGTCCATAGCTTGGCTCACTTGGGTGTTCGATTGGAAGATTCTCTAAATGGTGGTTTTATGGTTATCTAACTCAAATCGGTTTTGGTGTGGTGAGGTGGAGTCTAAGAGACAAGAAACATGTTTTCATATTGATGGAGTTAAAGGATTAAAAGGAATCAGTTCTTTGCAAGATTAATGAATCATTCTCCTTAGGGGGTGGTGTTTTGAGGTACCAAGAGAGGTCGTGTGTGCCCTATGTGGATAATTTGAGAAATCGGAACCTAGAGAAAGCTCATGGTTCCCGTTATTCCATTCATCCTTGTTCTAATAAGATATATCATGACCTTAGAGAAGTATTTTGGTTGGATGGCTTGAAAATGGACATCGCGGAATTTGTTGTGAAGTGTTCAAATTGCAATAAGTGAAAGGCGAGCAACCAAATCCGGGTGACTTACGTCAAGATATACAAGTTCCCGCTTGGAAGTGGGAAGACATTCATATGGACTTCGCAGTGGGTTTGCCTCGGACATGAAGGCAAAATGACTCTATATGGGTGCGGGCTTGCCTTGCATTTTCCCGGGGCGCTGTGGGCGAGGGTCACCACTATGTTGTCTGGGGTCGGTGAAGTGATGTTTTTTGTTTGTGGTTTGTTGTGGGATAGGTTGAAAAACCCGCATTTTCCGCGTCAAATTACTATTCGGCGGAAAAAAGAGTAGCAAGGATCTTATATCAATGGATTTGAGTCTTCATGGTTTCCTTTATACATTATTTCAGATTAGGGTTTCAAGTAGTCTCGATTTTGGATGTCATCCAAAAAGGGTTAGGTTAACAAGTGAAGTTAAGCATTCATTTTCATCCCCAAAAGGATGGTCAAGCGGAGAGCGTTACTATTCAATCTGAGGCATGTAAGAGATTGTGAATGATTTAAGGGAAGTTCGAGAATACTTGCCTTTGGTTGAATTCTCTTATAACAATAATTACCATTAGACTGTATCCATGGCTCTTTTTCGGGCCTTATATGCTAGGAGATGTAGAAATCTGATTGGATGGTTTAAAGTTGGCGAGTCTTCACTTTTTGGTCTCGAATTGGTCTGTAAGACTTTAGAGAAAATTCATATCATAAGGAACCGGTTGAAAACAACCTATATCCCGCAAAAGTCTGACAATAGGAGTACAGAGTTAAAGTTTGAAAAAGGTGATAAAGTGTATTTGAAAATTTTGCCTATGAAAAGGGTGATGAGGATTTGCAAGAAAAAGAAGTTAAGTCCTCTTTATGTGTATCCATATGAAATTTTGCAACGGGTTGGTAAGGTTGCATAGGAGTTGAGATTACCTAGTGAGCTAGCTTTGGTTCATCCGGTATTCCATGTATCCATGCTTAAGAAATGCATTGGTGACCCCGAGTCCATTCTTCCTATTGAAGGTCTAAATGTGGATGAGAATCTCTCCTATGAATAGTTTCGGTGGAAATCCTTGATCGACAAGTGGAGAAGTTGAGGAACAAATAGGTGTCTTCCGTAAAAGTGTTATGGAAGAACAGTCTAATTGAGGGAGCAAAATGGGAGGCCGAGACACACATATGTGTTTTGAAATGTGTTTTTGCATAACTGGATCTTATGTGTTGTTGATCTCATGTTAATGTTGATAAGGAAATTCCTTATGTTGTGATATTGAGCTCTTATATGAAGTAATTGCTATGTTTAAATGGCATGTTGTTATGTTTATTTGAGTTGTAACTCATGTTTTAATATGTTGTTGATTGGTTGGGCTGCTAGTATTGACTCTATCTTTTCCCTTCAAAAGATTTTAGTGTCATTCAGTGAAGAATGTTTCCCAAAAGGGGGATAATGTAACACTTCGAAAGTCTAAGACCTAATATAGAGCCTAACATGAGTGTCTAAGATTTTTAACATTGGTTCCGGAGACTTGTAAAAGAGGTGCTAGTGTGCCTTAGGAGTCGAAATTTGATGAAATTAGGTGGAAAGGTGTCGAAAATGTATTACAGTAGGTTTAGGATCAAAACATCCGGGTACGAGTCCCCAAGGACAACTCTAAGGGTCCTTAAGGAGGACCCTCCCTAGTTAGCCAAAAACTAGTCAAAGACAATGTCGACATACACCTGCATTCGACGGGGCGTAGGCTGAACGACGGGGTGTTGATGCCTCCGTCGATGGAAACTTATCCATTTTCATGATGTGGCAAAAAACATGGTGTCTAACCAAAACAACGGTTGTGCTGGACGGTTGGGGGGGAGAGGAATCGACTGGCCTACGATCCGTAAGTCTCGTAGATCAAGCCTGCAACTTTTTTTTGTTTATTTTAAATGGTTCATTTGATTAATTTAGTTAGTTAGGTGTTTAATTGGGGAAAAGGGGGTGATTTAATAGGTTATTTAAGCAACTATATAAACTATCCTAAGCCTAAACTCAACTTAACACCCCATAAATTCCCAAACCCATATTGTGTTGCCTTCTCTCTACTTTCTCTCTCAAAGAAGACTCCATAAAAGACCAAGGTCTAAGGGTTATAGTGAAGCAACAAAGTCACTTTTCTCCATCATTCTTCAAGGATTAACAAGTTATGATAACCTTTCACCTTTGGGATTCCTTTCACCTTTGGGATTCCTTTCCCCAAAGGGTTTTTCCGAAATTGGTTTTCGTAAAGATGATTTCATATGGGTTTCTTTCTAATCCAAATTTGATATTCTAATTGAATTGTTTATGGTTTATTTTTGTTATTATGATAATATTATGATCTATTATTGTTTAATTATGCTAGTTCTTGATGATTTAACCTAGTATGCGGAATAGATCATGAATTGACCAAATTCCTTAACCCTAGGTTATGACCTCATGTTGAATTTATTAGTATTGATGCAATTGACTTAGTTCTTGTGTTAATTACTATTGAAAGATGTTATTACACCTATTGATGGATTAAATTGGATTGGTTGAGGGTAATATCAATGATGATGGCTTGAAGGAGAATTGGTAAGACTTTGTGATCTTGGACCTTTATTTCAATTGTGATGACTTGTATTTGATGATGAAGTTAAACTGACGAACATCTTATGATTATACTAAGTAGGTGTTGCTCTGATGATGCAATTGAAATGTCTTCATTATATGAAGAAGTGAGATTATGTTTAAGATTAAATGAATGGCCTTAGGTGCCTTAGATGACATGATTGATGATAAGCGTTGGATCTCACATATGAGGGTTGTATATTGAAAAGGAATCTTCTCATGCAATTCCTAATGAGATAATGACTATGAATATACAAGGAGTTAGTCTCCTATGGACCTAAGTTATGATTGTTAAAAGATGACTTATTTCAAAAAGGGACTCTAGCTTAGCACCGAGTGAACTAGTAGTGAGGAGTGTTCCTTCCCAAGTAGGGAAGTTAGGTTCACTATTGTACACATGAGATTGGATACTATAATGCAATGTGCATAATGAGGGTCTCTATTATATCTCCTAGTTCTTGAACTATGTTGCCCCCATAGGAATACTAGCTAGTGGATCCACCTAAAATGTTATGTTCATATTTTGGTACTACTTTGGAAAGTAGTCAACCTTCTTTCGGTGTAGGGTTTCATGACATCAGTTTCCACATTTAGCTCTTGTGGTCATTGTCGGTTAAGCAATGTTCCCGAAGTACAAGGAAGTAATAAAACTGACGCTACTAGGAGGTTACTAAACAGGAGTGACTTAGTCTAGCTAGGGTATGGATTGACCGTTACATGCACTAGGTTGGCTTTGAAGGGAAAATTCCTAAAGGTTGTTATTATGTCTATAAAGTAAATGTTAGTCCATATGTTGACATAATGTGGTGACTTAATCTGATGTTATGTTATGTAATGTTAGGCACTGTGTATGATCCTTTATTTGGTTTAGTTGGTTGAGTAAGGTTATGGGGCTTTACTTAGTCGTTGTACTTATAGACTCGATGATTGGTTATGAGTGAGGGTCTTGTATATGTGGTAATGATATAAACTCTTATATGTGCTTTGTTGATATAGTATTATGTTAGAGTTGTTTTAACCTATGATCAAGATGTAGTATACATGTGGACCTGCGTGATGCATTGTGATGTTGTAGGTGTTAACATGGAGTTCTTTTATGTTGTTAGTTTATTGAGTCGAACATGACTTATGCTATTGTTATTCCTTATGGTATATGCTCTTTTGTATGTGCACAAAAAGTTTCCAACTGACTTAGCATGTTTTCTAAAAGGTAAATGTCCCTTTCTCAAGCAATCTTTCAAATGTTTTACATGCATGTTTTCATACTTATTACAAGTGGTGTATTAACCCATATTTCAATGTTTCTACAATTATATAGATTTCGGCCGTTGAGCTTCTAGAAGGGCCATTTGAAGATAACTTGGACTCTCACTCTCCAAGTTTGGTAAGTACTCACTTTCCAAGGATAATACCATTATCTAGCTATTGATGTTGCTCTAGTGTATAGTCATTTAGTTCCGTCCTTTTCATTTGAAGACGATTGTTTTATATTTGCCTATATGTGGCCTTTGATGTAATGAAGCAAGGGTTATGCCCGAGTGTTCTGTTCGATTTAGATGGTTTATATGTGAGACTTATCCTGGACTTTCTATGAAATTATATTGTTATATTATGTATGTGAAATAAAAGTAGAAGCCTATGTAGTACTTCTTATGCGAGGAGTCTACATAAACTCCCTATGTAAATATTATGTGTAAGTGATAGGTCTATGTAAACCTCAATGTAGAAATAGATGAAAAGTTTTAAATTTTCCGCAATTTAACCTATGATATGTGATGACGAACGCTAAGAGGTTAGTCTTAGTACTCTCTGAGGACGACGACACCGATTACTTCTAGGAGGTACTCCCCGAATGTGACAAGTTTGGTCTGGTAATATCTCCTTTTTGCAGACCACTATGACGAGGTTTCATCAAATACTACATGTCGTGATGTATAGAATCTTCCAGTTGTAGGGTCACTTCATTTCCATCCTTTTCTTTGATTATCATAGCGTATAAAAATGTATTTAACAACTTTCTTGTCCAATTTGCTACATAACTGATTAGGTATAAAAACATAGCATATACATCCAAATACTCGAAAATAACTAACATTAGCTTTCATATTCCACAATTTCTCGAAAAGTGAAAGAAAACCTAACCTTTGTTGAGGATATTTGTTCATGACATATGATGCATTCCTCATTGCCTCTGGCCGAGAAAACAATCATAGAAATGGTACACCCGATCCACTACGAGGGAAATCACTGATAGAAGCGAAAACACATGTGGACGTAGAAAATGAATCATACTCTAAACCACACCCAGAATGAAGTAGTTGTTCACGTAAGAGTATACATAACCAAGGTCGAATAACTTCAGATACTTCTTTTTCATTAGTTGTTTCCATGTCAAAACATTCTTCATTAATCTACTCTATCTATTGGATTTTCTTAGGACACACCCACAATCCACAATGTAGTCCCATGATAGTTGCCACACCATACTTACTTTATCGAACCCTACATCCAGTGGAAAGTCAGAAAACACGGTTTAGTGATAACAAAAAATCATAACCACCATTGATCATCTACTTAACTCCCAAACCACATTAGTATCAAAGTATTCTTTATAAACATATATGTTCAAAACTATGGTATCTATTTTTTCTATTTAAGCATTCATGACAATTAGAGGTCACAAAAAGGGCTACAACAGTATTTAAAATTTTGATAGTTGACCTGTTCCATCACGATAAAAACTATTAAAGAAAACCCAAGGTCAATTCCGCAAAAATTCTATTCGACCCTTCCATATGTCAATATTCTGGTTTCTTTAGGCTCACTCATCGATGCTCATCCTTTTACCAACAACCCATGACATTTTTACTCACATTCTAAAATCATTAACTCAGAAGGAAAACTCTCTTAGCTCCTTTAAAACAATCAAAAGTAATAAACTTTAGACCAAAACATGCATAAGTTCTTTAACATGCTTTTAATTACCGATTGCAATTAAATTATTTATCCTTACAAAGTCATACCTTGAAAAAAAAAACATATCACCGAGGAAGGGAGACTTAGACTTTATAATGAAATGTTTGAATTTTACGTCCAATTGTGTAACCCAATTCCCTTATGTATCTACATTTGCTTATACTTTGAAGATTTTATAATACTTTATTTGCTTATCATTGATTGCCTCTCCATAAAACCATTACCATATGCTTCACAAAAAATCCAACCCAACTCATTTTCTAAATTACAAACCCTTAATACAACAGGAACCTTACATCTCACTCAAGTTGAAGTCTGTTACACTCCTTTCTTAAGTTTTATTCAATAGCTGTGAACCCAAGTTGATTAACTGTTATGCTATTACATTAACCAAAACAAAATAGATTAAAATCACACATTCTGAAACCCAAACTCCTAACCCCCCCTCGAAGATACATTTTTAGTTTCTTACAATCGAGAAATATTCCTGCTCTCACTTTTTCTTATAAGGCTACACATCGCACAAGTTTTCTCTTTTATTTTAATTATGATTCCCACCTCCTTTAAATTATATTCGAGCAGTTGACCCAACATCTCTTAATAAAAACTCCTTTTTAGACACCCACATACTCACTAAATAGTAGGAAAAATCACAACCAATTACATACTCGGCAAGTCTGTATTACATACAAATTATTTAACCAACAAATCCTAATCATATAATTTCATCCCAATTTAAATTCTGCATGAATTTTTTCCATCATGATAGTTACCCTTTTAGCACCATGAAAGTGAACCGTTTCCTCGATTGACACCTTAACTTAGGTATACCAATCAAATTTAAGGGACTAACCAAATTTATATGTACTTTTTGCTAATCTTCAATTACTTCAACCCAAGTATACCCACTAGGACTTTCCTTCCTATAAGTTGTCAGTTTAGTATCCAATCTACCTTTGAAGCTTAAGATTAAAATCGTCCACTACTCATTCAGAACCCTCAAGATACTTTCAATACCTCAAATGTATTAAATGTACCAAAGATCACACCACTAAAATTTTCCTTAAAATAATGCTCAATCTAAGTCCTGTAGTTGTAGGAACAACGAGTTGTTTTCCTCAAATGTGAATGCAACACTAAATCTATTATCTTGACCCTGTTCATACACTGGTTAACTCCTTTAGTGATAGTATAATACTTGACAATCGACGTACGTGGTTTGCTTCCATACTAACCCTTAGTACTGCCACACCGTGAAAGTCGTTAGATACCTTCACTAGAACATAATACCTATCCACCTAATATCGTACCAAAATAGGCCCACCATATTTCACCCATTCAATAATTGCAAACATTATTCTAGTTGTTCCTTCTAGACCAAACAATTTGTACTCTTAGATCAAATTCAAATACAAAAAATTACACACTTTCCAACTATAACCAAAGTAAGCATCGATGACTTTCTCTAATATACCCTCACTCGAGAAGTCATTTAATCGTGTCTTATTCATCGACACTCGACATGAGACTACAATCATATTTTGGGCAAGAGAGAAAATATATCTATTTCGAGAGGACACTTTTTTTTTTACTTTTGTTGTTGCTATTTCAACTTCTCACAAATAATTAGTAGTACCGATATTTGAAAATAGGAGTGAAGAAGTTCAGATAACAAATTTGTATCCCTAATACCCAATTGGATTCAAGTAGTAGCACCGAAACAAGGAAAGAAATGAAGCTTTCTAAAGTCCTATAGCTTCCGAAGGGAAAGTAAAAGGGTCCCTTACCGTTCCGCAATACTCTCTAGACTTGTTCATGGTTGTGATAGATCAAACGAACAACTAAACGCGTATGATACCAAGTTTGTCAGACCCAAAGCGAAGTCGTGAGTGGCACCCACACTTAACCCCCAGGTGGGAGAAAACCAACGAATTTAACCCCACAAACCTTACAAACTACAAGCATTAATTGCAGATAGAGGCCAAACTGACTAATAGATTTTCCAAAACTGAAAGTTTACGAAACATAGGACATCTAATCTCCAATTTACTAAGTCGCAGAAGTATCCAAAGACAACCAAAATAAATGAAAAACAGTAAATTCGTGTCCGGAAAAAAACAAGGACATCAGGTAATGGGACTAAGAGAATCAAACCCAGCTCAAATGAATTAGCTCACCTGATGTGACCACCTGATATGCGGAAGACTTGATGGAGCTGAGGGGATTTAATTCATCGATACCACTTGTTGCACATCCATGCATAAGGAAAACAAAGAAAAATACAAGAGGCTCAGTACGATGGCCACATGTGAGTAAAGTCAAGATCATCGGTCAACAAAAATATAACTAAATACCAAACAATAATAGTATAAGTCAACTATAGTACTGATAGGTGATAAGCAACAAGACAACATGAACAAGTGTCAACAAACATTAAAGTAATACATAATAAGTCAAAAATATCAAGATTATCTATGAGGACTCAGCCTCCAAACAAAACCATTTTGGGAATTGAGTTGTTCTTTGAAATTGAGTTTACATTCCGTTAATTCATATGTTTTTTCCTTAATACTTATCGTGTCAGAATGGGACACCCGACCAAACTATATCGTGTCAAAACGTGAACACTCCGATCAATTATACAGTGGTTGGAACGTGCCCTCGATCAGAATACCGCGTCAGAGGATCACTCCGATCCAAGAATACTGTGTTGGAACGTGACACTCCGATCCAATAATACAACTGATTTATAATTTATTATCAGCACTTTCAATTCATTGATAATATTTCATCAATCCTTCTTTATTCAAGGCATCAGTTCGATAAAGAGGGTTCAAGAATATAGATTTCACGGTCTCAGGATTTCAGACCAATCACGAGACACACAACCACACAATCAAGTACATAGAAAACTTCACAATATCATTCAATGCATATCAATTACTATTAAGAGTTTACTATCAAATAGCATAAACCATAACCTACCTTCACGGAAGAATCGATGTCAATCAAGCTACATTCCCAATGTTTTCCTTTTTCTCAATGCCTCAGAATGTTTCCAATCTATAAAGTATGTATAATTTGTAAGTACACACACTTAACTTTATAATCAAGTTTTCAACCATAATCTCAATTAATAGGTTAAACCATATATTTCTTAAATTCACACCTATGGTTAAGATCTAATTCTTCCAAATTACATAATCTACTAATATTCATATAATCTAATACACGTAAAATTTAATTATCTATCTCAATATATCATAATTTGAATGATAATATATTAACTATAAGAAAATAACTCTAATAAAAGAACCCATGACTACAAACTATGAACAATCCACGGGAATGATAATCATTCGAGTGCCTCATACCCTATACCATATATTCCTATATACTAATCCCAAGCATCACTGGCCAATTGCAGCCCTTAATTCCTTTTCCATAAATAATTAATAATTGAATTCAATATCTTGTGACAAGATCATAATCCTTAAAATAATTACCTCACATTACCCACTAAATCTTGGCCCAAATCCAAATAACTCACGTACATTAACACTAATAATTTAATTAAAAGAGGCAATAGCTTCTAAATCACTATAATTCTCCTTATTCTCTCGTGACTACATATTTATTACGTATTTCAAGATTTCAAAGTTGAAGCTTCTACCTGAATGCAGTGGCTTTGTTTGTGGCGTCGAATCATGCGCCTCCTTTCGTTTCTTCTACAAATAATTTCCTTATCCTAATTATTTAAAGACTAATTATAAAAAGGGGTAAAAGTGACCCCTACTAATTTTAGTATTTTTTTAACCACTAACAAAATTAATTATTATACAACCTCGTTGATTTTCTAATTATAATTACGAATAGACCAAAATACCCATTTAGAATCTATCGGAATTTTTTTATAAAAAAAAAAAAAGTTTCAGTACTCAAAACGACCAAATGGGTCGTTACAGACTTGGTGATGGGTTGAGTTATCCACATTGATTAATTCTAATGATGAAATAAAAAGGGTAATAAAAGGAAATGTGAATAAATGCTTGTGTGTGATGTGTTGATAAGGGAGAAGAGTTTGACTGGCTTGTTCAATCATTGTTGATGTTGTTATGAAAATGGTCATCTCCTAGTTATTTTTGTGAACATGTCATTTTCATTGTTCTGAGACATGATTGTGAAAAGTTTTATGTGAATTGATAAAGAATAATAAATTAAAGAAGATCTACCATTTCTAGAGACGTATCGTGCACCGCGATGGAAACTATATTTCAAGGGACGAATCGCGCGCCGCGATTGTTACTATTATCGAGGGTCATATCGCACATCGCGATGGATGCATGAACAGATATGTCCCCCATAAGTTCAGGACTGAGAGACAACGGGTGTGTATCACTAGCTCAGACATGCATTATTATACTTGACATTGCATTCTAGTCATTGCACATACTTATCATTAATGAACATGATATTGTGTGTTGTGGATCTTGCAAGTGTCTTTTGTGAAACTTGTAATTGATAAATACTGAGTTTGTTGTTGATGATATATAATTTGTTAAGGTGTTTTTGTTGAGGACACGTAATTTGTTAAAGTATTGATGTTGAGGATATGTAATTTGTTAACTGTTGATGTTAAGCTAAAATGTTATGTAAACTTTGAGGTGTTGGGTTTAGTTGGTTTTATTCAGGTTGTATTTGTGGGGGTTTGGATGGGGAGTAAGTTGTATCCGTATTTTATCTTGTGTTTAGAGGTTTGCTTGTTGAGTACTCTGTGGTTTCGTACTCACCCGTTGCTTCTACAATTTTTGTAGGTTACAAGCACGAACCTTTGTGATATTTCATTTTCTCCTTCTCCGAGGCTTCTTTTGGAGGTTTGTGAGGTAGTTGCTTGTAATTTCAGCGGACCTTCTTTCTTCTTAATTATGATCTTGTTCTATTCTAGAAACAAGGTCATGTGAGACTTGTGTTTTCTTTTGAATCAATTGTAACTTGTACACGTGACAATAAGATTTTGGTGGTATTTTTGAGTTTGTTACAGAATTTCTGCATTTTAGTGTAATGGTTTTATGTTTTAGGTTGACTTGTCTTGCTGTGATAAGACGAGTGTATCACGTCTATTTTTGAGTCGTGACATTACATCATATAAACACTAACCCCATGATGCCAGTATTTTTATTCCATCCATGTATCGACCCATGAGGACGGTTTTACGTAAAATTAAAAACAAAAAACATTATATTACCGACTTTCCAAAGTCGGTAAAATTAAATATTATGAAATTAAATAAATTTTAATCTAAATATTTATACCGTGCTTTCAAAAAAAAATATTTTGAATTAAATTTAAATAAATCATGCTCCGGATGACGGTTTTATATAAGTCAAAAAATAAATTAATATAAAATACCAACATCTCGATGTTAATATTATTTAATTAATATGATTACTATTTATTTATTTTAAAATCTAATGTGATACTGATGTCATGAGGTCGTTATTATTTTATTACATCTAATTCTTTTTAATAAAAACGACATCCGGAGGTCGGTTTGGTTAAGATATTTCTATTAATCATAATTTTTGCTATTTAGCATAATACTAAAATTTCATTTGAAACTTATTGTTCAAAAAGTGTAACAATTTTGTATACTTTTATAAATAAAAAGTTAGACCTTGTGGAATAAATAAAAAAATATCTATAATTCATATTTAAAGTAGAAAACTACGTTGATATGAATTAGGATATAATTATACTTATATTTCTAGAGTAATGTACAAATCTATCAGTCTTGTCATCTAATCATGAACTTAATATCTCATGTTATGATGTAGAGGTGATCAAGAGCTAACATATAATCCATTCGAGTATGAAATGCGAGATAGCATTATTATATATATACTTTCGATCTTGAATGTATGTTAAGTGTAATGATCACTTCCTAATTATTTGACATAGAAACGATACTTCATCTAAGTATAAAATATGTTAATTAATTATATATGAAATACATTATGAATTAAGAAATATCAATGATCAATTTAAGGAGATTTATATATTAGATTTGATAATGATAAACTTTTATTGATCGATAAAATTAAATTTATATAATTAGGAGGTGTATAATTTAAATTTTAGAAGAACTTGATCCAATAAATTAAAATTTATAACTTAAAAATAATATATTATATATATATAATATATATATAATATATATATAATTAAAATTAAATAATAATAACTGACACAAGAGGGTTGGTATATTTAAATAATTATTTTTTTTATTTAAATAATATCAACCTCGTGTCGATATTAATTAAATATTATTAAATATAGATAATTGTTTTTAAAATATCAATATTTCGTGATCGATAAATTAATTATTTTCAAAAATAATGACATATGTTATCGGTAAATTAAATACTTCTATTAATAAAAGAAGGATAATATCAAAATCCTAAGTGAATTATCTCTCTCACTCCTCACTCATTAAACCCACCCGACCGCCGCCCACCCACCCTGCCCCGCCTGGCGCCACCCACACCATCTTCTCCAACTGGGGCCACCCACCCACGCCATCTTCTCTTACCTGCAGCGATGATCGAACCCAACCCGTCTGCTGGTCGCGCGCAGCAGATGCGCAGAAGTCGTTCGCGCCTCAGCAGTTGGAGGTTGCGATGCCTCCATCATATACGCGTGCAGCAGTGGGTCGTGCAGCAGCAACTGATCCAGTCAGTCAACCTCCTTTGCTCTCTTGTCTTCTAGCATCAAAGTGCCATCAGGTAACATTGTGATATTCTTTTGCTGTT
The DNA here is from genome assembly GCA_027704765.1 of Solanum habrochaites. Classification (NCBI taxonomy): domain Eukaryota; kingdom Viridiplantae; phylum Streptophyta; class Magnoliopsida; order Solanales; family Solanaceae; genus Solanum; species Solanum habrochaites. Next base: position 34,428,212 of record JAKWJA010002489.1, on the reverse strand, counting down.
GCTTATTTTTTTTATTCAACCATCGTAACTGATACGCTTAGAACTGTCTGCACGTAGGATATCTCCTTTGGGTCCAATCTGGAATGAAAAGTCATCTCAAACATCTCAATTTAAACACAGGCAAGAATTCAAGGGAAAATGTAAATAAGAGAACTGATAGAACTGCAGAAAGACCAGTCATTCTTTACACGGGAAAAGTTACCTCATTTGGAATTTATTTGCAGATCTTTTTTGTAATACTATTTGTGTAAAATGGGTGGTATAATGCATTAAGTATCAACATTAGTTGATCCTATTGATGACAAAATCGATTTTTCTGCAAGAATCGATTTGTGTCCATCTAATGTTGATACTTAACTTTAAATTTAGAAATAATATATTCGTTAAGCATCAGTACCAATACTAGTTGATTCTATTGATAACAAAATTGATTTTTTTTCAAGATCGATTTGTGTCCATTTAATGTTGACACTTATCTTTATATTTATAAACAATATATTTTTTAAGCATAACTACCAACACTAGTTGATCCTATTGATGACAAAATTGATTTTTTTGTAAGATTGATTTGTGTCCATTTAGTGTTGACACTTGGCTTCAATTTAGGAATAATATGTTTGATAAATATAAGTACTGATCCTAGTTAAGTTGTTAGCTAAACTAATTAGACTCAGAAAGTTATTAAGTTATTCAATAAGTTTACTGCTGCATATATAACAAAAATTAGAAAAAGTGTCTCCCTTTTAATGGGACTATATCAAAAAAGTCAGGAAAAATGTTACAAAACTGAGATGTTGAAATAGGTTGGGAATTAATTAAAAACTGAACTAAGTTTGACTTATAAGTTGTTAAATTCTTCAAATTAGTAACATTATTGTATTGTGATTTAGTTGGTGAATTGAAGTGTTGGAATTAACTTAAAACTAAAAAAATTGACTTAGAAAAAGCAAATTTGTTCAATATTAATAATGTTAAATGGTGAATTAATGTTGGAATATTGAATTAAAGTTAAACTAACTAATCAGAGTTTATAAGTTGGTTAAATTCTTCAAATAACTTAAAATATGTGATGTGATTTAGTTTGTGAACAACGTGTTGAATTTAAGCTAAAACTAAACTAATGAGACTTATAACTTGTTAAATTCTTCAAATAAGTTAAGATATGTAATGTGATTTTGTTGGTGAATAAAGTGTTGAAAATAAGCTAAAACTAAACTAATTAAACTTATAAAGTTGTTTATTAAGTTAGATTGGTGAATATAGTGTTGGAATCAAGTTAAAACTAAACTATTTAGACTTATAAGTTGTTAAATTCATCAAATAAGTCAAAATATGTATTGCGATTTAGTTGGTGAATAAAGTGTTGGAATTATGTCAAAACTAAAATAATTAGATTTAGAAAGTTGTTAAGTTGTTTAATAACTTAAATTGGGGAATAAAGTGTTGGAATTAAGTTAAAACTAAACTAATTTGACTTAGAATAGACAGTTTGTTAAGTTGATTGAGTAATGCTTAAATTTTGAATATAGTTGGAATTAAGTTAAAAATAAATTACGAACTTATAAAATTGTTAAATTTTAAATAGTTTAAAAGAGTATGTGATTTAGTGGTGATGAATAAAGCGTTGGAAATAAGTTAAAACTAAACTTAATTAGGACTTAGAAATTGATTAAGTTGTTTAGTTTTAATAAGTTAAATGGTGAATATAGTGTTAGAATTAAGTTAAATTAAACTAATTAGACTTAGAAAGTTCTTCAGTTATTTAATAAGTTAAATTGATGAATAAAGTGTTGGAATTAAGTTAAAACTAAACTAATTAGACTTAGAAAATTGTTAAGTTGTTTAATAAGTTAAATTGGTAAATATAGTGTTGGAATTAAGTTAAAACTAAACTAATTAGATTTACAAGTTGTTAAATTCTTCAAACAAGTCAAAATATGTATTGTGATTTAATTGGTAAATAAAGTGTTGAAATTAAGTTTAGCTAATCTAATTAGACTTAGAAAGTTGTTAAGTTGTTTAGTAAGTTAAATTGGTGAATAAAGTGTTAGAATTAAGTTAAAACTAAATTAATTAGATTTAATAAGTTGTTAAGTTGTTCAATCAGTTAAATTGGTGAATATAGTGTTGGAATTAAGTTAAAACTAAACTAACTAGAATTACACTCCCTCCGTCCATAATTGTTTGTCATGTTGGTTATCGAAAGTCAATTTGACTAATTTTCAAAGGTAAATTAGATCATATTAATTCGATATCTTAAACAAAAAAAAATAGATATTCTAAAACTACATGAAAAGTACTATAAACTACAATTTTTTGCATATTAATATGATGAAAAATTATATCTTAAAATGTTAGTCAAAATTTTTATAGTTTAACTCTAAAAATAGAAACCATGACAAATAATTTCAAACGGAGGAAGTAAGTTGTTAAATTAGTCAAATAAGTTTAAATATGTAATGTGATTTAGTTGGTGAAGAAAGTGTTGGAATTAAGTTAAAACTATCTTATCTTTTTGTATCAGGAGATATTTGTTGACACCCCAATTTTGACTCCCTCTGGAATAATTAATTAACGAGCTCCTTTTTCCCAAACGGTTTACTATAATTAGTTCTATAAAATTCAAAATATTACGTAAGCTTGTTTTGAGGTAATTTTAGTCATCTTATAATTTTTTAAATGATACATATGTCTTATATAATTTTGTATATAATTAGTATATTTTTTGAAAACTCGAAATCGTCTCAAAAGACGTTGATTTTAGTGATTATTTTTTTAATTTGGTCTAGATTGATTTTTAGCTATTGAAGTTATTTAATTTATATTTGAACCAATTATTTTATTTCTTCAAGTTTGAGAAGCTCGTTTAAATTAATTTACGTTATTTTCATCTCGTTAAGGCAAATACTCTAAGCAATTCCTTAAGGTAATGTTGGCCCTTTTGTTTGCATCCAACAGCCCACTCCTCCATTTGATTTTCCCAAACCCAATTTCTTTGGCCCAACAATTTTCTCGACCCACCTTTTCCCTTTAACCCGGCCCGTCCGCCACTTCCCGTTGCTAAGAACAGCGATGGAATGATTACAACGCCAAAAATCCACCCCACGCGCTTTTCTTCTTCATCGTCGCGGGCACCAGCAGCGTCTCGAGGCGACGCGCTTCGCAGTAGCAGCGAGTGCATCGCAAGTTCACGCTTTGAACGCGTGAATCGGTTCTTCAGCGGTTTTCTTGTCGCCTTCCCCCTTCTCTAACGTCTCTTTCAGGTGGTACGATTTGCAGCAGAGCAGAGGCACGCGTTTCATCCTCTTGGCTCGAGATCGCTCCATATAGCACTAAAAGGACGATTGGGGATGTCGATTCTCCCTTTCTCTTTTCGAAATCGGACAAATTTTGGACGAAAAGGATGTTCTTCCATTTGTGGGAGAGATTTTGAAATTAAAAAAAAACAGGATTGGGCCTTATCCAATACCGATCCAATTTCCCTTCGAAAAGCAACCCTAATCTTCTAGTATATAAGGTCGTTTTCGCTGTCTTTTGGGGGGATTTTTTGGATTGGTGTGGTGGAGTTTTTTCTTTTGAAGTGGAAGTTTTTCTTTCTTTTCTTTCTCTAAAAAGAGAGTTTATAGTAAAAGGAAGAAATTCTGGAAGTTGAAAGGGATCCTTAGAGAGGAGTTCTTTTTGAAATTTTCTGTAGAAAACACATACTGAGTGAAATTTTGATGAGATTATACAGGAAAATATAAGATATAGGCAAAGAAAACAGGGGAAGGATTTTTATTTACTCCTTTCCTCTTTTGAACTTTGAGTTTTGCTGTTTCATTCTGAATATCTTGGCTGTCACTCGAAGTCATAATTCGACGTTTGACTTCGTATTCGACATACTGGTGGTGAAGTCTCCTCAGCTCGCTATCAGTCTAGTTCGCTGCGTCCCGAAAGGTGATGCCCCCTCCTTACAATATTTTCCTCGTCTCTTTTTCCATTTCAAAGCAATATTTTTGTTGTGCTAAGAAACATGTGTTCCATGGCTGTCTGTTTGTTTTAGCTACCAGCAATTTGGTATCTTCTGATATAATGTTTAAAATCTTGGTTATTTTTTGGGTTAATCCTTATATGGAGTCGATTATGAAGATTTGTCAAGCATTATCTGATTATGTTTCTTTTCTGGTGTCTAGTTTCTTAAACACGGTTAAATCTGTGTTATGGATAAATACTTGACGTCATGGGCTTTGTTCTTTCACCTCCTGTTGAAGGAGTGAACCGAGATGACAAAGACATTTTTTACTGTTATATTTGTGACTGATAGGGAGTTTGCATCTCGCCTATCTCTTGTGATGCCTCCGTAGCCAACTATGTCGCTTCTCTTATTTCATGTTGCGATGAGAGCAGAAAATTCGACTTGGTCACCTTAAGAGCGCAACTAATTTTGATGGAATGCAGTAACTTGTCCTGAGACTTTTTTTTGGGAACATTTTATCTTGGGAAGTATGCAGTTATATATTGACCTCTTTCCTTATTACCTAAAGCTTACATCTTTTGTGTTCTGTACCTTTCTCTAATGTGCAAATTCCATGTTGTAGTATTATAACTTATGCTCGATTAGTGTCTTGCGTTTGGATGAGTATGCATGCTATGATTCTTTCAAAGGGGCTTTTGAGTCGTATATGTGGGCTAAGGTTCCAATTTGGGCATTTCATATTTAAAATTCTAGTAATTCTCATCATCTAGAGGTGTATCTCTTAGCTAATTTCCGTGTTATCTAGAGTAGTAAGCAACAAATTGTCTTGACTGTAAATATGACCTTTCCCGTTGTTATCGCTATATATGACCTTATTAACTTATTATTTATCTTATATTCTTGGCTTATGACTTGAAGTTCGGTTAAGGTTTTGTGCATCCTCTCAAGTTGTTCATTTCATTCATTTATCATTTTAAAGTAAAGTTGAATGGCATGAGCCTCTGATAATTGTGGCCTACGGTTAGCTTTTCTTCTCATCTATTTTGAACTTTCTAAACTCGTGTTACTTACAACTCCGTTCATCATTGGTAAATTACGTTCCTTTGATGTATCTTACTATTTGATGATTGGTCAATTTTCATTCATCTATGTTTCAAGGATTTATTCACTGCATAATAATTCTTTTTTTTAATTTTATTTTTCTTTTGTCACATGTAAAATCCGCCTGAGTTTCATCACGAACTCACACTTCCCCTATGCATTCTGGAAGAGTCATAAAGACTCATGCTTTCTTCCATCGAGTCTAAGCAGCCGCCAAACGAATGAAAGACCCCGAAGTCAGAAAGATCCAAAAATCCAAGGAGTTGAAGACTTGAGAGAAAAGCTCAAATTTATTGTTTACTAAGTTTTGTATTTTGTTCTTTTGGGCCTAAGCTCTCGTTATTTTTGTATTATCATTTATTATTTTATTTAGTTAGGACACCTAGAAAAATGGGTCAAAAAATACAAAACAGGTGGGTTCAAAAATCAATCAAGGCGAACAGAACCCAGATTTGGACTTAAATCTCTTTCCATCTTTCTTATTTCTTGTTCATTTACTTGCTTTATTTGTTATTTAGTTTTAAGTTAAGAAACTTTCAAATTTCTGCAACCGTCGTTTTGTTTTAAAACTTAAAAGTAATTAAGTTTAAGTAGTATTCAACATAATCGTCAAGTAAAGGTATTCACTTAGGTAGTAAAAGATAGAATAATTTTCAAACAAGTCTCCCCCAAAAATATTTTTTTATCACACATTTGAAGTCTTAGCCAAACTAAGTTAGTTATCAAAATCGTATAACAGATATTTTAGTTGCTTTGCATTTAAAAAATTCCTAAATTATAAATAGGAATTTCACGAACCCTTTTTAAAAGTTTTCAAATGATTTTTCTGATTTAAGCTTTTGAAAACAAAGGTTTTCTTAATTTTTCTCAAAAAGTAAGTTGGAGGACCTCTAAACGTCGAACAATTAACAAAAAAATACAATTTTTCCTTTTCCGAATAAAACAATATTTTTCCTCCATGTCCGGCACCAGTGATGGATATGATCAGGAGGGTTATGAGAATGATAGTCTGATAAGGAGAGTGATGGTGATGAGGAGTAGTTATATCAGTTTGACATTTTAGATTTTTATATTTTTTGAATTGTTTGATTGTATTTCATTTTATATTGAAGTTGAATGAAGTTTATTTTGAAATAGTTCAATGTATATATTGAAAATATTGTGTTGTTTTTGTTGGATGGAGTTTATTTTAAAATAGCTAATTTAGAATTCTTCGGGTTGGATGAAGTTTATTTGAAATAGCTTATTAGAAATTTTTTGGGTTGTTTTGATATAAATATGCAGGTGGATACTAAAATTGCAGCTCAATGCTGCTAGTTTGGTAGCAGAAATACCGACCTCCGGAGGTTGGAATCTCAAAAAAGATATAAAACAAATACCGACCTTCGGATGTCGGAATTTAAAAAATAAGAAATAAAAATACAGACCTCCGAAGGTCGGAATCTAAAAATAAGAAACAAAAATACCGATCTCCGGAGGTCGGAATCTCAAAAATAAGAAATAAAAATACCAACCTCTGGAGATCAAAATCTAAAAAATAAGAAATAAAAATATTGACATCCGGAGGTCAAAATCTCAAAAATAAGAAATAAAAATACCGACCTCCGGAGTTCGAAATCTAACAAATAAGAAATATAAATACTGACCTTCAGAAGTTGAAATCTCAAAAATAAGAAACAATAATACCGACCTACGGAGGTCGAATCTATAAAATAAGAATTAAAAAATACTGACCTCTCGAGGTTAGTATTTCAAAGTTTGAGAATTAAATACTCTGACGTTTGGAAGACGGAAATATTAAAAATAAAAAACAAAGAAATATATAAAAATGACCTCCGGATGTCGGAAAATAATATACTAAATTTTACGGACTTGAATTGTAATTGGCCTCGAGAGGTCAGTAAATATCAACTTTCAGAGGTAGAATTGAATAGCGACCAAGCTTTTTCCGACCTAAGCTGGGAAGTCGATTTTTGATTGGTATTTCAGGGAATACCGACCTTTGGAGGTCGATATTTTTAGATCAGCATTCACTGTCTTTAATAGTGTGCTGCCGGTGGTTTGATCATGTGGCTGGCCGGAGGTGTCATTTCTGCGGCTAGGGCCTGGTTTCCCTTGTCTTGCAAAAGAAGAGAAAGAAGGACAAGAGAAGAGAGAAGAAGGGAAGACAAGGGGGAAATGGGAGGAAGGAAGAAAGGGCGAGAAGAGGAAGAGAGAAGATAAGAGCAGAGATGAGATAGAGGTGGAGGAGGGGAAGAGGGAGGCGGAGAGAGGAGCAGAGGCGGCCAAGGACTGACCTCACCGGAGCTGCCACTGGTCGCCAGTCTTTGTCCGACGGAGAATAAAAATGAAGAAAAGAGAGGGAGAAGGAGAGGTGGGGGCTTGGAGAGAAGGGAAGACGATGAATGAATAATGTTTTTTTTTTAGGTTAGGGTCTTTTTAAGTTAAAATAGGTAGACTAAATCTGGACCATTGATTTTAGAAGAGATGAGGGGCTAGGATTTAATCTAGGACTTACTTATTTAAACGGACGGACGAGATTAAAGCTGAAATTATATTGAATTGAAATACAAAATGGCTAAATTTGAAAGAAGATGGGTGGTTATAATTGAAATTAAATTTGGAGTGACTAGAATTGAAATAAATTGGAATAAAATAGGTTAATTTTTAAAATAATTTTGAGAAAAATTTAAAGAAATGTTATTCAATTTAAATACTACAAATATTATAAAATTTTTATGTAATTAAAATCACTTAAAACTTAAAACATTTGAATAAAACAATTATTTCAAAATTTATTAACAATTTTAAAAATATTTTAATAATATAAACTACTAAAATATATAATTTTTATACAAAATCAATTAAGAATCGAAGCTTAAAATAAATTTTAGAATGCGTATTTAATCTAATAGCATTCTTAAAAATAGTTAAAGGTTAGTCAAAATTGAGTGTCAAATTCTATTATCAAATTTTAATCTTGATACCAATTGATGGGTCGAATCTCTATTTCAAATTTAAGACTAGTATTAGGCTTTGCCAGTGGTGAATTCCAAACTGATGACATGCGTCTAACTCATATATATACTAATAAGAATATTACTAGAGAAGTGAAATAGCATATAAACATAAATATGATATTTAACTTGACTTCAATTTACAACTATAATTTTTAACTTTGTGTGTGAACAAGTAGACATTTAAATTTGTATAAAATTAATCAAATAAACACAGTCATCGACATGACACCCTACATGGTAATTTTTTTATCCTACGTGGCGTACTACGTGTATTATATCATGTAAGACACATGTTTCTGCTTATTCAATTTTATGTAAGTTTAAGTGTTTACTTATACACACAAAATTAAAGGACATATTTATCTGTTGAAGCCAAGTTAAGGGTCATATTTATATAATATGCCTTTATTTTTATCTAAATAGAGAACCTACGATTTACAAATTAAAGTGAATAATTCAACTAGGTAGATAGTTACTATGTTGAATTTATGATTCCTTACCAAAAAAAATAATCAAAAACGACTATTCTACTTGGGGATTGGGATATGACTCGACTACTAATGACTATAAGATCCTTAAGATTGATGGAAAATCATGCAGTGGAATTCTCGCGTTGAAAAGTGGTTCTCGGAGATTAACGGGTAAACATCATATTAATGTTCGCCCTACACTTACATCTACTGACTCTTTGGTGTGAACACCTAATTTTTTACCAAAACATAATATATTTTTCCATCCATTTAAAGGGATTTATATTAAAAAATAAAATAATAAGAATAAACTAAATTGTTAAATTAATAAAAAATTATAGATTAAATTATAGTTTATGATAAAAAATCGATTACATAGAAGTTGAGAATTTAAGTTATTTGTTAATTATCTAGTCTAAAAATATAATAATATAGAAAATTAAGAAAAAAGATAGAAAAAAGAAAAGAAAAGAGGAGTCCTAAAGATTTCAAATTTGTTTTACCTTTATCTAAGTATTCTCAGCTTCCTAAATTATTTTACTAAAAAATCTATCACATTTTGTTTTTTTATTTTTTTCTTTTTCTCTCTTGGGACAGTTTTCTTTGAATGGTACACATTTCATATTTTGATTTGTCTTAATTTTCTATGATTAGTATTATTTATGTTAGATCATTATCTAACCCCCATTTTCTCAAGAATTTCAATTATATCCTGAATCCCACTCTATTAAGTTCTTTTACTTAGACCAGATCTAAGCCAAAATTATTTGTTAATAAAAACACGTTCAATTGAAAAAAAAGATGATGGGACACGGAGAAAATAAAGAGAGATATTAAAGCAAACTCAAAGAGAAGAAAAATGAGTCATTCTTTTGAGAATTAGGTTAGCGTTTAGAGTTTTTTGTCGTGGTTCCAAATTCGTGGCTAAATCAGAGAGATCATAGAGTTCTTTTCGTGATACCAGTTCCGCAGCGATCGGTGGTAACTCTAAATTCCGATTATTTAAATGTAATGTTGGATGAAAATGTGAAATATAATAATATGAACGTTCTTTGATCGTATGTTAGTATTATGCCAATATCAATATGTTTGATGCATTTAAGATTTTTTTTTATTTTTTTTCTCGATCTGAAAACGAAAACAAAAGAAAATGTTTCTTGTACAAAAAATAATATAAATAAAAGATGTATCATACATTTTTTTTTGCATTATTATTAGTGTATGTATTTTTTTAGATGAACAATTATAATTACAATTATTTTGGCTATTAATAGATGATGTTTTTTTGGAGCCTAATTTTTCACTAAAAAAAATAAATAAAATTTATAATAAAACTGTTTTTAGATTAGGATTAAACTAAAATTTTTAATGATAGTAATTTAAAAAACTTATGTGTATATAATTTCAAATTTTTTAACACATTATTTGAATACAAACATTATCTTTAAAATAGTATAAGATGATTATCTAATTCGTCGAATTATTAAAATTTATGCATGGAAGAATATAGATAAAGATTAATCAGCGTCGTAACTAAAATTCCAAAATAATGACAAAAAGAGATAAAAAAAATAAAAATTAAAAACCCACATAGTAAAAAAACAAAAAAAAACAGAAAAGAAACAGTGCAGAAAATCATAGAAAAAGCAAGGAAAAAGAAATGATTACATTATAAAATTAAAAATAAAGTGAACAGAAAAAAAGAATTAAAAACGAATGTTAAATCAAAAAAAAACAATAAAAATAAAAACGTAATATTAAGAACAAAAATAAAGGATAAAAGAGATAGAAATATAATAATATCAAGTCAATAAATAAGAACCTACAGAATAATAATAAAAAATAATAGCAAAAAAAAAAAAAAAAGGGGAGGGGGGGGGGGGGGGGGAGGGGGGGAGGAGCATAACAGAAGCAAAAAAAAATAATAACTCAAAAATAAAATAAAAAAGTAAAAAGAACAATGGATAAATAAATAAATAATAGAATGTTAGGAAAGAAAGGAAAATAGAAATAAAATAATAATAAAAAAGTTAACAAAAACGCAAGTTTTCTTTTTTTAAAAAAATAAGTAAAAAAAAAGGATAAAGAGTGAGTTTAAAAGAATGTCAATCAAAAATTAAAAATTATTACTTACTTTAAAAATTTAACGAAAAAAAATACAGAAAAAAAAATACCAAAGATAATAAAAAAAAACGTGTAGCATTAAATTTTTTTTTCTTTGTAAAACTAATAATAAATCTCTTAAAATTTTGATAGTATTTAAAAATGTAACTAAAAAAAAACAATTCCAAAATTACCCAAACACTAAAATCTCTTTCCTAGATAAAATTCATATTTTCAAATATTAGATATTTATATACATCATTATGTAGTATATATATGGTATATAGACACACGACACAAATACAACAAATGTAATAAAAATAAACTAAAAATAACGGATTTTTCAAGTTTACAAATTAGTGGATGTCCCTGAAAAAAAAAGATAATTTAAAATAAAATAAATTGTTTCAAATAAGTTAAAAATCCATTGGGAAACAAAAATTTATTAAGTTTACATAATATAATATCCAAAATTAAGTTAAGTACCTATCCCAAAGTTATTAATAAAGAGACCGTGTTCAACACGAGATCGAAGGGGTGCATACACCTTCCAATTCGGGGCAACAGGGATTCGTACCCGAATTTTAATTCGCAACCAATAAAAAAAAAAAAAAAAAAAAATAGCGTCAGTCAATTCCCTGTTGATTAGAGATTTAAATAAATCAAGGTTGACTTGAAATCCAAAAACTCAATCAAGTGACGACTCTGAATAATCTTAGCCCTTTTTAAAAGATCCACTTTAATGAAAAAAACTCTTTTTCTTTCAAACAGTAAAAATAAAAAGAAAATATAATATTGAAAGGAAAAAAAGGGGCGTGACATTTGGTATTTGTCCATGAGGCATTTCATTCGCATATTAGTTCGTTAACAAAATGTTTTGTGATGTCATTTAGTATTTCAGCCAAGGCATAATGAGAGATACAACTGCCTGAGCAAGTGCAGTAGAATTCTAATTTCTATGTATAAAAAATCACTAAATTGCAACAAATAGTCAACATGATTTTTAGACATTAATAATAGAGAAAAACATATTAAATAAAGTGACAGACTTAAGATTTTCACTAAAAAAAATTCTAAAATATGAAGAATTAAATACACGAAGGTTCAACCTCTACTATATATATACATAAAACCCTATTTAAACATATGTAGGACTATTGAAATTTTCAGTCAAAGAGGGTTTAAAGAACCCTCTTAGTCTTGCCTGATCTCATATAAATTTTTGATAAGATTCTGTAAAAGAATTACACGGACTGGTGATAGATTTATAGTCCATATATAAAGAGAAATATAATGACATAAAGTATGAAAATTTTTAATCTTTAAGTAGGTTGAAGAAATAGACATAATTGAATAAAAGAGAAGCTCAAGAGCATCAAAAATATGATCCACCTGTGTTGTTCGTGTGAGAGGAGAACGTGGTATACTATGCTCAACCTATTAGCCACTTCATCAAATTTTCCAATTTATAATGAATAATATTCACAACTATCAAAGTATATTTGTGTATATTTATCTAGTGAGAAGATATGAATTCATCCTCCTCATCAATTAGCAACCAATAATACTATTGGAGTCTCCAATACAAGTTAAATTGTAGCTAGGTACATGTAATTGAAACTGCGTATAATTAATTTGTTGATGTTTATAGTTCCAAAAGAAATTCAAAGTAACAAATACAAAGAGCACTCCTAATAAATGCTACTATATTAGTTATCCTTCAATAAATATTGTAATTTAATGATTCTGGGAGTTACAAGAGTGACTTCTCACATTTCTTTAAATATTTATTTGTGGTGACAATTGAATAAGTTGTTTTTAGTGTAATGTAATATAATGACTATTCAAATACATTTTACACTGCAACATATGAATTTGATCTATAATTATACATAAAAGATAACTTCTCAAATTACTTATTCACTCTTTCAAAATAATTAAGAAAACCACTGCATTGATTTGAAGATAATTACACCTACATTCGGAATCTAGCTCTTATAAGTGAACCATACCAAAGTCTCCTTTATCTCTTAATCTTTTAAGGAGTAATTAAGAAAATGAAAATGTTAATAAAATCAGCTCCATCAGGAACTAATCATAACAGAGAAGAAGACAAGGAGGAGAAGTAGATGTAGAAGAGGAATTTTCTTCTTATTCAAGTGTAATGTAAGTATCATCTGATATTTTACAATAGTGAATGAAAAACCCTATTTAAGAGTGAAGAAATCACTCCAAAAGGCACCATATAAGTATCATAATCAATAGATACATTCTTATCCAAAACAGGTTATGTAACTAGTGAAATGCTGGTTGTTCAGTACAACCTTATGAATCCACTTAATTCAATGTATTTATAACACTCCATTGGATGGTCCATAGATAAGTGACTCGTTAAAAACCTTACTAGAAAAACCCCGGCCGGAAAAAATTCAGTAAAGGAAAAAGAGTACAATATCTTTTGATACGCATATTTGTTTTCCCGGCCTATTAAAAAACCTGGCCACAGAAACAAACCTGTGGGAAAAACCTCGGTCAAGGAAAAAAGAGATGCAAAAGCGGTGATACTCCCCTGGATTAAAAATAACTTATTGCTGTGATGACTGTCGCCAATCGTCGAATTGTGGTTGGTATATATTTTTCAAGAAAAAATCACACATTTCGTGAATAGGGTGTGTCACTTACTCAAACCAGACGCACTTAGACTTGATTCATGGATTACTTTTAGTTTCTGCATAAGCAATATTTGTTCATTGATCGCCAGGATATTTATTGTGCCTCCACATGCAAAAACATAGCAGTTCTGAGATAGATCTTATGGGATAGATATATTTCTGCATATGCTAACCAATCAATTTTGATGATCCTCGGCGATTCAGAATAAAACATAATATGCTTCGAAGATATTCAATCATTGCTAAACACATTTCAATGTCCTAGAGAAACTGAATCTTGCCAGTAAATTATGAAAAACAAATATATGGTCCAAATATGTTAGTAAGATGCACTAGTGCCTGATTTGTACCAAGCATTTAGAGTTTCATCACCAAGAAACTCTTCATCCTTTCTTTTGAGATCAAACTGAATCATTCATTTATGTAAGTGATTCATAATCAGTGGGGGGGGAAATCCAATGAATGCGATATGTCCACATATTAAAATGCTCATCAAAATTTTCAGTGTATGTGCATGTCTAGACAAATATTTTATTGTCAAATTATCAATCTGTAGTCAAGACAAAATTTGTCTTACCAAGACCTTTTCATAAAAGAAAAGGGACAATAGGGTCATTCTTTTTTACCCTTTTTCTTCTTGACTTTTTCAATCCTATCAGGATTCTTGAAGCCTTTATGAGAAAAGTTTCTTTCAAACACTCTTATATGCTTCAACACCTCGATTGTTTCAAGGTTTTCGATAATCAGTGTCTAGCTAGGGACATTACATTATTCCTTACATGCATTTAAGTTTTCATGATGGGTTGCCAGATAAAACAAACCATTTATTGCATAAAAGGAGAAAACATTCTCCAATAATGTCAGGATTTTTGCGAAAACCTTTATGCTTAATGCACAAACCGTATTTGATTATCTTACGGTAATACGATCGCATAATCATTATTTGACCCCAATGACATTATACCTCCCTGATATGCGCCTACCAGTCCAAAATGTCATTTCTAAGTGAAACAAAATATATGATGTAGCATTTTTATATCTGTCTGTGTTTGCCCAACTATTTATCTGTCCACACTATATTACAGATTTGAATCCAAGATCCTCGTCACAATTATATTTGAGCGCTACCTTCATATAGAGATAAAGTCGACAGGGTTATTTAATACGATTTCAAACAAGACATAAAACTTATAGAGATATCTTCATTGTCATCTCTTTCCCAGGTACCGAACCTTTTTCAAAGATTTTATGAAGGTTATGTCAATGTGCTTGTTATAGCACTTGCCTCATTATAAGACCCTATTGATCATTTGCTCTTCCTTCTTCAAGGAATTTTATATTGGAATCGCGATGGGTCTATTTA